>JACEFZ010014430.1:32500-260000 GCA_014155875.1 Cepaea nemoralis
GTACAAGAGCAACATGAAGGCTGAGAGATAAATACCTGGATGGCTTGGCCACGTAACATAATAGACATGGCACATGATTATGATGAATCTATCTACAAGGCAGCGGGAATTAGTATCTTTGTCGTCAGGTCCTTATCTCTTGACCGGTCTGTCATGGAATACCCTGACAGTAGCTGCGTTACCATCAGCATAACTTTTGGGGATATTGGAGCACGCAAGTTTCTTTACTACTTCAACGTTTGAACAGACGAATGTCCTTACGGAGGGACGTACTAGGGAAGAGAAACAAAGGAAGACAGAGAAAGCTGTACGTGAAAAGTTTAAACAGCTTGGCAATGTATACTGGTATAAACGATGACAAGACTGTTAAAATATCAAACGCCAGATTGTAGAGTCATGACAGCTTCAGTTTATTACCTGAAGAAGATGAATAAGGAAGATTGCACAGGACAGGACAGAAACGGTTACAAACATAGCTAATCAAAACACAATGTTTCTACAAGTTTAATTGCATTCTTTAATCTTTAATCTGTGTCGGTTGTATACAGATATTCTGTATAGTTACATAGTCATTTTTTCATCCCTTGTTGCTCAAAAGGTTGTCTATAAGATTTGTCCACTGAGATACTGTCCAACTGGCGTCAGCTTCAAGAAATACATCGTTGACAGCAAATGAAGGAGTGCCATAAACACCTCGGGTGATACCATACTTCCACTGCAGTCTTGTTAGCGTGTCAATCTTATCATCGTGTACCTGCGTTAAAAGTATATGGACAACTTATAGTTTTTAACCATGTACACATAATTATGTTAGTCAGGTCTTAGTCGGGTATGAATGGGCTACCGTATGACAGTAGACGGTATAAACAGCTGTCTGTTAGCATCGAACATTGCGCGGTGCTCAACAAACCCGACACCCCAAATTGTGCCAATGACTTAATGGTAGGTAGTGCTGACCAGGCCTTAAATCTTGATTGGTAACTGGTCTATGATCGAATCTCCGACAAGCAAACAGTTACAGTGTTTCTTTACTGATCCAGCAGTTTCTGCAACTTGTCTTGTTCCAGATGTATTGGTGCTACCTTTCCTCTCTAGTAAACTAAGCAGGCCTAGAGAGAGATCATGCTGCAAGGCAACACATGGTCTCTACGATTCACTCCAGGCTTTGTGCTATGGAGATGTTATTATGCCTTTTTTAACACATTACCATCCTCTATCAAGACGGCAAGATGAAGGTGCATATAATTATAGTGCGAAATATTAACTAAATATAAATATGTTCACTTTTGCAGCATATTACAAAACAAAAGAAACAAAACAGGTATATTGAGATCCTTTGGAGAACCAACAAATACAGAATCATATACTGCATCCTACAGACACGCCTACTCGGTGAATAGAACACGCCTACTGAGTGAAGAGAACACGCCTCCTCGGTGAACAGAACACGCCTTCTGGGTAAACATAACACTCCTTCTGGGTGAACAGAACACGCCTTCTGGGTAAACATAACACTCCTTCTGGGTGAACAGAACACGCCAAGTGGTTAATAGAACATGTCTACTGGGTAAAGAGAACACGTGTACTTGGTGAACAGAACACTTATACTGGGTGAACAGAACGTGTCTACTGGGTGAATAGAACACGCCTACTGGGTGAACAGAACACGCCTAGAGGGTGAACAAAACACGCCTTCTGGGTTAAGAGAACACATCTACTATGTAACAGAACACTCCCACTACGTGAACAGAACACGCCATGCCACGTGAAAAGAAAACGCCTTCTGTGTGAAGAAAACACATCTACTAGGTAACACAACACGCCCACTAAGTGAACAGAACACGCCTACTAAGTGAACAGGACACGCCTACTACGTGAACAGAAAGTATTCATCATCATCATCGCGTGCCATGCCGATAAGTGTTGGCGGTCATGATTCGCCATCTCACACGATCACCAGAGTCGTGGATCAGCTCTGTATTCTTGTCTCAATCATGCCAAGTAGCCAGGCTATCTAGATATTTACTTATCTGCCTTCTCCTTGTTTTTCCCACCTCAATCTTGCCAGTTGTCACCAAGTTCTCAAGTTTATTTCTTCTCACAACATCCCAAAAGTATCTTGACTGTCTGTGTCATAATTTCTCTTAATTATTATATGGTTTTCATTTGTTTCTTGTAGGACTTACTCATTTATATTTTTATTTATCTGTTCGTCGTTAGTCGCAGTTCCAACTTCACAGAAACGGGCCACCAAATAATGCTCTGTTCCTGTGCCAGTGAGCATCACACAAAGTGCCAAAAATTCTAAACCTTGTTATAAAATGAGAATTACTGAACCTGTACAAAACTTGTTACTTACGCCTGCTTTAAAATCTTCTATGGCGATACCGGAAACGTTGTGTGCTAAACTTGCCAGAAAGTCGAGTACTTCTGCATCTGATTGGTTGACGGTTGCTGACGTTGTTAGAGAGTCGATATTATCGTATGATGCTGAGATCCAGTCTAATACAGTTGCGTGCTTTGGGGATTGGAAAGCATTCAACAGATTCGCAGCTTTAGAAATAGTGTGACTATGTCTATGGAAGGATAGTGAAAAGGAATGGAATTTGAGTTGTACTTCATTTGACTTGTAATGGTCGGCCACTTGTTGCAGGGTCGGGTAGGATGCCTTAGAGTCGGGGCATGTAAGGTCGATGTAGGCTGCTATCTTCACCAGGGCGCTTGCTTGACCAGTGTTATATACAAAGCCTAGCTCTCTAGGGGGTATCGCCAGGCCCTGGATAAGAGTTGTGGTCAAGACTCCAAAGACTAGAGAAAACAGGAACCCCATGGTGCAGCTAAGTGGTGTCTTCTTTGAGCAGAACGACTCTGTGAAAAGTGATGTACTTGTCAAAATTATGATATGTATTAAGAATGAAGCTAAATACTCTGTCAATAGTACTGCGCGTGTTAAAATTATGATATGTGTTAATAAAGTCAGTTAAACATCCTGTTGGCATGTCAAATGACACCATCGGTATATGGTCTTTTCTTTCAGGTCAGTGGTCTAGAGCTGACATTAGAGGTCATGATCCTCCAATCCTTTCCGTCATATCATATGTTGATGACGTTGGTGTTGGTAAGTAAAGGGACATATCATATGTTGGTGAAGTTGGTGTTAGTAAGTAAGGACCATATCATACGAGAGGGCTTCAAATGAAACCCATAAATTATTTGTGTGTGTGAAAATATTCTGAAAAGAGTAAAGATCAAATGTATCATTTTCGATGTAGTCACAACTACATTCAATGCAAGTCCTCCAGCGCCGATAAAGTGCTTGGATTCCCGTAGAAGAATATTCTCTTGGTCGCGTGTGTAACCAACCACTCATGCACGTAGACTACGCTTGAGTTCAAAGTAAGCCAAAAACATTCAGCTAGATTTGGCAATGCTTGAATCAAATCATGAAATGAGTATAAATACTCCATGACTGCACAGTCATGGTATAATAGTAATTGTTGCGTATCCCTTACGGGACGTTGCAGTTTAACATCAGCTGCTGTTGATGTACTAGGCAAGTTTTACGTTCAGTAGTTTACCATTGCTTTCTGAACGACCGACTCCCCTGTCAGCACGTTATAACACAACGCGACATGGTATATATTATGGTATAATGCTACACAACAAATAGACAGCATTTATGAACAATGGCAAAGGCTAAAGGAGTCAATACAATAAACATCAAAGGAAGTAATCTTCCTAATGAAGAAGACATTGAAGATCAAATGGATGATAGAGGACATTTTATAATTGATGAACATTAGAAGAAAATCAAGATGAATATAAAGACTATACAAAATAGCAAATCGTACAACAATGTAAGGGAGCCAAAGAAGACTGGCTAAATAGTCAGTGCAAGAATATTGAGTAACGTGTACAGAAAAAAATACAGGAATTGTCAAGCATTAGAAAATATACTGCAATGGTGGTTTGAAAACAAAAGAAAGTAAATTATTAATGGACAAAGAACAGATAAATGAAAGATTGACATAATATATAAAAGTGGCATATTAAGATTGTCAGGTCTTAGATATGACTGAGCTATCGTATAACAGTAGATGGTACTACCTGCTTTGTGTTATCGCCGAATATTGAGTGGTGTTTACCTAACACACAACACCCCCACATTGTGCATACGGCTTCAGGCGGATGAGTGCAACGTGGTGGGTACAAGCCGTAACCTAGTTCTAGGAAATACAACCTAATGACTAATGTCATGGCAAGGCATACCAGGCCCAACACTTTGGTCGGCAACTAGTTAGAGTTTGAAACTCCAATAGCCGGAAAGTTACAGCATTGCTTTGTTGATCCGGCAGCTTCTGCAGCTTATCTGGTTCCAGATGTATTCGTGTTATCTTTCCTCCTAAGTAAACTAGGCAGGCCGAGAGAGGGATCATTCTGCATGGGCAACACATGGTCATTACAATTCAGTCCAGCCTTTGTGTTGTGGAGAGGTATAACTCCATTTTACAAACTATCGTCTATATTCTCTGCCATTTGTCATTCTCAATTGAGGTCAGAAAAAGCGTTCTTAAGCGTTATATTGAGCCAGTCCTGATGCACAGAAGCAAATTATGGACAAATAGCAGGCAAGTGAGAAATTGTGTGGAAGCTGTGGGGATGTGGTTTTATAGAAGAATGGCGAGAACACAGGCGACTGATAGAAAGAGCAATAAAGATTTCATGAAAGAAGTGAACTCAAATAACTGGTTTCTTGCGTCAGAGGATCATTATTAGAATAGAATAGCAGGTATTTGTGTGTGACAACTGGACGGATTTGTAGTTTTAAAATAAAATAGAGGAAGATATGGGGAGACCGTTCTTGACAAGCTTTTGTAATGGGGCATAGTGATACATGCTGCTGTTGGTGGGCAGACAGACAGAGAGACAGACAGACGGACGGACGGACAGATGAATCGATGTAGGAATAGACTGGCGGGAGGACGAATGGGAAAAAGACAGACATGTGGACGGACAGACAATTATATAGACAAACAGACAGAGAGACGGGCGGACAGACGGACGGATACATAAACAGACAGACAGATATAAGTAGGTACTTGCCCCTGTTCAGGTCACAGATTGGTAACTGGTCGTATATTGGGAGTCTGCTTATATAATCAGTCTTAACTGACCTTTGTCTGGCCCAACCAATGACCTTATCAAACATGGATTACAAACAGACGGCAACAGATAAGCCAATTGTTCAAAACACTTTCTTAATTGCTTTACTTTTGTCGTAAAGTTTTTTTGTTTTTTTTTAATCGTTTGCTGTTAAAATTCTTTTGGTGATTTAATGAAAAACGGAGTCTATTGTCCTGCCAGATAAAGAAATTCTGTTTAGTCATGCTGAGCGCATAGATTTTTATTTTTTTTAAACACTTATCTGCCAATGATGGGAAGTGTATGTTATGTAAAACATTAATGAATGTAAGTGGCCTGTATGTGGTTGGCGTGTGGCACTTGTGTGGCTTGTTTGTAACTTGAGTGTGGTTTGTACGAGGGTAAGTTAATAAGTAAGTCACAAATGGCTGCAGAAAAATAACTACACATGATAACAACTTGAAACCAGTTTATTTTTATACATACATTGTCCCTTTATTTCTCAACATAATTTCCACCAACATTGATGCACTTATCCCATCATTTTATCAGTCCTCCCAAACCGACTGTATAGAACTTTGTTTTCATTTACCGGCCATCCCGCAGAACTGTGTGACTTACTTATTGACTAGCCCTCGTAACGTTTTCTACCCAGCTATGCACCGCTTTACGGGACAAACATTTGTCAACATAGATTGATTGATTGATTGATTGATTGATCTAGGAACCGGCATCACAGCATTCGGGACATTCCCATAAGCGCTCCGTCCCCATCCTCAGCAACCAGCGAAGAGATCCAACACTAATAGTTCCAGTAGCAATCTGATTATATGTCCGTCTCGCCTTTCCTCTGAGCGTCGAGCGTAGGCCAGATCCCCTCGTCACTCCTCGCTGCCTCATTCTAACCAGACTATGGTGATCCATTTGCTCCTCCGAGGTGTACACGTGCTCCCACAAGGCCGCAACCACATATACATAAACACTGACAAACCACTTTGGCGGGAGACATTTCGCGAATGACGCCGAAGTTGAATGTGAAGTGAAAATGTCGTTTAGAAAACAAAACACGCAGTTCTATACAGTCGGTTTGGGAGGACTGATAAAATGATGGGATAAGTACATCAATGTTGGTGGAAATTATGTTGAGAAATAAAGGGACAATGTATGTATAAAAATAAACTGGTTTCAAGTTGTTATCATATTTAGTTATTTTTCTACAGCAATTTGTGGCTTCCTTATTGACTTACCCTCGTATGTGCTTGCGTGTAGCACATGTGGCTAATATATATATATATATATATATATATATATATATATATATATATATATATATATATATATATATATATATTTATATATATATATAGCATGGTCGAGACAGAAACACGGAGCTGATCCACGACTCTGGTGATCGAGTGAGATGGCAGAACATGACCGCCCACGCTTACCGGCATGGCACATGATGGATATATATATATATATATATATATATATATATATATATATATATATATATATATATATATATATATATACGCATTGGCACCTTGCCGTCTTGACAGACGATAGTTTGTTACATTGTGCTTCCGGTCGCCAACATGGCGGTTAGGCATTGAACCATTAAGGCCTGTGACGTGTTTATGCTTGTAGCTACGGTTTGCAATAGCATTTTCCTCATGTTGGACTGGTAGTACATGGTTCCGTCGCCCTGCTACTGAGTGAGTGCGTGGGCGACAGTGTAAGTTGTGGAATTCGCGCGGAATGCTGTTACATCTGTCCTGTACAGTGACCTGGATGTTTGGAACAATGGCTACCGGCAGTTGCTGAATTGACTGATTTGCATTAGCGCGTGTGCTACGGAGTTCGTGCATCGAGCGAAGCCATCCTTGAGTGAATTTTCAGCAGCGTGTGTGGTTCTCAATCAAAAGTCTGTGTTTACGTTTTTTCAACATGGCGGAACAACGTGTGTTTTCCGAACGATCAGCAGTCAACATACCGAAGCGGCGTGGTAGCCGCGCAGGGAAAAAGAAGCCAGGTAAGCGCGGTGGCTTGAGACGTTTTAGACTCAAGTGTCACCGTCTAGGACTCAGGAACATCCGTATTCTATATTGGAACTGTGCCAGTGTAAAACAACGGGGCTCTATTTTAGAAACTCTAGTTTACAGAACTGACATTGTAGCACTCCAGGAGACGAGACTGGGCGATCAGCTACTCCGAATTGCCGGCTTCAAATGTTTCTATAACAGACGACATCTGGGAACGGCGATTCTCGTTCGCGACAGCATGGTGGCGTCAGAAGCTAGACATGTCCAGTTGGAACAGTGACGATATACAAATACAAGGCGGTGAGAGTTCAATTCCAGTATACCATTCGTGTTGGTTAATGTTTATGCCCGCAATGCGAGTGTGGATTCCAGAAGTGGCAGTGCTTAAGTGGCATATTAGGTCCAAGAGAGAAATGTTATTTTCTGTGGTGACTTTCAACGCTAAAGGCAGATCATGGGGAAACACTTCCTCCAATACACAAGGGGAGGAGCTCGAGACTGCACTGGAAACCATCGACCTGGTTTGTATCAACAGTGGCTGTGTCACCAGGACAGCAAGCCGTCCAGGCGATGAGGACAGTGCTATTGATCTGGCGCTAGTTTCACCTTCACTCACTACAGTGTGTAGATGGGGTGTCCTAGGACACCATGGCAGCGACCACCACCCATGCAGCATATTGGTGGAGAAAGGCAGAACCAGGCAGCACAAGCTAAAGGTAAAGACGTTCCAGTATGACAGTACAGGGCAAGATGTGGTGAGTAAAATAAGACGTGACAAGCGCAGAACGTTTCAGGGCAGGAAGAAAAGGAAAAAAAAGCTGGGAGCAGCCACCGTGGTGGAGTTTCGAGGTGGAGAAGGCTTGGTGGATAAGCGTAGTGCTGTAAGGAGATGGCAAAATGCCAAGAAGAACAGAGCTGGTCATCCTAGTCCCTGCTTGCACTTAGAAAGAGAGATGCACACAAAAGTAAGCTATTTCAAAAAACTGGTCACGGTGGTTAAAAGCGAAAAATGGGCAGAGGTGTGTCAAAGAGTAAGCACAGACAAGTCACTGAAATTGTTCTGGCGACTACATAAAAGCATGAGTGGTGTAGTCAAGAATAAGAGTATTTCTGACTTCCAAGGTGCTGATCCTCATCTGGCAGAGGACTGACGAGGACAAGGGCAAAGCCCTCTTTGAACGCTATCTTAGAGCAGAGCAACCAGACAGACATGAGAGGCCGGAATCTGGCCAAGGAGGTCACCGTCAGACAGATGCAAGGCCCAGAACACTTCGGATGAAGACACAGTGACAGTGAAAGAAATCAAGTCTGTGCTTCGACGATCAAAAAACAGTGCTCCAGGTCCTGATGGCATAAGATACGACGACATAAATAGGTGTACCGACAATGAGCTAGAGGAAACTAGCAGACATGTACAACAACAGTATAGGGAGTGCTAGCATCAAGGAGGAATGGTTACACAGCTATCTGATTCCCTTGCCGAAGTCCTGACAAAGACCACAAGAACATTGCAGGGATATCGAATTATAACCATGCAGAATACAATAGGCAAGCTGCTGGAGAAGGTAATTGCCAGGAAAATATCAAGCCCGCTAGAGAAGCAAGGTGTTTTCCCACCTTCCCTGGGTGGGTACCGTCCAAAAAGAGAAACCTGGACCAATGAAGCAGTTTTTGCCCATGATGTCTATGAAGGTTTCCACTCAGTCATTGAAACCTTTGCTGCAGTGATTGCGCTTGAGGACGCGTACAACAGAGTACCATTGGATTTTTTAATGCTTCAGCTTCTTGAAATCAAAATAAGTCAATTCCTCCTTAGTTGGATCGCTGCAGCCCTCTTCCAAAGGAAAGCAGTTTTTAGATGTGGCAGTTGGACGTCGGAACCAGCAACAATATATCCTGGCCTACCACAGGGATCACCATTATCTCCGGTACTGTTCAACGCCTACACTGTGAGAATCACCAGTGAGCAGATCACTGGACCTGTTAGGACATTGTCATATGCCGACGATGTTTTAGTTTATCGCCAAGGTAATGAAAGAGATCAGGTTGCTGTGGAACTACAAACCGAACTCAATTGGATAAGTACTTGGTGTGTTGAGGCTGGGGCAATGGTCAGCCCAACAAAGGCAACAGTGACTTGGTTCTCGTTGAATAATGATATTGTCAACACTCCAACACCAACTGTAAATCTGTGTTCAGAGACGGTGGAAAGAACGCAGGCAATGAATTACCTGGGGATACGGTTTGATCGAAGCCTTGATTATAATAATTCCAATTCCAAATTTCAAAAACAAAAATTCCAAATTCGTCCTCGTCTAACCTGCTTCATCAGCTGTGGTTATAATTGAGGATCGTGGTTTTTGTGGGTTTATTCACCCTAATTCTTGTCTTGTGAGTCCTATCTCGGACTGGTTATGTAGCGTTTGTGTCTGTGACGTCAGCAGTGGTCGGCGGCTATCCTTTGTGCTCTTCTGTTGTTATGGTTTTCTTTGTTGGTGTAGGCTCCTGGCTCGTCTGGCTGCAGTCCTTATATTTTTCTCGCTCGTTATCTCGCTCCAGCTGGGGGATCGGCCGGCGTCTGTCCTTTGTGCATGTTTCCACTTGTTTTCTTTGTTGGTGTAGTCTCCTGGCTCGTCTGGCTTTACTGGCTGCAGTCCTTATAAGGACTTTTTATTAGGTCATTTAGTCTCCTTCGTTGTGTAATTTGTGTAGGAGCTTTTCGACGTTTCTATTTTCCTTCTTGTACTTTTTTTCATCTTCGAGTTTTAGCTTCGGCCATTGGCTTTTTTCCTCCGCGGTCAGCCATGGTTTTCTCTCTCCGTCTTCTATGTAGTACGAGTAGTCGGTATCCTGTTCCAAGATTACAGTTGGGTAATCTACCGGTCTCCTGAGTCTTTTTGGCTTCTTCTTTTCTCTCTCAATCCAGCACCTTTTGAATTCCTGGTATCTGAGTTTCTCCATCCTTGCCGACTCTAGTAGATCCTCCAAGGTAGGCTCAGTGGGCCTATCCGTGTCGTCCTCAGAGTGCTCGTCTTGGTTTACTTCGGATGTCAGGGGAGCTAGTGTCGTGGCTGGGTTGCTAGCTTTGTCTAGCGGTTCTGGCTCGTCCTCTTGTTGGATGTCATCTTGCGGTTCCTCTGTGTGCTTTTCTGTTTCTTGTGCTGGTTTGTTTTGGGTTTGCCCCCTTTTGATTGTTAGAATTTCTCTGACCGCTTTGATGTCTCGCAGAATCTCTTCATTTATCTTTACCATCTGCCTCATATTCTCCACCTCTTGTTTGATGTCCCGCTGGATCTCCTTTATTTCGGCAAGAAGTTTCTCGTTGTCGCTGGTTGGCGCCGATGTTTGCAGTAGCTTGACTTGTTTCTTTAACTCGTCGATCTGCTTTTGAAGTTGATCTCTTTCAGCTTGTGCTATACCCGTGGCTGTCTCGCCCCTCTGCATTGCTTCCTTGAATGGTGTCTTTGTGAGGATGGCGATTTTTAAGACGTCTCTATGTCTCTGTAGGTACGGACAGCCCAGGTATCTTGCTCCATGTTTGCCCAGGCAGTTGGCGCACTTTCTTTTGTTGTTGGGTGCTCGGAAGTCCGTGTCCAGCTTGGCCAGCGGACACTCCTTGAAGGCGTGGTGATCGGCGCAGTATCGGCATATTTCCGTCTTGCTGCTACATTTAGCTCTACTGTGGCCGGCCTTCTGACATCTGGAACATTGCGTGATTCTTGGTATGAATCTCTCTGGTTGCTGTATCCTCTTTTTGAATGATGCTGTGGTCGGCATCTCGCTGCCCTCCGACGTCACTACTGCCAAGGTTGTAGGTACCTTGGAGTAGGTGAGAAGCCGCTCCGCCTTCAAGAATCGGATGTGAAGATTCTCTTCACGTAGCTGCTTCAGGATTTCTTCATCTGTCAGCTCCACAGGAATCCGCTTGACAACCCATCGGACTGTTTTCGAGTCGGTGTTTCCGACTCTGGTGTCTTTCTCCTCCTTCTCTGCTGTCTTGGTTGACTGTGTTGGGCTGTCAATCTTCTCCCTCGTAGTAGCTTCAGTGATGGCTGTAATATCAGGCTCTTTGATGCAGCTAGCAGGTGGGCTCTCGACGTTCTTCTTCTTGGTGTCGGCTCCCACGCTGCACATCTTGGCAACAGCGTGTTTCTTGTTGGATTTTCCACGTGACATTTTCCCGCTGATCAGGCTTCTTGACAGAATAATGCGACTTGACTTGTTAGCGCTCGCAGTGCGAATGGGGACGAACACGGGAACTACAAACCGAACTCAATCGCATAAGTACTTGGTGTGATGAAGCTGGGGCAATGGTCAACCCAACAAAGGCAACAGTGACTTGGTTCTCGTTGAATAATCATATTGTCAACAATCCAACACCAACTGTAATGCTGTGTTCAGAGACGGTGGAAAGAACGCAGGCAATGAATTACCTGGGGATACGGTTTGATCGAAGCCTTGCTTATAATGTGCACATAGACCAGGTGATAACAAAGGCCAAGCGGTGTTTGGCAGCGATGCGGGTGATGGCGGCAGCAAACTGTGAGCAGCGCCATCTATGTCTTCTGTACGAGGGGCTGGTCATGTCTGTTTTGGAGTATGCAATGGCAATACTGACTGTCAGCCATAAGCAGATAGAAAGGATGGAAGGGATACAGAATGAAGCTATGCGCATTATTCTTGGATGTACAAAAGATACAGCATGCAGGGCGATGCGCTACCTTCTTGATTTTCCAACCATTGAAGAGAGAATGCAAGTTTGCAGGGCACGTGCCTACCTCAGAATTAACGCAAACACACAGCATCCACTGCATAGTGAAATTAGGAAGGTGAAGGGCAGCAGGTTAAAAAGAGGACGGTCGTGGATGGGTCAAGCCGAGGACATTCTTCAACAGGTGTGTTCACTTGAGGACTTAGAACCTGGCGAGGAGTGGGTGCAAGTGCCAACAGACTTCTGCACATCCTTTTCAGTTGGCATCCAACTAGATAGAAAATGCAGACAAGAAAATCCGGCTGCTGTGGAGGCTGAAGTACAAGCGTTGATTTTCGAGAATTCGCTAGACAGTGACGCGGTCATCTACACAGATGGGTCGGTCGTCCGACATGTGAGAAGCTCATGGGCCTTTACAGCTCGGGCCGGAGGGAGAATTGTGAAGGAGGACTCTGGTGCTTTCACTGAAACCACAAGTAGCCTGACCATGGAAGTCATGGCAGTAAGTAAAGCAATAACATGGCTCGAGACACAGACATTCACTAGGGCTTGTTTCCTTAGCGACTCAATGAACATGATCAAGAGGATAGAGGAGGGGTCGATCCGAAGAGAATGGTTGCTGCCTCTGAAGCGGTCTCGGCTGGCAAAGATTAGTTTCATCTTCGTGCCAGGGCATGCGGGAGTACAAGGAAATGAGCGGGCTGACAAGCTCGCAGGTGAGGCTACTGTTGAGGGCGGACGCGCCATGGACCAGGCTGACATTCTGAATGCTCTACGAGAAGTGAGACTTTTGCAAGAACCAAGTGATGACTGTGAATCTACAACAATGGCCAGGACTGCGAGAGCAGCAAATTAAAAGAGGGGTGGCCAAACAAGAACACTACGCAGGAAGCCAAAGAAGATTGATAAACCAACACAGAACTGTCGTCGTTAGCCGCTACACGCTGCGGGATTTGCTGAGGAGGGGATCCGAGCACTTATGGACTGAATGGTCCGATGTGCAACGAGGATGATCTGTCGACTAACTAACTAACTAACTGATTTGCCTTTTCGGTTCACGAGTGCATTTACAGGAGACTCCTGGGAGTCGGCGCTGAAGTTGCGGAGTTCGTGCTTTATGCGACACTTTCGGCGGGTCGCCCTGTGGAAAAAGACCGAGCCATGTGAGAAAACCGGGGTCAATGAGGTCTTTCTGGTGACCACCGAGTCCATCGACGATGATCTGTGGTTTTCGTGGATGACATTTGTGTTGGCATTCTGGTGGCGGCATTATGCACAGTGTATGAAGGAGAAAGGGGAGAATTAACCGAAGATAGTAACTTAGAAGGTCCACCTATTCTGAAAGAAGAAGTCGCTGACGCTATGAAACGTATGAAGAAAGGAAAAACAGCTGGGCCAGATGAAATCACAATAGAAGAATTAGAAGTATTGGGAGAATTTGGAGTAGATATATTAACCAAAATGTTGAATGATATTTACAGCAGTGGATATTTACCCAGTGATATGCTGAAATCTGTATTTATAGCTATACCAAAAAGACCAGGAGCAATTGATTGTGAAGATTTTCGTACAATTAACCTTATAAACCATATCACTAAGCTTCTACTCAGAATCATAATGAGAAGAACCAAAAAGAAAATAAAAATGGAAATTAGTGAAGAACAGTATGGATTTGTGGAAGGAAAGGGTACAAACAATGCAATTTATACATTACGGACACTAATAGAAAGATCAATAGAGAAACAGAGAGACATATATTTGTGCTTCATAGATTATACTAAGGCATTTGATAAAGTAAAACATGATGAACTGATTAAAATGTTGGAAGATATCAACACTGATGGAAAAGATTTAAGAATAATAAAGAATGTTTACTGGAACCAAGTAGCAGCAATTAAAATGGGAAATAAAGAGGGTAGTTACGAACAGATAAAGCTAGGAGTACGACAAGGGTGTGTCTTGTCACCAGATCTTTTCTCCCTGTATAGCGAAGTAATAATGAGAGAGATCAAAGAGATGCCAGGAATACTAGTTGGAGGTTATAATGTAAATAATATACACTATGCAGATGACACAGTATTGGTGGCGGATAATTCAACAGACCTACAGCAATTATTAGACATTGTAGTAACAGAGAGTGCAAGGAAAGGACTCTCCTTGAATATCAAGAAAATAGTAACAATGGTAATATCAAAGAAAATGGTGACACCAAAATGTGACATAGAAATAGAAGGGAAAATCCTTAACCAAGTTGATAATTTTAGATACCTAGGGGCATTTATAACATCAGATGGAAGATGTACAACAGAGATTAGGAGCAGAATAGGGCAGGCAAAAGCCGCATTTCAAACAATGAAGAGTATCTTATGCAATAAGTCACTATCACTGAATGTAAGAAAGAGATTGCTGAAATACTATGTAGAACCAGTTTTGCTGTATGGCAGTGAATCTTGGAATGTAAATGAACAAATTAAGAAGAAATTAGAAGCAACAGAGATGTGGTTCCTGAGACGAATGTTGCGAATTCCTTGGACTGCCAGAGTAACTAACGACGACTGCCTGAAACAGGCTAATGAAACTAGAACATTATATACAACAATAAGACAGAGACAAACATCTTTCTTCGGTCATGAGATGAGAAGAGAGGCATTGGAGAACATCGTAACAACTGGAAAGATCGAGGGGAAGAGAGGCAGAGGTAGACCAAGAGAAGTGATGCTGGTTGGATTGAGACGGTGGCACGGAGGAATATCAGCAGCAGAATTGATCCAGAAAACCAAAGACCGAGATCTGTGGAGAGCCATGAACGCCTACGCATGCAGGCACGGCACTTGATGATGATGACCTGTGCGTGCTGTTGGATTGCCGAAACTCCTGTCTATTCCACTTTTCACATTGGACAGTGGGGAGCATTTTGTGTGATATTCACTGGCATAGGAATGGAGCATAATGGGGACGACCCGTTGCCGTGAAGTTGGAACCTCGACTAACTAACTAACTAACTAAGCTTCAAAAAGGCTTAATAACTACAACCCAACAACCCATGGCAGTGTCGAATGTGTCTGTTAAGGCCAATTCGCGCTGTAAATGTTCGTCCATAGTGGGTGCATGTGAACACATGGTCATTTTCACCATCATGCACCTTCTTACTTTTCACACTCTCTGTGTGTGACTAATCTGCAATAATTTTTTCCTTTGTCTTTATTCCATTTCTGATATTTGCCCTCCATGCAACACGTTCAGCGCGACTTGCACCCAATGTTAATTATCAATGATTGTAGCAATCATGTCCCGCTTACACACATCTTTGTATCGTAGTAGAGGCAGACCCTGAGATCTCTTACCCACCTGTAATTCACCAAAAAAGATGTCCTTTGGTATTTTACCATCATCCATCCTCCTAAGATGTCCTATCCATCTAAGTCTACGAATACTGAGCATGGAATATATCGTCACACAGTCTGATCTTTCCAATACTTCAGTATTTGTGATCTGAATATGTTTTTACATGTATCCTATTTCCCCAGTTATAACTTAAATTTCTTTCCCCAGCTGTTTGTTGCAATCATCAATTCTCTTCAGTTATTACTTTAACTCCTGTCCCAGCAGTTTGTTACAAGTATCAGATCTCTTCAGTTATTATTTGACTCCTGTCCCAGCTGTTACAGTCATCAAATCTCTTCAGTCATTATTTAATTCCTGCCCCAGCTGTTTGTTACAATCATAATAATAATCTCTTCAGTTATTATTTAATTCCTGTCCCAACTGTTTGTTAAATCATCGAATCTCTTTGGTTATTATTTCAACTCCTGTCCTAGCTGTTTGTTACAATTATCAAATCTCTTGAGTTATTACATATACTTCAGTCCCTACTGTTTGTTACAATCATCATATCCCTTTAGTAAATGCCCGGGAGTCTCCGTGGCGAAGTGGTCAAGCCGTTTGACTCGGGCTCCGAAGGTTGTGGGTTCGATTCCGGGCCACGTCCCTAGGTTCACGAGTGAAATTTTTTCGGAGACTCCTGTGGGTCGTCGCCAGAGCTACGGAGTTCGTGCTTTGTGCGACGCTTTCCACGCTGCGGAAAGAGACCGAGCCATATGGGATAAAACACGGTGCATTGAAGTCGACCCTGTCGACTTTTAAGCGACTTTTAAATGCCCAATATATGGAAGTGAGGAATTAAAACACCCATGAGCAGGACGTGACGATTCCTTGAGTGAGCCCAACGACAGAGCGCTATGTGTCGGCCCTGCAATTATGGAAACCTCCTTGGATGGCGGAAATGCCCATGGACTGTCCCTGCCTTCCCTTGAGAGCGGACCGAAAAGCCTCCAACTGTTCTAACTTGACCAGCTGGGCTGTGGACGGCACTACAAAAGTGAGAGTCTCTCAGGTATGCTAACCTGGTTTGAAAAACGCATGCAAAAGTCGGATGTGTTGGCCTAAGGGTCTAGGCCCAAGGGTGTATAACAATACACCGCAATTACATTTGGGGACAAAAACACTCCGGAGGAACGAAGAAGAAGAAGAAGAAGAAGAAGAAGAAGAAGAAGAAGAAGAAGAAGAAGAAGAAGAAGAAGAAGAAGAAGAAGAAGAAGAAGAAGAAGAAGAAGAAGAAGAAGAAGAAGAAGAAGAAGAAGAAGAAGAAGAAGAAGAAGAAGAAGAAGAAGAAGAAGAAGAAGAAGCAGCAGCAGCAGCAGCAGCAGAAGCAGAAGCAGAAGCAGAAGCAGAAGCAGAAGAAGAAGAAGAAGAAGAAGAAGAAGAAGAAGAAGAAGAAGAAGAAGAAGAAGAAGAAGAAGAAGAAGAAGAAGAAGAAGAAGAAGAAGAAGAAGAAGAAGAGGAAGAGGAAGAGGAAGAGGAAGAAGAAGTAGATATCCCTTCAGTTATTACGTTAACTCTTGTCCCAGATGTTTGTTAAAAAATGTTTGTATATCCTTTACAGGACATCGCTGTCAACATCAGCATCTTTCAGCTGATTGTTGATTTCTTGACAAGATTACGCTCGGTAGTTTGCCATTGCTTTCTGGGCGGCTGGCTCACATACCCCGTAAGTTACCGACGCGATTCGAACAACTGCTGATTCTCACCGTTGTCACGTTACTTACGAGAGTATACGAGATTACGGAGAAAAGTCGCTAACCTCTAGGCCAGGAAGCCGGCAGATGTTTGTTACAATCATCAAAACTCTCGAGTTATTTTTTAACTCCTGTCCCAACCGTTTGTTAAATTCATCGATTGTCTACTTATTACTTTATCTCAGCACGAGAAATAGTGTCACCATCGGGTGCTGGGAGGTCAATTATTACTCCCCGTGTCGCTTAACTGCATAAAGTGAAGTTGGTGATTGCTGGTAGTTTTCAGAATATATTCAGCAATCAACAACCAAAAAAACATCTAAGGTTTCCATTTGAAGCGCTCTAGTAAACACAGCACAGCTTGCATACGTGCAGGAAAACTATAATGTTCGGTAACAACCAAACGTGTATTTCACAAAACAGTCCTCTAAGTGCATATGCACTAGAGCCACAAGGCGTTTTACAACAAACGTTCGCATCCATTAGAATCTCGCGTCTTGAAACCGGCTAATTTCAAAATACTTGGAAATTAAACATGGAAATTGGTGAAGAACAGTGTGTATTTGTGGAAGGAAAGTGTACAAATAATGCAATATATACATTACAAACATTAATAGAAAGATCAATGGAGACAGAAAGACATATTTGTGCGTCATAGATTATACCAAGGCATTTGATAAAGTAAAACATGATGAACTGGTTAAAATGTTGGAAGATATCAACATTGATGGGAAAGATATCAGAATAATAGGAAATAGTTATTGGAACCAAGCAGCAGCAATTAAAATGGGAAATAAAGAGGGTAATTATGAACAAATACAGCTAGGGGTGAAACAGGGATTTGTTTTGTCACCGGACTGTTGGAAATTGTAGTAGCATAGAGTTCGAAGAAGGGACTCTCCTTGAATATCAAGAAAACAGTAGCAATTGTGATATCAAAGAAAATGGTGACACCAAATTGTGACATAGAAATAGAAGGGAAAATTCTTACCCAAGTGGATAATTGTAAATACCTAGGGGCATTTATAACATCAGATGGTAGATGTACAACAGAGATTAAAAACAGATCAGGGCAAGCAAAAGCTGCATTTCATAAAATGCAATCTTATGCAATCCTTCCGTATCTTATGCAATAAGTAACTATCATTGAATGTAAGAGAGTGCTGAAATGCAAATAGAACCTGTTATGCTGTATGGCAGTGAATATTGAAATGTCAATGAACAAATTCGGAAAATTTGGAAGCAACAGAGATGTGGTTCCTGAGATGAATGTTTCGAATTCCTTGGACTGATAGAGTAACTAATAACGATTGTCTGAAAGAGACTAATGAAACTAGAATATTATATACAACAATAAGAAAAAGACAAACATCTTTCTTTGGTCATGTGATGAGAAGAGAGGCACTGGAGAACATCGTGACATCTGGAAAGATCGAGGGGGAGAGAGGCAGAGGCCGACCAGAAGAAATGATACTAGATGGATTGACACGGTGGCATGGAGGAATATCATCACCAGAGTTGATCCAGAACACGAAAACTAAGATCTGTGGAGAAACACGAACGCCTAAGCCAGATGGCAGGGCACTTAATGATGATGATGATGATGATGATAATGATGATGATGTTCTGTTGCTATCTCTGTATTATTTTGACGTTCCTGTTCATCTGTGATTGATGTTTTCTGTTGTACAGTGACATTAATGTAGTGTATATTAACACAGAAACACCATCAACAAACATCCAAAGACCACAGCACTTATCCAGAAGATAACTCAAGAAGAGAAAGGCGCCATCAAGCTTCACCACGGTATCTTACTGGAAGCCACCCGGCACCGCACGATAAACTGATGGGTCATCAGACGAGTCAAGACCCATCTCACCAACAACTAGAGCAGGGAGATGCTAACGAGAGAAAACAAGAATCTCAAGATCACCAGTGCTGAGAGGATCATCGGCACGAATAACATTCCTCCACAGTCTTCGTCGTAACATCGGAGGACCGGGTGATCCTTAACTTCATCACATTCGACAAGAAAGATCAAGCTCCAGAGCACTACATACCGAGAGTTCTGCAGTGCTATAAGTGCCAGACGTTCTGGCACACACGTACCACCTGTAAAAGTGAGGTGGGGGTATGCAGTTACTGCTATGGACCGCATACATAAAGTCAGTGCCGACATGCAAAAATCGACACGGACTTCAGGAGGCCTAAACCTAACCGAAAGTGCGCCAACGGCCTCGGCAACCATGGCGCCTGGTACCTCGGCAGCCCGTGCTACCAAGACAGCACAGCAGCAATGAAGATTGCCATCAAGACTAAGCTGCTCCATACAGAGGCTAGGAGGCAGTTCGAGGCGACCAACCGACTCACAAAAAGTAACAAAGCACAACTGGAAGGCCAAATGAAGGACCTGAAATCAAGTTCAAAAGCATGGAGGAAGAAAGAGACAAGACGCAAGAAACACAGATAACAGCCGTCCAACGCATCCTGGGCGAACTGAAGCAAGTCAAGCAGAAGATTGAGCAGGATGTCGCCCGGATGGCCGCTATAAAGGCTGATACTGAAGAAATGCTATCAAATGTACATCAAGCGAGAGACAAGACAGAAGGAACTCTACAACAGATAATAGACCTGCTCAAGACCGGCCTAGAAACACCCGAACCAGAAGATGCAAGGGCACAGACAGAAGAAGAAGCAACAGATGAAGAAGGCTACCCAGACCGAGGCTGAGTGGGTAGGGAGGCCATGTAACAATATCGCTCCCCACCAAGATCGAACTGGCGAACAGCGAGAAGATTCGAAGGCAACCCAAGACGGGGAAATAGGAGGAATACCATGAGAGACGACAACTGGTAAAGCTCGTTGAAGGATACAGCACCATATGACGGGGTGGGGCCACAATTACTCCAGGCCTCAACAAGTGCGCGACTCTGTCCAGACATGAAGAACCTCAACAAGAAATTAATTAACACAATCAACCCATCAGAAGACGGGAAGAAAATCCTATCTTGCGCACGCATCAGTTAATAAATGTTTGTAGTTTATCAGTAAATAATTTAGTCGTTTTGCCTGCTTCTGGTCCTCACGGTAGTACTGATTTAAATTTAGAACAATTGAATATTGAAAGTTTGCTGCTATTTTTCATTTCTTGAAACTTCCCATTGCTGCGTAATGTCTTCTTTCCTTTTGAATTCTTATTTTGATATCTTATCTGTTGTCATATCCTTATGTATAATGCTAACTAGATAAATGTATTATTCCGTCTCTGGGAGTGAGTTCTCAATAATAAGACAATGATATCATTGGCTTGCTTTATTCTTATTAACTTTGTGTTTCTCCTATGAAATTTAAAACCTAAGTGTTGTGACTTCCCATCCAGTATTCTTTGTTTACTTGTCTGTGTAAATTATGATTTTCCATTCCTCTATCATTTAATCGCGTTTGAAACACAGATGCGGGCGGTTTGGAAGCAGACTGCTTTGCACTGATTTTCATGCAATGGTTTGAGTGTAATGGCAGACTACTGAACGTTCAGAAATCAATGGCAAACTACTGATCGTTACCTTGTCAAGAAATCACAAACAGCAAACAAATGCTAGGGTTGACTGCGACGTCCTGTAAAGGATATCCAATAAACGTTTGTTTCATCTTGTAATGAACCTCTAAAATTTATGTTTGGTAGTTCACGGATACTCCACTACATCGTTGTGAAATTTACATTAGTATTAGAAGCCCACTATTGCACCCTTCCTGTCGAAACGTACGGTCTGATATCCCCAGACTGACGATCTGTGATAGGTGTTAATGTGTGTCGCATTCGTTTTGTCTTTATCAAGGTGATTTATTAGGTAGACTGTTTTGTGAAAGATTCCTTCGGCGTTCCACTGTAGTATGTTGAGTTGAGTTGAGTTAAGAACCGATATTACTGCACTTAGGACATTCCCATATGTGCTGCGTCCCCTCATTCAACAGCCAGCGAAGAGTCATACTACTAATCGTTCCCACCGCTATCTGATTTAAAGTTCTCCTGGTCTTCCCTCTCAGTTTTGAGATTCTCCAGAACCCCTGCCGATCCCCCGCAATCTCATCCTTTCCACATACGAGTTCTCAGTCTTTTCCCCCGTCGTCTCTACCTGGTCCCACAAACGCATGACCACCTCTCCCTTATCCATAGGCAATCTACCACCAAGAGGTGCATTCCCTGCCAGCCTATCAGCCTGTTCATTCCCCCGCACCCCCGACAGAGATACTTGGAGAGTCATGTTCCCCAAAGTCTGATCCAGCCTAGGATCTCGAAGACGAAGAAAATGAAAAATGACCCGTGACCGAAGCGAGTATAAAAGTGCAAACCAAATAAAACCAGACAATGTTTCTACATGTTTAATCGTGTTCCTTAATGTCAGTTGATCGAATAAGAGAATCCCCTCTTTACTTGTTGCTCAAGAGGTTGCCAATAAGACTTGTCCACCGAGATACTGTCCAACTGGAGTCTGCATCAACCAAGACATCGTTGACAGTAAATGAAGGCGTGCCATAGACACCTCGGGTGATGCCATACTTCCACTCTAGCCTTGTTTTTGAATCAATGCTAACATCATAAACCTGTGGTGAAAGTACATGGAAAAATGAATGGTTATAAACTGCACATGCATACATGCACACATATAGACACACACATCTACATATATAGACGCACACATCTACATACATACACAGAGACGAATACACACACACACACACACACACACACACACACACACACAAATACACATACAATGAAATGTTAAGTAAAGACAAAAAGACCTATGCTATTCCTGGATATCTGACAATAAAATATGGAACACAGGGGAAATTATATATATATATATATATATATATATATATATATATATATATATATATATATATATATATATATATATATATATATATATATATATATATATATATATATATATATATCATTCATTCATTGGCACCTTGCCGTCTTGACAGACGATAGTTTTGTAAGGGATGGAGTTATTGTTTCTCCATAGCACAAAGCCTGGGCTAAAATATAGAGATCATATGTTGCCCATGCAGCATGATCCCTCTCTCGGCCTGCCTAGTTCACTCCAGAGGAAAGGTAACACCCCTACATCTGGAAAAGTACAAGCTGCAGAAGCTGCCGGATCAGCAAAGCAATGCTCTAATTGTCCGCTATATATATATACATGAGATGTACGCCAAACTTGGTGAACAATAACTTACATGACATATTAAATGTTTATTTATATATTTACGTTTCCATATGTTGTGTATCCTATGTATCTCAACAATGATTTTCTGTTTCCTTTTGACATTTTAAGTAGTCGCATATCATCATCATCATGAGCCATGCCGATAAGCGTGGGCGGTCATGTTTCGCTTTCTCACTCGGTCAACAGAGTCGTGGATCAACTCAGCGTTCCTATCTCGACCATGCCACGTGATCAAGCCATCCAGGTATTTACTTCTATGCTTTCCCCTTGTTCTCTTCCCCTTGATCTTGACAGTTGTCAGCAAGTTCTTCATTTTATTTCTTCTAATAATGTGACCAAAAAATTGTAACTGACTACGTCTAATTTCTCTAATCAGTTTATGATTTTCATTTGTTTCTTGTAGGAGTTTGTCATTGGTTTTTCTGTCTGTCCATGGTATTCTTGCATTTTCCTCAGAAACCACATTTCCACTGCCATCAGATTTTTTTCAGCCTGTTTGCTAATTGTCCATGCTTCAAATCCATACAAAAGCATTCTATGCATTACCTCAACATGTTTTTTTCTCGTTTCAAATTACATCTTTTTATTTGTCACTTTGTTTTCCATCTTGCAAAAGGCTCCCTTCGCCGTGGCGATTCTTGTTCTAATCTCTTCAAAGCATCTCAGATCAGATGTTATGACTTTACCGATTGAATTGCTTAAGAATATTCCAATTTACTTGTATACTGCATTGTTGTCTTTCTTATTTCTAATGACGACCATAATCTGTGTCTTTATACAATTTAATTCTAACCCTAGTTGTTCACTGTGTGCAACAACTGCATCTACTAAATGTTGCAGGTCATATTTATTGTTTGCAATCAATACTGTATCATCCGCATATCTAATGTTATTGATGTTTCGTCCTCCATTGATGATTCCTTCCGTATCTTCTACATTTCTGAAAATATTTATTTGTACTGGGAAAAAAAGATCTGGAGACATTACACATCCCTGTCTCACAACTCTCTTAATAGGCTGGTATTGACACTCCATCATTATCAAACCTTATGGCAGCTTGATGTTTCCAAAATATGTTTTTTACAAGTCTAAGGTCTTTTCCATCAACTTATAGATCTTTAAGCATCTTTATCATGTTAACATGTCTTACTTTATCGAAATCCTTTGTGTAGTCAATAAAGCAAAGATGTAGATCTTTTATTTACTTCTATAGAACGTTCAATTAATGTTCTCATCATATATATATATATATATATATATATATATATATATATATATATATATATATATATATATATATATATATATATACCACCAGAGGGTCTTTTGTCTTTTCCGTGATTATATGTTGTGTTTTGTGTATGTGTTTATTTGCTCATGGGGGAAAGTGACCGCAACGTCCTTGTATTGTTTCGTAATTCTGTTCTGTAAGGCTGCTTTACTTTGTGTTATTTCATACTGTTACTTTAAGCGCACACGGTATTGAAAATATCGGTCATTTACATTGCACCACGGAAGAACAGCGTGTTGTGAGATTTTATTCTTTTCTGCCGGGTGACTTATTGTCAATGATGTTTATAAGGAAATGTTGCTTGTCTATGGTGGCAAATGTTTGCCGCGAAAAACGTTACATAACTGGGTGGATACCTTCTTTCATATTGTTGATATAAACTAACCTATTCGCCTTTAAGAGAGCTGTAAGACAGGTCGAGACGATTGTTCCAAGTGACGGGCGGGTAACGAAACACATTGTTGAAACTGCAATATGGTATTCTTATGCTTTAGCTTAAATATGTTTGGAGATTAAAGCATTTGCTGATGATGAAGATACTTAGTATTAGGTACGGACGCAAGGTCGCAACTCAAAGACTTTAAGGATACAATTATAGGGGGAAAGATAAAGAGATGGGATTCATGCATCAATGTTCACAGGGGTTATGTTGAAAAATACGGGGAGATGTATGAACAATAATAAATAGTTTTTAATCTGGCATCTCGTATAGCTTTCTTTACATATATATTTGCGACTTACTTTCTTGGGAGAAAGTCGCCGACGAACATATTGCATGGAGGGCTATTGTTAGGAAAGGAATAAAGACAAAGGAGAAAATGATTGCAGATAGGGATAGATCACACACTGAGCACGTGAGACGTAAGATGGTGCGTGAAGGCTAAAATGACTATGTGTTCACATGCATCCATTGTGGACAAACAATTACAGCGCGAATTGGTCTGATCAGTCACATTTGCCACCGCCATGGGTTGTAGTTATTATTTTTATAGCGCAATGAAACAAACTATCGTCTGTCAAGACGGCAAGGTGCCAATGAATGAATGAACTTACTGGCTTACCCTCGAGTGTGTGTGTGTGTGTGTGTGCACATGCGCGCGCGAGCATGTGTGTACTAGCGTTCTCCCATTATAAGTGAGACCATATTATATACCGGCTCTGTGGCGAAGGGGTTACTCACGCAGTTCGTATTCCCGCAGACCGCGTTCGAAACACAGCTGAGTACGATTTGGTAGCAGACCGCCTCGCGTTGGTTTTTATAAATGATATGAGTGCCGGTCGTTCAGAAAGCAATGGAAAATTACTGAACGTAAAACTTGCCCGGGAATCATGAACAGTCAAAATGCTGTGATGATTGCTACGTCCTGTGAAGGACATGCAACTAATTGAATTAAAAACTTGATAAAACATCACAAGAGGCCAAAGACTTCTGAGGTTTACTGTGACATCCTGTAAAGGATATACTAACATATTGTATATTATGATTTACTGAACTTGTAAAAAAGACTTGTTACTTACGCCTACTTTAAAATCTGCTATGGCGATACCGGAAACATTGTGTGCTAAACTTGCCAGAAAGTCAAGGACTTCTGCGTCTGATTGGTTGACGGTTGCTGACGTAGTGAGAGAGTCGATATTATTGTATGCTGCTGAGATCCAGTCGAATACAGTTGCATGCTTTGGGGATTGGAAAGCATTCAAGAGATTCGCAGCTTTAGAAATAGTGTGACTATGTCTGTGGTAGGGCAAGGAAAAGGCATGGACTTTGAATTGTACTTCATTTGGATGGAAAATTTTGGCGACTTGAAGCAGGGTGGGGAAGGCAGCCTTAGAATAGGGACATGTAAAGTCGATGTAGGCTGCTATCTTGACCAGGGCGCTTGCTTGACCAGTGCTATAGACAAAGCCTAGCTCTCTAGGGGGTATCGATAGCTGTCCTTGGGTAGAAGTTGTGGTCAGGACTACAAAGACTAGAGATAACAGGAAGCTCATGGTGTAGTTGGGGGATGTCTTCTTTTTGGGGGCAGAACTGGATTCTGTGAAAAGTAAAGGATTTGTCAACAACCTTATATGTATTACAAATGAAGCTATATACGCGGCTTTAACATACGAAACATAATTGGAGATATATTCTTCTTTTCTTCTGACGCCACGTTTTTAGCCTGGACTTTAGTAGCTGGTCTTTAGCCTCGTACTGATTCACAAAGCATGCAGAAAAGGGTGAAGATTAGTATGCTTCGTGCTGAATAGTATGCATCGATTCAGAGGTCGCGGGTTGTGAGGGTTCTCTGGATCTTTTCTCCAGGACACTCTAGTGTGGTTTGAAATGAAGAGGCAGACAGATTGGTTGGTGCCGCATCATTAACGGGTGATTTAATGCATGATAAGGCAGGTGTGGTGAAGGCCCTCTGGGAGCAGATGAACAATGCCGAAGAACAGATCTATGACTATCATGGTCTAGGGAGAATGCGGTAGCAGGGGGGTGGTTAGAGGATCTGGTCGACAGTCATCACTCAGAGGCAAAGCAAGACGGACATATAGTCGGATTGCAACGGGTACCATTAATATTGGAACTCTCCGCTGACTGTTGTAGATGATGACTGAGCGCTTATGGGAATGCCCCGAGTGCACTGATATCGGTTCTTGACTCAACTCAGCTCAACTCAATTCTTTAGCCTGGTCTTTAGTATCTTGATGTTAGCCTGGTCTTTAACCTGGTCTTTAGCCTGGTCTATAGTCTGGTCTTTAGCCTGGTCTTTAACCTGGTCTTTAGTATCTTGATTTTAGCCTGGTCTGTAGTATCTTGATTTTAGCCAGGTCTTTAGCCTTTAGCCTGGTCTTTAGGCTGGTCTTTAGCCTTTAGGCTGGTCTTTAGCCTGGTCTTTAGCCTGTTCTTTAGCCTGGTCTTTAGCCTAGTATTTAGCCTGGTATTTAGCCTGGTATTTAGCCTGGTCTTTAGCCTTTAGCCTTGTCTTTAGCCTGGTCTTTAGTATCTTGATTTTAGCCTGGTCTTTAGCTTGGTCTTTAGCCTGGTCTTTAGCCTGGTCTTTAGCCTGGTCTTTAGCCTGGTCTTTAGCCTGGTCTTTAGCCTGGTCTTTAGCCTGGTCTTTAACCTGGTCTTTAGTATCTTGATTTTAGCCTGGTCTGTAGTATCTTGATTTTAGCCTGGTCTTTAGTATCTTGATTTTAGCCTGGTCTTTAGCCTGGTCTTTGCCTTGTCTTTAGCTTGGTCTTAGCCTGGTCTCAGCAAGATTGTATCAGGTAAGTAAAGGACCCTCTTGCAGTCCTTTTCTTCTGCATCATGTCGATGACATTTCACAATTTCCCGACCTCCATTCTCGCCACTGAATGTATCATTGCCCATCATGTGAATCCACATGGATAACTGTTACTTGGCCCATATGTACTCACTGTGTCATATGGTCACTGTCACTTTCCCCACCTTTACCTTCTAAAGGAATTTTCTGTTCAGCATTTACCGAGACAGGATCAACTTCGTTTCCGTATGTTCACGTAACCTATCCCGTCTCCAACAGGCTTTACACACAGGATCACAATCCCGGCTTGCAGTTTAGCGGTCTGCGGCATGTATGCAATATTGTATCAAGTGAGTAAGTAAAGCTATACATAACTTAATACCCGCTGATGACTCAATACTTGTAGCATCAAGTCGTATTCAATTACAGGAAATGATAGATATTGTGGTTGTAGTGAAACAACCTGCCTCAGCGTGCTAACAGGAAGATGGAAGTAACGGGATTATCGCGGAATCATGTCATGCCTAAAAGTAGAATTAAGGTTAATGATATTCATTTCAGGCAAGTACAGAAATATACTTATAAAAGAATATAGAAGACATAAGATAGAAGATCAAGAAAAGATAAAAAAAAAATAGAATAGTACAAGAAGAGTAGGTCTTTTAGTTAAATTGATATGTAGATAGATAGGTGGGTAGGTAGGTAGGTAGATAAGTAGGCATGTAGATAGGCAGGTGGGTAGGTAGGTAGGTAGGTAGGTAGGTAGGTAGGTAGGTAGGTAGGTAGGTAAACGGACGGACAGACAGACAGGCAGAAAATATACATAGACAGACATACACAGGTATATAGACTGCTACATACGAAGATATATACATAGACTGATACATAGATAAAATATAAACACACACACACATACATACATACATGCATTTATATATATGTATATATATATATATACACACACACATTTAACTGCAGTTACTTACCCTTGTCCTGGTCACAGATAGGTATTTTACCCTATTGTTTGGGTCTACTTATAATCATTCGAAATCGATCTTTGCGTGTCAAAACCACTTCTGACCTTCTCCAGCTTGGGTTACAAGCAGATGGCACCTGATAAGCAGATTACTTGATGCACTGGCTTCATCTCATTACTGTTGAAGTAAAGTTGACATGTTTCCTTTGGCATGTTTGAGCCATTTCATGATATGTTGAGTCTTGTCTCGTGCTAAGTACATGAACTGTTTAGTCATGCTACATATGCAGTCGTCTCACAAGATTGTATTTCGTGATATCATCATCATCGTCATCATGTGCCGTGTCGATAAACAAGGGGGTTGATGTTTCGCAATCTCATATGATTACCAGAGTCCGTACATCGACTCCATGTTCTTGTCTCGATCATGCCATGTGGCCAAGTCATCCTGGTATTTACTTCTCTGCCTTCCCCTTGCTCTTTTCCCCTCAAATTGCCAATTGTCACCAAATCTTATAGTGCATTTCTTATGACAACATGCCCGAAAACATCGTGACTGTCTACGTCTTATTTCTCTCATCAGTTTACGGTTTTAATTTACTTCTTGTAAGGCTTGTTTATTGGTTTTTCAATCTGTCCATGGTATTCTTTACATTTTCCACGGAAACCACATTTCCACTGCCATTTGATGTTTTTCATCTTGTCTACTCACTGTCCACGTTTCACATCCATACAAAAGTTCTATGTAGCATCTCAGATGCTGGTTGCTTTTTTTTCTGGTTGCAATTGACATTTGAGGGGAGGGGGGCGGCATTATGTTTTTCCATCTTGAGAAAGGCTAATCTTGCCATATCGATTCTTGTTCTAATCACTTCAAGACACCTCCCATAAGATGTTATGACTGTTCCATGATAGTTTCTAGCCATACCTACTTGTTAATGCTGTGAAGTGCGAGAATATTTTTCTAATTCATTCTTGATTGAATGTGATTTGTGCATAGCTTATTTATGGTTTGTTTGTAGCTTCTATGTAGCTTGTGTGTTGCTTGTAAGTCCCCTGTATGTGGCTGATATGTAGCTTGTACGTGGTTTGCGTGTGACTTGTAGCCATATTATGTCAGTTTGTATGCAACTTATATGGGGCTTGTATGTAGCTTGCATGTGGCTTGTATGTCGCTTGTATGTGGCTTTTATGTCGATTGTATGTGGGTTGTGTGTCGCTTGTATGTAGCTTGTATGTGGGTTGTATGTCACTTGTATGTGTCTTGTATGTCGCTTGCATGTGGCTTGTGTGTGGCTTGTATGTGGGTTGTATGTCGCTTGTATGTGGCTTGTGTGTGGCTTGTATGTGGGTTGTATGTCGCTTGCATGTGGCTTGTGTGTGGCTTGTATGTGGGTTGTATGTCGCTTGTATGTGGCTTTTGTGTGGCTTGTATGTGGGTTGTATGTCGCTTGTATGTGGCTTATATGTAACTTGTATGTCGCTTACATGTGGCTTCTATGTCGCTTGTATGTCGTTTATATGCGGCTTCTGTGTCGCTTATATGTGGTTTGTATGTCGCTTATATGTGGCTTATATGTAGCTTGTATGTCGCTTGCATGTGGGTTGTATGTAGCTTGTATGTGACTTGTATGTGGGTTGAATTTCGCTTGTGTGTGGCTTGCATGTCGGTTGTATGTCGCTTCTCTGTCGCTTGTATGTGGCCTGCGTGTCGTTTGTATGTGGCTTGTATGTAACTTTATGTGGCTTGTATGTCACTTCTCTGTCGCTTGTATGTCGCTTCTCTGTCGCTTGTATGTGGCTTATATGTAACTTGTAAGTGGCTTGTAATTAGCTTATATGTAGCTTATATGTGTCTTGTATGTGGCTTATAAGTTGCTTGTATGTGGCTTATAAGTTGCGTGTATGTGGCTTATATGTGGCTTATATGTGGCTTATATGTGGCTTATATGTGGGTTATATGTAGCTTGTGTTGTCAGTCAGGTCTTAGTCAGATATGACTGAGCTACCGTATAACAGTAGACGGTACTACCTGGTTTCTGTTAGCGCTGAACGTTGGGCGGCGCTTACCAAACCCGACACCCCACATTGTGCCAACGGCTTCGGGCGGAAGAGCGCAATTGGGAGGGTACAAGCCTTACCCTGGTGCGAGGAAATGCAAGCTAAAGACAAAATGTCATGGCAGGGCAGACCAGGCCCTAAGCCTTGGTTGGCGACTGGTCTAGGATCGAAGCTCCGACAGGCGGACAGTTAGAGCATTGCTTTGCTGATCCGGCAGCTTCTGCAGCTTGTCTTGTTCCAGATGTAGGGGTGTTACCTTTCCTCTGGAGTAAACTAGGCAGGCCGAGAGAGGGATCATGCTGCATGGGCAACACATGATCTCTATATTTTAGCCCAGGCTTTGTGCTATGGAGAGGCAATAACTCCATCCCTGGTCTTAACTACTGATAAGAAACAGCAGATGGACAGATGGGTAGAGCACTATTTGGAGCTTTACTCAAGTGAGACCAAACTAGCGGATGATGCCCTCAACGCCATAGAGGCTCTACCAACTCTTGACCACCTGGACACACTTCCCACCATAACAGAAGTTAAGTGTGCTATAAATGAACTTGCATCTGGCAAGGCTCCAGGTAAGGATGGGATTCCAATAGAGGTTATCAGGAGTGGGCAAGACACACTCACTATACAGATCCACCAACTAATAGAGCTATGCTGGCGTGAAGGACAAGTCCCACAGGATTTCAAAGATTCAAGCATCATAACACTGTACAAGAACAAGGGCGATCGGAGCGACTGCAACAACTATAGGGGTATCTCACTTCTGTGTATTGTTGGAAAAGTATTTGCCAGAATTGTTCTGCGCAGACTTCAAGTCCTAGGAGATCAAGTCTACCCCGAATCACAGTGTGGCTTTCGACAGAACCGGTCTACCACTGATATGATATTCTCATTGCGACAAATGCAAGAAAAATGCCGTGAACAGAATCAACCACTGTTTATTGCCTTCATCGACCTCACAAAGGCATTTGATTTGGTCAGTCGTGAGGGTCTGTTCAAGGCACTAAAGAAGATTGGCTGCCCACCAACTCTTCTGTCCATTGTGGAATCGTTCCACACAGGCATGAAGGGTATAATCAAGTTTGATGGTGCAACTTCTGAAGAATTTGAAATCAAGAGTGGAGTTAAGCAAGGTTGTGTACTAGCTCCCACCCTCTTTGGAATATACTTTTCACTTCTACTGAAATATGCATTTCATGATCAGGATGGTGGTATATACATTCACTCACGCTCAGATGGCGGCCTCTACAATGCTCAGAGATTGAAGGCTAAGACCAAAATTAGGAGGGTACTGATCAGAGAGTTGCTTTTTGCAGATGATGCTGCAGTTACGACCCACTCTGAGGAAGAATTGCAATGTCTACTATCTGCATTCTCCAATGCTTGTTCTGAATTTGGTTTAACAATTAGCAAAAAGAAGACACAGATTATGTCACAAGGTGCACATGGGGTACCATCAATCTTTATTGATGACGCCCGAACTAGAGATAGTAGACCATTTTACATATCTAGGATCAGTGGTAAATAGCAAATTATCCCTAGATCAGGAAATCAACATCCGGATTGGTAAGGCAGCAACAACAATGAACAGGTTAAGAAAAAGAGTCTGGGAGAACAGGAAGCTTACTGCCAAAACAAAAGTCCTTGTCTATCAAGCCTGTGTCCTTAGTACTCTTCTCTATGGCAGTGAAACCTGGACAACTTACTCACACCAAGAGAACAACTTAAACAGCTTTCATATGCGGTGTCTGCGAAGAATTCTTGGTATTAAGTGGCAAGACAAAATCACAAATACTGAAGTATTGGAAAGATCAGGTTGTGTGACAGTTTATTCCATGCTCAGTCTTCGTAGACTTAGATGGATAGGACATCTTAGGAGGATGGATGATGGTAGAATACCAAAGGATATCTTTTTTGGTGAATTACAGATGGGTAAGAGATCTCAGGGTCGGCCTCTACTACGATACAAAGATGTGTGTAAGCGGGACATGATTGATACAGGCATTGATAATGCACATTGGGAGCAAGTCGCCGCTGAACGTGTTGCATGGAGGGCAAATATCAGAAATGGAATAAAGTCAAAGGAGAAAATTATTGCAGAAAAGTCACACACCAAGCGTTTGAGACGTAAGATGGTGCATGATGGTGGAAGTGACCACGTGTTCACATGCACCCACTGTGAACGGACATTTACAGCGCAAATTGGCCTTATCAGTCACACTCGCTACCGCCATAGTTAAAAGTTATTATGCCTTTTTAAAGCACAAACTATCGTCTGTCAAGACGGCAAGGTGCCAATGATATGTAGCTTGTGTGTGGCTTATATGCGGCTTATGTGTATCTTGTATAAAAGTATATGTGGCTTATGTGTATCTTGTATAAACTTATATGTGGCTTATGTGTATCTTGTATAAACTTATATGTGGCTTATAAGTATCTTGTATAAACTTATATATGGCTTATGTGTATCTTGTATAAACTTATATGTGACTTGTATAAACTTATATGTGGCTTATGTGTATCTTGTATAAACTTATATGTGGCTTATGTGTATCTTGTATAAACTTATATGGTGCTTATGTGTATCTTGTATAAACTTATATGTGGCTTATGTGTATCTTGTATACACTTATATGTGGTTTATGTGTATCTTGTATAAACTTATATGTGGCTTATATGTATCTTGTATAAACTTATATGTGGCTTATGTGTATCTTGTATAAACTTATATGTGACTTATATGTATCTTGTATAAACTTATATGTGGCTTATGTGCATCTTGTATAAACTTATATGTGGCTTATGTGTATCTTGTATAAACATATATGTGGCTTATGTGTATCTTGTATAAACTTATATGTGGCTTATGTGCATCTTGTATAAACTTTTATGTGGCTTATGTGCATCTTGTATAAACTTATATGTGGCTTATGTGTATCTTGTATAAACATATATGTGGCTTATGTGTATCTTGTATAAACATATATGTGGCTTATGTGTATCTTGTATAAACTTATATGTGACTTATATGTATCTTGTATAAACATATATGTGACTTATATGTATCTTGTATAAACTTATCTGTGGCTTATGTGCATCTTGTATAAACTTATATGTGGCTTATGTGCATCTTGTATAAACTTATATGTGGCTTATGTGTATCTTGTATAAACTTATATGTGGCGTATGTGTACCTTGTATAAACATATATGTGGCTTATGTGTATCTTGTATAAAATTATATGTGGCTTATGTGTATCTTGTATAAACTTATATGTGGCTTATCTGTATCTTGTATAAACTTATATGTTGCTTATATGTGGCTTATATGTAGCTTATATGTTGAATATATGTGGCTTATATGTATCTTGTGTGTGTCTTATATGTGGATTATATATAGCTTATATGTGGCTTATATGTAGCTTATATGTAGCTTATATGTGGATTATACGTAGCTTATATGTGGATTATATGTGACTTATATGTAGTATAACAGTGTAGCCTGTTATACGGGGTTTAGTTAGGTGGCACGGCGTGCAAAAAGAGTGAAATAAATAGATGATGCACGCGTGAGCACTGTAGTTAAGTAGTTAGGGACGCTCACGTGCTGACGTAGGGATAAACAAGGGCTTAGTTACAACTCAGCCGCCGAACCAACAACATGTATCTGCTTTGATAATCCATGTATCCGTTTTGATAATGCTGAAGCTTCTTCAATTAAACTGAGTCATTAACAGTCATCGGTGGCTTGTCTTCATACATTCAGTTACCTGCAGTTGCGCCTTTGGGTTGTCGCTCTGTTATAGTATCTTGTGCGTCTTATATGTGGATTATATGTGACTTATATGTGGCTTATATGTAGCTTATATGTGGCTTATATGTGGATTATATGTATCTTGTATAAACTTATATGTGGCTTATATGTGGATTATATGTGGCTTATATGTATCTTGTGTGTCTTATATGTGGATTAAATGTGGATTATATGTGGCTTATATGTATCTTGTGTGTCTTATATGTGGATTATATGTGGCTTATATGTGGCTTATATGTGGCTTATATGTGGCTTATATGTATCTTGTATAAACTTATATGTGGCTTATATGTATCTTGTATAAGCTTATATGTGGCTTATATGTGGCTTATATGTATCTTGCATAAACTTATATGTGGCTTATATGTGGCTTATATGTATCTTGTATAAGCTTATACGTGGCTTATGTGTGGCTTATATGTATCTTGTATAAGCTTATATGTGGCGTATATAGATATTTTGCATAAACTTATATGTGGCTTATATAATCTTGTAACTTATTTAACAAGCTACTAGAGTTATCTTCTATTCTTAATCAAAATTTTCATTTGTTCAGCCTTAGTGAAAGTAAACTAAATGAAAACATTTCAGATGAGGACATCTCTATTAAAGGGTACACAGATTTTAGAAGAGATTCCTGTAGGAAACAAGAGACAGGCATAGTTACCTATGTTTCTAATTTACTAAATGTTCACCGTAGGCTAGACTTTGAAACTTGCGAAACAGAATGTATTTGGTTAGAGCTAAAACTTCAAAACCGCTCAACCTGATAATTGGCTACCTCTATCGTAATCCCAGTGCTGGACACGTCTGGTACGAAAACTTCACTGCCATTATGGATGTGGTTTTCGCTTCCGGGAAGGAAATCATACTACTCGGAGACTTTAACATTGACACCAACAAATCCCACATAATATGGGGAAATATAATTGCATCATACAACTTCCAACAAAACGTAAAACAAGATACTAGAGTAACAAAATCATCTTCAACACTTGTTGTTGTTGTTGTTATTGTTGTTGTATAAACTTATATGTTGCTTATATGTGGTTTAAATGTAGCATATATGTGGTTTATATGTAGCTTATATGTGGCTTATATGTTGCTTGTATGTAGCTTGAAAGTAGTTTATATATGGCTTATATTTGGCTTATATGTAGGCTTATGTGTATCTAATATGTGGCTTATATGTGGCTTATATGTATCTTGCATAAACTTATATGTGGCTTATATGCATCTTGTATAAACTTATATGTGGCTTATATGTAGCTTATATGTGGCTTATATGTAGCTTATATGTGGCTTTTATGTGGCTTATAAGTATATTGTATAAACTTATATGTGGCTTATATGTATCTTGTATAAACTTATTTGTGGCTTATATGTATCTTGTATAAACTTATATGTGGCTTATATGTATCTTGTATAAACTTATATGTAGCTTATATGTGGCTTATATGTAGCTTACATGTGGCTTATATGTGGCTTATATGTGGCTTATATGTATCTTGTATAAACTTATATGTGGCTTATATGTATCTTTATAAACTTATATATGGCTTATATGTATCTTGTATAAACTTATATGTGGCTTATATGTATCTTGTATAAACTTATATGTGGCTTATATGTATCTTGTATAAACTTATATGTGGCTTATATGTATCTTGTATAAACTTATATGTGGCTTATATGTATCTTGTATAAACTTATATGTGGCTGATATGTATCTTTATAAACTTATATGTGGATTATATGTATCTTGTATAAACTTATATGTGGCTTATATGTGGCTTACATGTGGTTTATATGTAGCTTATATGTGGTTTATATGTAGCTTATATGTGGTTTATATGTAGCTGATATGTGGTTTATATGTAGCTTATATGTGGTTTATATGTAGCTTATATGTGGTTTATATGTAGCTTATATGTGATTTATATGTAGCTTATACGTGGTTTATATGTAGCTTATATGTAGCTTATATGTGGCTTATATGTGGTTTATATGTGGCTTATGTGTATCTTGTATAAACTTATATGTGGCTAATGTGTATCTTGTACAAACTTATATGTTGCTTATATGTGGCTTGTATAAACTTATATGTGGCTTACGTGTATCTTGTATAAACTTATATGTGGCTTATATGTATCTTGTATAAACTTATATGTGGCTTATGTGTATCTTGTATAAACTTATATGTGACTTATATGTAGCTTGTATAAACTTATATGTGGCTTATGTGTATCTTTTATACACTTATATGTGGCTTATGTGTATCTTGTATAAACTTATATGTGGCTTATGTGTATCTTGTATAAACTTATTTGTGGCTTATATGTATCTTGTATAAACTTATATGTGGCTTATGTGCATCTTGTATAAACTTATATGTGGCTTATGTGTATCTTGTATAAACTTATATGTGGTTTATGTGTATCTTGTATAAACTTATTTGTGGCTTATGTGTATCTTGTATAAACTTATATATGGCCTATATGTGGCTGATGTGTATCTTGTATAAACTTATATGTGGCTGATGTGTATCTTGTAAAAACCTATATGTGGCTTATGTGTATCTTGTATAATCTTATTTGTGGCTTATGTGTATCTTGTATAAACTTATATGTAGCTTATGTGTATCTTGTATAAACTTATATGTGGCTTATGTGCATTTTGTATAAACTTATATGTGGCTTATGTGTATTTTGTATAAACATATATGTGGCTTATGTGTATCTTGTATAAACTTATATGTGGCTTATGTGCATCTTGTATAAACTTTTATGTGGCTTATGTGCATCTTGTATAAACTTATATGTGGCTTATGTGTATCTTGTATAAACATATATGTGGCTTATGTGTATCTTGTATAAACATATATGTGGCTTATGTGTATCTTGTATAAACTTATATGTGACTTATATGTATCTTGTATAAACATATATGTGACTTATATGTATCTTGTATAAACTTATCTGTGGCTTATGTGCATCTTGTATAAACTTATATGTGGCTTATGTGCATCTTGTATAAACTTATATGTGGCTTATGTGTATCTTGTATAAACTTATATGTGGCTTATGTGTATCTTGTATAAACTTATATGTGGCTTATCTGTATCTTGTATAAACTTATATGTTGCTTATATGTGGCTTATATGTAGCTTATATGTGGAATATATGTGGCTTATATGTATCTTGTGTGTGTCTTATATGTGGATTATATATAGCTTATATGTGGCTTATATGTAGCTTATATGTGGATTATACGTAGCTTATATGTGGATTATATGTGACTTATATGTAGTATAACAGTGTAGCCTGTTATACGGGGTTTAGTTAGGTGGCACGGCGTGCAAAAAGAGTGAAATAAATAGATGATGCACGCGTGAGCACTGTAGTTAAGTAGTTAGGGACGCTCACGTGCTGACGTAGGGATAAACAAGGGCTTAGTTACAACTCAGCCGCCGAACCAACAACATGTATCTGCTTTGATAATCCATGTATCCGTTTTGATAATGCTGAAGCTTCTTCAATTAAACTGAGTCATTAACAGTCATCGGTGGCTTGTCTTCATACATTCAGTTACCTGCAGTTGCGCCTTTGGGTTGTCGCTCTGTTATAGTATCTTGTGCGTCTTATATGTGGATTATATGTGGCTTATATGTGGCTTATATGTAGCTTATATGTGGCTTATATGTGGATTATATGTATCATGTATAAACTTATATGTGGCTTATATGTGGATTATATGTGGCTTATATGTATCTTGTGTGTCTTATATGTGGATTAAATGTGGATTATATGTGGCTTATATGTATCTTGTGTGTCTTATATGTGGCTTATATGTGGCTTATATGTGGCTTATATGTGGCTTATATGTGGCTTATATGTATCTTGTATAAACTTATATGTGGCTTATATGTATCTTGTATAAGCTTATATGTGGCTTATATGTGGCTTATATGTATCTTGCATAAACTTATATGTGGCTTATATGTGGCTTATATGTATCTTGTATAAGCTTATACGTGGCTTATGTGTGGCTTATATGTATCTTGTATAAGCTTATATGTGGCGTATATAGATATTTTGCATAAACTTATATGTGGCTTATATAATCTTGTAACTTATTTAACAAGCTACTAGAGTTATCTTCTATTCTTAATCAAAATTTTCATTTGTTCAGCCTTAGTGAAAGTAAACTAAATGAAAACATTTCAGATGAGGACATCTCTATTAAAGGGTACACAGATTTTAGAAGAGATTCCTGTAGGAAACAAGAGACAGGCATAGTTACCTATGTTTCTAATTTACTAAATGTTCACCGTAGGCTAGACTTTGAAACTTGCGAAACAGAATGTATTTGGTTAGAGCTAAAACTTCAAAACCGCTCAACCTGATAATTGGCTACCTCTATCGTAATCCCAGTGCTGGACACGTCTGGTACGAAAACTTCACTGCCATTATGGATGTGGTTTTCGCTTCCGGGAAGGAAATCATACTACTCGGAGACTTTAACATTGACACCAACAAATCCCACATAATATGGGGAAATATAATTGCATCATACAACTTCCAACAAAACGTAAAACAAGATACTAGAGTAACAAAATCATCTTCAACACTTGTTGTTGTTGTTGTTATTGTTGTTGTATAAACTTATATGTTGCTTATATGTGGTTTAAATGTAGCATATATGTGGTTTATATGTAGCTTATATGTGGCTTATATGTTGCTTGTATGTAGCTTGAAAGTAGTTTATATATGGCTTATATTTGGCTTATATGTAGGCTTATGTGTATCTAATATGTGGCTTATATGTGGCTTATATGTATCTTGCATAAACTTATATGTGGCTTATATGCATCTTGTATAAACTTATATGTGGCTTATATGTAGCTTATATGTGGCTTATATGTAGCTTATATGTGGCTTTTATGTGGCTTATAAGTATATTGTATAAACTTATATGTGGCTTATATGTATCTTGTATAAACTTATTTGTGGCTTATATGTATCTTGTATAAACTTATATGTGGCTTATATGTATCTTGTATAAACTTATATGTGGCTTATATGTAGCTTATATGTGGCTTATATGTGGCTTATATGTGGCTTATATGTATCTTGTATAAACTTATATGTGGCTTATATGTATCTTTATAAACTTATATATGGCTTATATGTATCTTGTATAAACTTATATGTGGCTTATATGTATCTTGTATAAACTTATATGTGGCTTATATGTATCTTGTATAAACTTATATGTGGCTTATATGTATCTTGTATAAACTTATATGTGGCTTATATGTATCTTGTATAAACTTATATGTGGCTTATATGTATCTTTATAAACTTATATGTGGATTATATGTATCTTGTATAAACTTATTTGTGGCTTATATGTATCTGGTATAAACTTATATGTTGCTTATATGTATCTTGTATAAACTTATATGTGGCTTATATGTGGCTTACATGTGGTTTATATGTAGCTTATATGTGGTTTATATGTAGCTTATATGTGGTTTATATGTAGCTTATATGTGGTTTATATGTAGCTTATTTGTGGTTTATATGTAGCTTATATGTGGTTTATATGTAGCTTATATGTGATTTATATGTAGCTTATACGTGGTTTATATGTAGCTTATATGTAGCTTATATGTGGCTTATATGTGGTTTATATGTGGCTTATGTGTATCTTGTATAAACTTATATGTGGCTAATGTGTATCTTGTATAAACTTATATGTTGCTTATATGTGGCTTGTATAAACTTATATGTGGCTTACGTGTATCTTGTATAAACTTATATGTGGCTTATATGTATCTTGTATAAACTTATATGTGGCTTATGTGTATCTTGTATAAACTTATATGTGACTTATATGTAGCTTGTATAAACTTATATGTGGCTTATGTGTATCTTTTATACACTTATATGTCTCTTATATGTGGCTTATGTGTATCTTGTATAAACTTATATGTGGCTTATGTGTATCTTGTATAAACTTATTTGTGGCTTATATGTATCTTGTATAAACTTATATGTGGCTTATGTGCATCTTGTATAAACTTATATGTGGCTTATGTGTATCTTGTATAAACTTATATGTGGTTTATGTGTATCTTGTATAAACTTATTTGTGGCTTATGTGTATCTTGTATAAACTTATATGTGGCCTATATGTGGCTGATGTGTATCTTGTATAAACTTATATGTGGCTGATGTGTATCTTGTATAAACCTATATGTGGCTTATGTGTATCTTGTATAATCTTATTTGTGGCTTATGTGTATCTTGTATAAACTTATATGTAGCTTATGTGTATCTTGTATAAACTTATATGTGGCTTATGTGCATTTTGTATAAACTTATATGTGGCTTATGTGTATTTTGTATAAACTTATATGTTGCTTATGTGTATCTTGTATAAACTTATATGTGGCTTATCTGTATCTTGTATAAACTTATATGTTGCTTATATGTAGCTTGTATGTAGCTTATACGTGGCTTATATGTGGCTTATATGTGGTTTATATGTGGTTTATATGTAGCTTATATGTAGCTCATATGTGGAATATATGTGGCTTATATGTATCTTGTGTGTGTCTTATATGTGGATTATGTCTGGCTTATATGTGGCTTATATGTAGCTTATATGTAGCTTATATGTGGATTATACTTAGCTTATATGTGGATTATGTGTGGCTTATATGTATCTTGTGCGTCTTATATGTGGATTATATGTGGCTAATATGTGGCTTATATGTAGCTTATATGTGGATTATATGTATCTTGTATAAACTTATATGTGGCTTATATGTGGATTATATGTGGCTTATATGTATCCTGTGTGTCTTATATGTGGATTATGTGTGGCTTATATGTGGCTTACATGTGGCTTATGTGTGGCTTATATGTTGCTTATATGTGGCTTATATGTATCTTGCATAAACTTATATGTGGCTTATATGTATCTTGTATAAGCTTATATGTGGCTTATATGTGGCTTATATATATCTTGCATAAACTTATACGTGGCTTATATGTGGCTTATATATCTTGTATAATCTTATATGTGGCTTATATGTGGCTTATATGTATCTTGTATAAGCTTATATGTGGCGTATATATGTATCTTGCATAAACGTATGTGTGGCTTATATTATCTTGTAACTTATTTAACAAGCTACTAAAGTTATCTTCTATTCTTAATCAAAAGTTTCATTTGTTCAGCCTTAGTGAAAGTAAACTAAATGAAAACATTTCAGATGAGGACATCTCTATTAAAGGGTACACAGATTTTAGAAGAGATTCCTGTAGGAAACAAGAGACAGGCATAGTAACCTATGTTTCTAATTTACTAAATGTTCACCGTAGGCTAGACTTTGAAACTTGCGAAACAGAATGTATTTGGTTAGAGCTAAAACTTCAAAACCGCACAACCCAGATAATTGGCTACCTCTATCGTAATCCCAGTGCTGGACACGTCTGGTACGAAAACTTCACTGCCATTATGGATGTGGTTTTCGCTTCCGGGAAGGAAATCATACTACTCGGAGACTTTAACATTGACACCAACAAATCCCACATAATATGGGGAAATATAATTGCATCATACAACTTCCAACAAAACGTAAAACAAGATACTAGAGTAACAAAATCATCTTCAACACTTGTTGTTGTTGTTGTTGTTGTTGTTGTTGTTGTTGTTGTTGTTGTTGTTGTTGTTGTTGTTGTTGTTGTTGTTGTATAAACTTATATGTTGCTTATATGTGGTTTAAATGTAGCATATATGTGGTTTATATGTAGCTTATATGTGGCTTATATGTGGCTTGTATGTAGCTTGAAAGTAGTTTATATATGGCTTATATGTGGCTTATATGTAGGCTTATGTGTAGCTAATATGTGGTTTCTTCTTCTTCTTCTTCTTCGTTCATCCGGAGTTGTTTTTTTTCGGATGTGATTGCGTTGTGCCTGTTTACAGCAGAGCTGCGTTCTTGCGCCGTTAGGCCGACACATCCGACTTCTGCGGGCATTTGTTGACCGGGTTAACCTTCCCGGGGGTTTCTTAGGACGTTTGACTCTCACTGTTGTGGTGTTATCCCCCATCCCAGCTGGTCCATATAGAACAGCCAAAGATCCTGGTCAGCCCTCAAGGGAAGGCAGGGGCAGACCATGGGCATTCCCCGCCATCCAAGGAGGCTTCCATACTTGCAGAGCCGATACATAGCGCTCTGGTACTGGGCTCACCCAACGAATCGTCACGTCCTGCACATGGCTGTTTAGCCTCACTTCCGTATATTGGGCCTTCCGTTCACCATAGGCTGTTCTTCCGGAAACCAGAAGTATGCAGTCTGCAGATGACATCCACACAGTGAGCTTTCGATTCAGACTTTCCATGTAATGGATTTGCTATCCAAGCAATATTCCATTTCGTGCCACTAGGACACTTTTCCACCTTTTATGAAGCCCACACAGTGGGATTTTGATTCGGACTTTCCACGTAAAGGATTTGCTATCCAAGCAATATTCCATTTCATGCCACTAGGACACTTTTCCACCTTTTATGAAGCCCACACAATGGGCTTTTGATTCGGACTTTCCACGTAATGGATTTGCTATCCAAGCAATATTCCATTTCGTACCACTAGGACACTTTTCCACCTTTTATGAAGCCCACACAGCGAGCTTTCGATTTGGACTTTCCACATAATGGATTTGCTATCCAAGCAATATTCCATTTCATGCCTCTGGGTCTTCATGCACCTTTAAATGTCAACCTCTATATAGTTAAAGTAAGCTGCGGTCAACTTGAGCTTGTTGATATCTCCATAGAGCTTGTCCTCAAATGAAGCAGGTGTGGGCCAAAATATCTTTCTCTGTTCTGCATACGTTGGGCAATCCTGCAGCAAATGTTTTGCTGTCATTTTTCCAGTTCTACAATTACATTCATCGGTATCTCCTATCTTTAGTTTATTGAACAAGTGGTATTTCAGCCTGTTATGTCCTGTGCGGAGTCTGAAGATTGCTACTTGTTCTCTTCGGTCGAGTTTGTAATATGCATCATCCTTCTGATGGCCTGGATGCTCTGATTCCATTTGGTTCTATAAGTGCTTTTATCAACCTCTTTGCCTCATTATAGGTTATGTCTATGTCAGGCTGTGGTAGTCGTCCGCCCTCTTTTGCCAGTCTGTCAGCCTCTTCGTTTCCAGGTATACTGCAATGTGATGGGATCCACTGTATTACAACTTTTTTGGATTTCTGGCATAGACCATGGAGTGCTGCTCTTAGGTCAGTTAGTTCTGTGCTGTTATTGCTCTTCAGTATTGAGACAGCTGACTTTGCATCTGTGAAGATAGCTATTTGCTTCTCTTTATTTTCCTCCATCAGGAGCATTTCTGCTGCAGTTTCAAAGCCTCTACCTCCGCTTTGAAGTTACTTGAAAATTTTCCAGTTGCCATTGAATGTGTTTTTTTCACTTCCATTTTTTAATTTAGGAGAATTCCTCCTCCTCCATTCTCTATTGAATTTTTGGCTGATCCATCTGTATATGGCATGGGTCCAATTCCTGCTTGGGTAATGTTCTTTTATGTAGTTTAGGGTTATTTCTCTTCTTTCGGTTCATGCTGAGTGTTCTTTTTCTCAATACCAGGAATGTTTTCTATCATCTCAGGCAGTTGCTGCTGTCTCCAAGCTGGGAACTTGTGTGCATTGTGTATGGGCTTGACTGTTGATATGTTAAGTATAGGATCTGCCCTAATCCTTCGTTTTGCAGTTTCTACAAAGTTGCTACGCTTCAGTCTTCCCTTTCCAAAGCCATTAAATCTGTTGTACATAGGGTGGTCTGTCAATCTTCTAAATTTTTCTGCTTGTTGCTGGGCTCTGCTATCTCTTATATCCTGCATTGGTTGTAAACAAGTGATCTTTTCTAGTTCATTAATAGGCGTTGTCTTCAGGCTTCCAGTTATGATTCGCATTCCTTGGTTTGGACTCTACTTATTTTGTTAAAGTTTGACTTAGCTGCTGTTGCCCAAGCTGCAATGCCATATTCCAGTACTGGCCTCACCCGTCCAGTATATAACTTCTTGAGAACTTTCTCATCTGCTCCCCACGTTGTACCAGCAAGCTTTTTCATGATTGCCATTCTCTGCCTTGCTCTTGTTCGATTTTTCTCAACCTGTGTCTTCCATGTCAGGCAACGATCAAAGGTGACTCCTAGATAGTTTGGATTTTCTTCATGGCGCAATATTTTTCCATTCAATACCAGCTTAGGTTGCTGAGTTTTATTTGAGAGGGAGAACACTGTGCATGTTCTTTTCTCCTCACTTATCTTCACTAGCCATGATTTTGACCAGTCCTCTAGCGCTAATAAGGCTTGCTGTATTCTGCTGTTAGCTGTACTAATATATTCTTCAGATGTCCATATGGCTAGGTCATCTGCAAAGGATGATGTGTGTACTCTGGCTGGAAAATTTTCCGTGATACCGTTTATATATGCTAGGAATAATGTTGGTGAAAGAACTCCTCCTTGGGGGACACCTTGCTCCAACAGCATCATTTTGCTTGTTTGTCCTTGTACTTTTGTCCTGGCAGTTCTGTTCTCAAGGTAGTGGCTGATCCATTTATACATTTTCCCACAAACATGCATGTTTTGCAGTTTACTTTCAGTCCTTCCTTCCATACTTTATCAAATGCTTTTTCTAAATCTATCCAGACCGCTAGTGTGTGCGTTTTCTCTTGGAAGGCATCCTCTATTTCCTGAGCTATATAGGTTATTTGATCTTCAGTGGATCTGTACTTTCTGAATCCTGCTTGGTGTGATGTTAAGAGTTTGTTTTCTTCCAGATGCCATGTTAGCCTGCCATTGATAATGCGTTCCATTAATTTTCCTACACAGCTAAGTAGACTGATAGGTCGATAGCCATTTGGTTCTTCCAGGTCTTTTCCTTTCTTTGGGACTGGTATTAGTATAGCTTCCTTCCATGCCTGTGGGACTATTCCTCTCTTCCAGCTGTTATTTAGGACTGCTAGTAGTTTCTTCTTTGCCTTGGTGCCTAGTCCTATTAGCATTTCATTTGTGATTCCATCCTTACTTGGACAATATTTTTCACATTTGGTTAATAAAGTTTCCTACATTCTAAAAGTTTGGATGCGATATTTCTTTACTTGACCAATATTTTTCATCTTTGGCTAACAAATGTTCCTACTTTAGTCGACATATTTTCCTATGTTTTGTAAGTTTGGTCGAGATATTTCAAAACTTGGTCAATATTTGTTCCTAATTTGTGTAATACATTTTCTTATAACGGTCGACATCTTTATAAGTTTGTCCATCGTTTCGCCTATTGTATAACTTCAGTCGACATATTTCTTGATTTTACTAGCATGTTTTCTTACTTGTTATAAATTCGGATGAGATATTTCTTTACTTGGCCAATATTTTTCACCTTTGGCTAACAAATGTTCATACATTTTATAAGGTTGGACGATATTTTTCCTATTTGGCTAACATGATTTCCTACTTGCCCAATATTTGTTACATTTGACGAACAATTTTCCTACTTTTCATAAGTTTGGTCGAGATATTTCCTATTTTGGTCACCATTTTTAATTAGTTTGGTTACCATTTTTCCTACTTTTTTATAATGTTAGTCGAGACGTTTCTTATTTTTGCCAAATATTTTGTCAGTTTGGCTAACAATTTTTCCTACATTTTATAAGTTGGTCGAGACTTTTCTTATATTGGCTAACAGTTTTGTCAATTTGGCTAAAAAATTTTCCTATATTTTATAAGTTGGTCGAGATATTTCTGTATCTGGCCAACATTTTCATTAGTTTGACTTATCTTTTTCCTATATTTTATACGCTTGGTTGAGATAATTCTTAATTTGACCACGAGTTTTATCAGTTTGGCTAACAAATTTTACTATATTTTATAAGTCTGGTCGATATATTTATGTATTTGGCCAAAGTATTTTTTAATAATTTGGCTAACATGTTTCCTTATTTGACTTATGAAGTGGTACATAGAACCTGTACTTTTCTCTGGAAGTGAAATGTGGCAATGAGCCGACACATTGAAAAAAAAAGTATATTGGCATTGGAACTGGGTTTCTGGGGAAAGGTGCAAAGGCCAGGTTGAAGAATTAATGAAAGTGTAAATGTTTGCTCTGAGACGCGATAACGTCGCTGGTCAGGCCAGCGGGTACGTGCTATGTCATGTTATATGAGACACCTAAGCTTGATCCTGGGAAGCTTGTTGTGTTCACAGGTAATAAGAATAGCTAAACACTCGTCGGTTATGACCCGATAGCTGTTAAGTAAAAGGTACACCTCGCCCAACTGGTCTCGGTGCTCACATCTCTCCTCTATGTCAATGAGAACGGGTTAGTTGAATACTGTGATGACTTGATTATAGTTGTGTATATTATATTCGAAAATGCATTGTGGTGTATAGAGGCCTTGGTAGTAGTAGTTTCGTGTTCTTTACTGTTACTTGGTGACCCTATGACGACTCGGAAATAGAAAAGCGAGAGAATGAACACCCTTTTAAACCCCCGACGCCCTGTTGACGAGGGGGCAGAATCACTCCCGTACATGGTGGTCATCACGAATTAGGTCCCCTGGTTCGATCGCCAACATAATACCGTTTTTTTTTCTGTAGCATCCCTCTTAACCACGTGTCTCGGCTGTATCCATACGCATGTGACAGATACAACGCCCTCTTTGCCCGGATGTAGCCGTTTCCCACATGTTCATATACAGTGTGATAATATACGTCTATCTTGTGAGTTATCGGTTTACTTCTACCACACTAATGCATACGAGTAGAGACATGGAGCTTGAAATGGGGAAACGGTAGCCGTGAGCATAAAAGGAAAGAAAAAAATGTCTGATAGGAGGTGGTTTTAAAGCGTTGGAACAAGAATCGCTGTGATAATGGTTGTCTTTTGCAAATTGGAAAACATACTGACTAATATAAAGTTGACAACTGTAATGAGAAATAAAAGGAGTGTTTAAGTACTACATAGAACCCGTACTTTAGTATGACTGTGAAGCGTGGTCAATGAGCAGACAAGTTGAAAAGCCTCTAATGCCAGTGGCGTTGTGGATTCTGAGACATCGTTTTTTTTTTAAAAATCATTAGACACCCGCATGAAACTCTCTCCAAATACTACAAGGCAACATGACAAAACATACAACGTAGCAGACACATAGATACTATACCAGCTCTGTAAGGCAACATACTTTGATAATGTAGACATAACGGCCGCTTTCCAATAATACTGCACACATCTATAAGCAGTGGTAAACCCGTATACACAGATACACGATACTTTCCTAAAGTAGACTCTAGCCATGTTCGCAGTGCAGCTATATAGAGGTATGCATATTGAGTTGATGTGAAATATGTTTGGTTATTTTTACACCCGGATGTAATAGGCGACAAGTCACAACACAGCTACGATGCGCTGGCAGGGGTGACCTTATCAATTTCACATACTGGTCAATCTATATACACCACCCAATAACATAGTACACCATCTGTCTTCAAGCCACAAGCGTTTTCAATGTCACAAGAATAACGAACTACTGACATTTAAGATCAGAGTGGCACATGCTGATACTGTTTGTGATATCTCCTACTCATACCACCTGTTTTAACTAAATAAGGACACATACACCTAGCCCATAATCTCCAATCGGCAATTATGAGAAAAATCGAGGGTAGTGTTATTGATTTTTATTGGATGGCCCGACAATAGGTGTTAATCTTTTAATCCCCTTCCAACCTTTATATGAACATTTATTAATATCGCGAACTATTTGCAATGGCGGAGATATAAGAAATATTATTAACCTGACTTGGTCATTACGATGACGATAATCCCCTGGATTAGCCGTTATGAGAATAAGTATTGATTTTTGGCAACAGCTGTTGAGGTCATATTCTGAATGTTAAGTTAGCTTATATTATGTGACTCGTAGGTACAATGGTGAAATCTGCTGCCTGTGTTTTTCATCAGCGGTGGGACTTGTGGCCGCGACGACACCCACACCTTGATGACTGGAAATCTTACCCACGACAAAGTTCCGAGATTCGAACCTGTCACTTCCACGGTGTCTGGGGTACCCCCTAAACATACTCCGCAACCAGCACACCACCTCTACTTTTCTAAACATAACCGGGTTAATAACAACCGAGCTCGAAATCACAACTAAGTAACCAAATATTATCAATATTTCTTCTACCACTAGACCACCCCACTGGGATTCGAACCCGATGATAGTGTTCGGAAGCGTTTATCTAGTTACTCATCCACTCACCCCACCCCTTAACAACGAATATCACAGAGTCATACCCACTAAAACCATCGGCCATCTTTACACTTTCAAAGTTTTCATTTGAAGAGCTGTAACCAGTATGCTGATAGTATTTAAGTCCCAGCCACTATAGATAATAGTAACCCCGTTATAACAAACAGTCGACCCCTTTACAATAGACATATAATGAAAATATCCTTGGTCTTCTGACGACCGACGCCGAAATTATGCGTTGAATGTGTCGGTGGTATACCTCCATGCCTATATTTACCCACTTCTCCACTCGATCACCCTGGCTCTTACCAAGGAACGGGCGTAATTATCCAACCAATCCGCCCCTCGCCCACCTCTTAACAAGGATCAGAAGCAGTTATTTAGCTATTTGTACACTCACCAACCCCTTGACAACGACCTGGAGCCTTTATCTAGCAACTCCTCTGTCTCTTAGCAAGGAACCGACGCATTTACTTAGCCACTTCGCCACTCGCCCATCCCTTTAAATTGTTCGGAAGTTGTTATATAGGTACATGACCACTCACCAACCCCTTAACAACGAATACCACGAAGCCACGCCCCTTACAACCGTTACTATATGCCATCTTTACTTTTTTAAGGTTTTAATGTGAAGAGGTGTAATCTAAATGATGATAGTTTTATAAGCCACTACGACCCCCTACAGATCATATACACGCCATATATACCTTTTTACTTATTACAATTTTCATGTGACACCCGCCGCGGCTCGAGGGTTCGAACCGTCTAGCCGCACCAACCACACTCGTCACTGGCCAGCCTTGTGGTCACGCAGCAATGACCAGCCAATTAATTACTACAAGACACTGTTTTACTGGGTTAGACCCCGACCGCTCCACGCGACCGATCGACCGCGCTTGCTCCTGCACCCGCCGCCGCGCGCCCCTGGTTGTTGTTTATTTATTTATGTTTTTTTATTTATTTTTTACAATTAGTTAAAATATTATACACTCAATCAGTTATCTGCTCTTAGAAAAACATGTCTTTTATTAGAATTATCGACCCTTACATATGACCTAAGTACCTACCCTACCCAACCCGCTCTGGTCCCGAGCTGGATTGGGGGCAATCCAGCGAGGTCAATCCAGAAAGTATAATTAGGAGAAGACAAAAACCCTAACCCCTAAACCCTAACCCTAACCCTAACCCCTAACCCTAACCCCTAACCCTAACCCCTAACCCTAACCCCTAAACCCTAACCCCTAACCCCAATCCAGCTGGATTGGGGCCAATCCAGCACCACAATCCAGAAATGATACTTAGTTAGGACATAAGATACTACTTATGTGGCTTATATGTGACTTATATGTGGCTTATATGTGGCTTATATGTGACTTATATGTGACTTATATGTAGCTTATATGTGACTTATATGTAGCTTATATGTGACTTATATGTAGCTTATATGTGGCTTATATGTAGCTTATATGTGGCTTATATGTGACTTATATGTAGCTTATATGTATGGGCTTATATGTGGCTTATATGTATGGGCTTATATGTGGCTTATATGTGACTTATATGTAGCTTATATGTGACTTATATGTGGCTTATATGTAGCTTATATGTGACTTATATGTAGCTTATATGTGACTTATATGTGGCTTATATGTAGCTTATATGTAGCTTATATGTGACTTATATGTAGCTTATATGTAGCTTATATGTGGCTTATATGTAGCTTATATGTACCTTATATGCTGCTTATATGTGGCCTAAATGTAGCTTATATGTAGCTTATATGTGGCTTATTGTAGCTTATATGTGGCTTATATGTAGCTTATATTAGCTTATGTATAGCTTATATGTAGCTTATATATGGCTTATATTAGCATATATGTAGCTTATATGTGGCTTATTGTAGCTTATATGTGGCTTATATGTGACTTATATGTAGCTTATATGTGGCTTATTGTAGCTTATTTGTAGCGTATATGTGGCTTATATGTAGCTTATATGTAGCTTATATTAGCTTACGTATAGCTTATATGTAGCTTATATGTGGCTTATATTAGCATATATGTAGCTTGTATGTAGCTTATATGTAGCTTATTTGTGGCTTATATGTGGCTTATATTAGCTTATATGTAGCTTGTATGTAGCTTATATGTGGCTTATATGTGACTTATATGTAGCTTATATGTTGCTTATATGTAGCTTGATTTGATTTGATTTTGTACGCTAGTAATTCGTGAATACCGTAATATTATGAGTTCATAATCTTGTGCCAACATCTACCGTTCTCTACCTATTCGATGGTCTGTGTTTACTTCAACGCTATTATTCATATTCTGTATGCTATCTTTCATGTAACCGAACCATTTATTCTATCCTACGTCGTTCGATTTACAGGTGCTTTTTTCTCGGAGACTCCCGGAGGTCGTTGCTGGAACTACGGAGTTCGTGTTTTGTGTGACGCTTTCGGCAGGCCGCGCTGCGGAAAAAGACTGAGCCATATGGTATAAAACTGGGCGCAATAAAGTCTGCCGTCTCGTTTTTTAAACCTTTTTTAAACTCCACAGTGCACCAAACTTTAACCTGCACCCAAGGAAGTAAAACCCAGAGGTCTTTATAGTTCATAGTAAACCACTCGTGATTTGTACATTGTGATTACTTCCTCCTTGGTCACGTGCTGCTAACATGTTAACTGAAAGAGTTATTTTTAGTTGTTATCTTATCACCAAGTGCTATCTGTGACCCGTCTCGAATTATGTTGTCTATTTGTATAACAACACACTTCACTTTGTCCTCACACATTGTGCTATTATTTTGTTTACTTTTTTTTTAAATTAAACTTCTTTGTCATAGTTGTTCTGTTGGTTGATAAAGACTCGACTGTATCTATCTTCGTAAGCAATGCAATCATTTATGTAATTACAGATTTTGTTTACTATTTGAATATCAGATCTTAGTCAGATATGACTGAGCTACCGTAAACGATACTACCCGCTTTCTGTTAGCGCCCAATGTTGGGCGGCGTTCACCAAAACCGATACCCCACATTGTGCCAACGAAGGAGTGCAATTGGGAGGGTACAAGTCTGTTTCTAGTGTGAGGAAATGCAACTTAAAGACTGCATGTCGTGGCAGGTCAGACCAGGCTCTAAGTCAGTGGTTCTCAACCTTTTTTGGCCCATGCCCCTCTTTACCATATGTTCAGAACGTCATTCCCCCCCCCCCTCCTTTTGAATTTCCTCCCTATAAATCCTCCCCCCCCCCATCCTTACACAGTATACATAAAAATGGAAGCTAAATTTAATAACACATACTAGAACAAGTCTAGACATCTACATAAAACGTGATTTGTGGGTCTACTTACGTTATAAAACGAATTTCATTAAGGCGAGAAGTACAGGACCGTAAAACTTAGAGGTAAAAACAATATCAAGTAACTGGTTCTTGTATTAATGCGATCTTGAAATAATCTTAATTCCCCCCCCCCCCCCCCGGAAACCCGAAAATTCCCCCCTGGGAGGGAATTCCCCACCGGTTGAGAACCACTGCTCTAAGTCTTGGTCGGCAACCGGTCTAGGATCGAAGCTCCGACAGGCGGACAGTTAGAGCATTGCTTTGCTGGTCCTGCAGCTTCCTTAGTTTGTCTTCTGCAGATACTTGTTTTAATGATTTTCCATTTATATTTACGTTATATTGCATCGAATTGTCATAAATTATATTTTTTATATTAATCTTCATATCAAAATTCTGACAGCAATTTCAAGGTCATTTATATGGTGCTTTAGATTCGTATGGACTTCATGGTCGTCTGCAGACAGCAGCTGATTGAAACTCTCTGGTTGTGCATTTGCTTCTTTATTAATCTAATCCATATTGGCGATGAACAAAAGTGGTGATAAAACACACCCTTGTCTGACGTCTGATGTTAAATGGAGCCAGTTTGTCATGTCCGCGTTTGTTCTTGCTGCACATTTACTGTTTTGGTATGTAGCCCTGATGTTATCCACCTGTTTCCCAATTAGACCGTTTTCTTCTAGCACTTTCCACAGCTCATTCCTATTTACTTGGTCAATGACTTTGAAGCTTTTAACTAATGAACATTAACACCGAGTAAACAAATATGATATCCAAATACTGGCACCTTGCCGCTTTGACAGATGATAGTAATTGTGCTTCAATTTAAAAATGGCATAATAGCCTCTCCATAGTACAAAGCCTAGGCTGAATTGTAGAGACCATGTATTACCCATACAGCATGATCCCTCTCTCGGTCTGTTTAGTTTACTCCAGAGGAAAGGTAATACCAATACGTCTGGAACAACATTTGCTGTAGGAACTGTCGGATCAGCAAAGCAATGCTCCAACTGTCCGCCTGTCGGAGCTTCGACCCTAGACCAGTTGCCGACCAAGGCTTAGGGCCTGGTCTCCCCTGCCATGACATTTAGTCTTTAGGTTGCATTTCATCGCACAATTATAAGTTATGTACCCTCCCAATTGCCCTCTTCCGCCAGAAGCCAATGTGCCGAATGATGATTAGGGGACAACAGAAAGCAGTTAGTATCGTCTGCTATCGTACAGTAGATCAGTCCCATTACACTTAGGAAAACATCTAAACTCATTGTGACTTTGCAATTTATTACTATCTATATTGTGCCAGAGTATTCCAATTTCTCATTATCTATTTTGTGTTAACGAATCGCAGTGTGCGAGGAAGGTCATATCAAATAGGTCAAGATTCAACTCTTTTCACACTTGAATCTTGCAATGTCATTGTATCCTTCTTTGTTGTTATCTCTAATCCTCTCCACATGCAGAAGGAAGGAAGGGCCCTTGTAGAACGGCAAGCTTATCAATGGAGTATATCTTGCAGGCTTTATGTGTATCTTTCACTCTGTTTTCTGGAAATAGACCTTAGTCTATGAAATATAGCCGGTTCCGTGGTGAAGAATTTACGGACAAGGTTCGTGATCCCGCATACCCGCGTTCGAAACACAGCTACGCGCGATTTGGCAGCAGACCGCGTTGCGCTGGCATTTTTATGAATTGGTATGAGTGCCGGTCATTTAGAAAGCAATGTCAAACTACTTAACGTAAACTTGCCAAGAGATCACAACAGCGAAAAATACTAGTGTTGGCTGCAACGCCCTGTAAAGGATATGCAACTAACTTCTTTTTGTAACTATGAGATATGACTATTCATCGTTTTATCGTTGAGCTATCATTATCATCACGCGGCTTGTCGATAATCGTGGGCGATCATGTGTGGCCACATCCCGCTGTCACCAGTGTCTTCTGTCAGGTCTGCGTACTTATCCCATGTGACCAAGCCATTCAAGTATTTATCTATTTCCCTTCCCTTTGTTATTTTCCCGTCAGCTTTGCTAGTTGTCATTCAGCTTTGCTAGTTGTCATTCAGCTTTGCTAGTTGTCATTCAGCTTTGCTAGTTGTCATTCAGCTTTGCTAGTTGTCATTCAGCTTTGCTAGTTGTCATTCGGCTTTGCTAGTTGTCATTCGGCTTTGCTAGTTGTCATTCAGCTTTGCTAGTTGTCATTCAGCTTTGCTAGTTGTCATTCAGCTTTGCTAGTTGTCATTCAGCTTTGCTAGTTGTCATTCGGCTTTGCTAGTTGTCATTCGGCTTTGCTAGTTGTCATTCAGCTTTGCTAGTTGTCATTCAGCTTTGCTAGTTGTCATTCAGCTTTGCTAGTTGTCATTCAGCTTTGCTAGTTGTCATTCAGCTTTGCTAGTTGTCATTCAGCTTTGCTAGTTGTCATTCAGCTTTGCTAGTTGTCATTCAGCTTGCTAGTTGTCATTCAGCTTTGCTAGTTGTCATTCAGCTTTGCTAGTTGTCATTCAGCTTTGGCTAGTTGTCATTCAGCTTTGCTAGTTGTCATTCAGCTTTGCTAGTTGTCATTCAGCTTTGCTAGTTGTCATTCAGCTTTGCTAGTTGTCATTCAGCTTTGCTAGTTGTCATTCAGCTTTGCTAGTTGTCATTCAGCTTTGCTAGTTGTCATTCAGCTTTGCTAGTTGTCATTCGGCTTTGCTAGTTGTCATTCAGCTTTGCTAGTTGTCATTCGGCTTTGCTAGTTGTCATTCAGCTTTGCTAGTTGTCATTCGGCTTTGCTAGTTGTCATTCAGCTTTGCTAGTTGTCATTCGGCTTTGCTAGTTGTCATTCAGCTTTGCTAGTTGTCATTCGACTTTGCTAGTTATCATTCAGCTTTGCTAGTTGTCATTCAGCTTTGCTAGTTGTCATTCAGCTTTGCTAGTTGTCATTCAGCTTTGCTAGTTGTCATTCAGCTTTGCTAGTTGTCATTCAGCTTTGCTAGTTGTCATTCAGCTTTGCTAGTTGTCATTCAGCTTTGCTAGTTGTCATTCAGCTTTGCTAGTTGTCATTCAGCTTTGCTAGTTGTCATTCGGCTTTGCTAGTTGTCATTCAGGCTTGCTAGTTGTCATTCAGCTTTGCTAGTTGTCATTCAGCTTTGCTAGTTGTCATTCAGCTTTGCTAGTTGTCATTCAGCTTTGCTAGTTGTCCATTCAGCTTTGCTAGTTGTCATTCAGCTTTGCTAGTTGTCATTCGGCTTTGCTAGTTGTCATTCGGCTTTGCTAGTTGTCATTCGGCTTTGCTGGTTGTCATTCAGCTTTGCTGGTTGTCATTCAGCTTTGCTGGTTGTCATTCAGCTTTGCTGGTTGTCATTCAGCTTTACTGGTTGTCATTCAGCTTTGCTGGTTGTCATTCAGCTTTACTGGTTGTCATTCAGCTTTGCTAGTTGTCATTCAGCTTTACTGGTTGTCATTCAGCTTTGCTGGTTGTCATTCAGCTTTGCTAGTTGTCATTCAGCTTTGCTAGTTGTCATTCAGCTTTGCTAGTTGTCATTCAGCTTTGCTAGTTGTCATTCAGCTTTGCTAGTTGTCATTCAGCTTTGCTAGTTGTCATTCAGCTTTGCTAGTTGTCATTCAGCTTTGCTAGTTGTCATTCGGCTTTGCTAGTTGTCATTCAGCTTTGCTAGTTGTCATTCAGCTTTGCTAGTTGTCATTCAGCTTTGCTAGTTGTCATTCAGCTTTGCTAGTTGTCATTCAGCTTTGCTAGTTGTCATTCAGCTTTGCTAGTTGTCATTCAGCTTTGCTAGTTGTCATTCGGCTTTGCTAGTTGTCATTCGGCTTTGCTAGTTGTCATTCGGCTTTGCTGGTTGTCATTCAGCTTTACTGGTTGTCATTCAGCTTTGCTGGTTGTCATTCAGCTTTGCTGGTTGTCATTCAGCTTTACTGGTTGTCATTCAGCTTTGCTGGTTGTCATTCAGCTTTACTGGTTGTCATTCAGCTTTGCTAGTTGTCATTCAGCTTTACTGGTTGTCATTCAGCTTTGCTGGTTGTCATTCACCTTTGCTAGTTGTCATTCAGCTTTCAGTTTGTATTTCGCTCGCTTGTTTTGAACTTCAGCATATTCCACACTTGGCTAATTTGTGTGTGTGTGTGCCTGCCTGCCTGCCTGCCTGCGTGCCTGCCTGCCTGGGCGTGCGTGCGTGCGTGTGTGTGTGTGTGTGTGAGAGAGAGAGAGAGAGAGAGAGAGAGAGAGAGAGAGAGAGAGAGAGAGAGAGAGAGAGAGAGAGAGAGAGCTTTCCGTATTACCAGTGTCCCTCGCCATCATGCGAACCCAGTCAGACTTTTGAGGTACTTGTAATTTATTCTTTAGCACCTTCAACAAACCCTAACATCTGCCAAGGGCACTTGTATATAGAGCATACCAGCAATTCTTAAAGTCATATATAAATAGGATACATCAGCACTTTTTAAACTCTTATGTGTATAGGATACATCAGCACTTCTTAAACTCTTGTGTGGATAGGACACATCAACACTTCTGAAACTCTTATGTGTATAGGACACACCAGAATCCCTTAAACTCCCCTGATCCCAGAGGTATGATTGATTGCTTTCTTAATTAGAATCATCGCCTTTGAAATCCAGATGCCTAGTGCTCTGCATCTCATAGTAGAAGTCGCGGATTGTCCCCGTAATGTAACAATTACGAATGCGGCTACGTTGTTCCGTGTGTGATCGCGCCCGATGCTGCCTAGCATTACAGGAATTTACAGGTCTTCGCTGGGTTCATTCATCAAATCAGCATATGTTTGTAACAACCTGTAATAAGTGGCGAGTACTATATGCCCGCCGGCTTCCTGGCCTAGAGGTTAGCAACTTTTCTCCGTAATCTCGTATACTCTCGTAAGTAACGTGACGACGGTGAGAATCAGCAGTGGTGCGAATCGCGTCGGTAACTTACGGGGTATGTGAGCCGGCCGCTCAGAAAGCAATGGCAAACTACTGAGCGTAATCTTGCCAAGAAATCAACAATCAGCTGAAAGATGCTGATGTTGACAGTGATGTCCTGTAAAGGATATGCAAAACATTACTATATGCCCTCTGTCTATCTTCAGCCCGACACTACTTGTGTCATTGTGGCGAGCAAATCACCTGGCTCATTATCTGCTTGATGTGGACAGTTGAGTTTAGCTAAGAACCGACGTCACTGCACTCAAGACATTCCCATGCGCGTTCCGTCCCCTCGTTCAACAACCAGCGAAGAGTCATACTACTAATTGTTCCCATCGCTGTTTGATTGAAAGTTCTGCTGGTCTTCCCTCTCACTTCTGAGATTCTTCCAGAACCCCTACCGATCCCCCGCAATCTCATTCTTTCCACATATTGGTTCTCAATCTGTTTCCCCGCCTTCTCCACCTGATCCCACAGGTGAACGACCACTTCTCCCTTGTTCATAGGTAATCTACCACCAAGAGGTGCATTCCCTGCCAGCCTATTCCTCTGGCTGTTGTAAAAGGTGTCGAGTACAAAGCACACAGAATCCATAAGGTGTATTGAAGAAATGATCGTCTTTCGAATTTAAACAGTCACCCAGGATGGATCTTGCAAAGATTACAAGCGCCGACCAGTCTATGCATACATGGTATCACTCAAAAAATAATCAACTAAACTCGATATATTAAATGGATATAGATAGTATCCTAGCAAATATTTTATTCATTTACAAATATTAACTCTTACAGTATGACTAGCTATTCCTGATGGCAGGCACATCAAGTTTATTATACCACAAGCCATAACTGGTGGCATTTACAGAACCTCTAACTTTAAAAACATGGTATTTCTGCTCATGTTCATTGTTTATAAAAATTTGAATTTGCATACTAACAGCTGGATGTGTATTACATGAGTGTATGTTAGCGTATCATACAGATTACAGAATGACCGACCAGTCGTTAGCCGTGTTCAACTCTGTATCCAGCAAACTGTGGACGTTACAGCTAGCGCATTGTTATCTACAGGCCGGGGTATTCTGGATCAACAATCAGCTGAAAGATGCTGATGTTCACATAATGTCCTGTAAAGGATATGCAAACATAAAAAAAAAAAAGAAAAAACGTAAACGCTCAGTTCTCGTTCAGAAATCAATGGCAAACTACTGATGGTAAAATTGCCTAGAATAGCAACCAAAGGTTGATCGCATCGTCCTGCAAATGGCACGAAATTTGTTTAGATGTGTATTTTTTTTTTTTTTTTAATGGTTGACTCAGCCTCAAAATACGGGTACCAGAAAAATTACAAATTACTATCATGATCATCACCAAGTGCCTTGCTGACTGACATAGGCGGTCATGCTACCCCACATCTTGCGATCTCCAACAACATGTATTATTTCGTGCGCCGACACCCTTCCCTGCCTTCTTCCGTGTAGTTACAGGCGGCCAGTGTGTTACTAATCACATCACTCAGTTCACATTGGTACAAACACATGGGGGTCTAGAACCATGTCCCCCTATATGGTAAGTGGCAAGGATACGCGGTCTTTCAAGAGTCGGGACGGGAGGATTTGGTTTGCGATTTTTGAGGGAACGGGGAAGGATTTTAAAAAAAGTCGCTTAAAAGTCGACAGGGTCGACTTCATCGCACCGGGTTTTATCCCATATGGCTTGGTCTCTTTCCGCAGCGCGGAAAGCGTCGCACAAAGCACGAACTCCGTAGCTTTTAGCGACGACCCACGGGAGTCTCCGCAACATTTAACTCGTAAACTGAAGGTTGCGGCCCGGAATCGAACCCACAACCTTCGGAGTACGAGTCAAACGGCTTGACCGCTTCGCCACAGAGGGGAAGGATAATAATGTCCTTCTAGATTTCCGTGTCCCGGTGGTTGTCGAGAAACAGTTTTGTCGAATCATTCAGCTGTGTATCTATGACGCTTCTATTAACTATATGGTCACACATTATGTTACTGTTTTATATAGGCTGCTAGTTAGTTCTTCACAAACACCAAAGAACATATGGTACGGGAGCAAGACGACGCCCGAGAAGGAAAAAATGGACTGGCGATAGCAAAGACATTGTACAATCACACGAAATGACACTATCCAATGCCATGCATCAGGCGCTGGAACGTCAATTATTTCTCATTGTTATATTCATACACGTGGTATCCAACCATACACGCGGTATCCAACCATGCACGTGGTATCCAACCATACAAATCAGATCAATCCAAACAAATCCATAACAAGAAAACAGATGAGTAACTTTTAAATATATATTTTAATGTAGAAATTTTAATGTAGTTGTATCAATGTCTGTTTGTTGTTTGTATGTGCTGAGGAAGCCATTGACCGAAACGTCAATTTTGCTACTTATGATCGTGTTCTAGTACAACTTACCGATTCTACTTCTCGTTGTATTCTTTTATTGGTGATTCATCTCCATGACATCTCCATGACACTTGAAGACAAAAGTGGAAGATGATGATGATGACGATGAAGATTGCTGATGAGTTCTTCACTGAATACATATCTTATATCTATATCTATCTCCTTGACAGTCTGTTTTAGAACACGGGTCTTTTCTTTTTAGTATTGAGGAGCCCGTCGATTATGTTCGTCCACTGTGCTAGTGACCACGTAGGATCGGCGTTGACAAAGACATCGTTGATTGTAAATAAGGGCGTGCCATAGACACCTCGGGTGCATCCATACTTCCATTCCAGTCTTGTTGACTGGTCGATGTCAGTGTTGGACACCTGTGTTCAAAATATAGACAGAAAATTATACTCAACAACAACTAATTCAGTAAAACTGTCATAACGAATACGCCTTAAAAGCTTCAGTGAACCAGTAACGTAGTTACAATGAGAAAGATCGAGAAATTGTGGCGTGTGATCTTGACTATTAGTTTTGTTCCAATAACTGCAGCTAATATATCGCTGTTGGCTTGCCGACACTCCTGTCTATTCCATTGTTCACATGGGGCAGTGAGGAGCTTTTTGTAATATTCACTGGCACAGGAACGGAGCAATATGGGGACGACCCGTTGCCGTGAAGTTGGAACCGTGACTAACTAACTAACTAATATATCGCTAACATTTTCCTTCAGAACTCTTTTTCAGAATTAAGTCTTAGTAACCGTGGAGATATTCGGAAGTAGCGCGGGTGTTACGAACGCGAATCACACACCCCGCATACGGCGTTCGCAACACATCTTAGGGAAATTTGGAAGCAGTCCGCCTTGCGTTGGTTTTCATACAATGGTATGAGTGCCTGTCGTTCAGAAAGCAAAGACAAACTACTGAATGTAAACTTGTCAAGAAATTACAAACAGCCAAAAAAAAGCTGGCTTGACTACGATGTCCTATACAGGATATGCAACTAACTAACTAACTAACTAACTAACTAACTAACTAACGAATTAACTAACTAACTAACTAACGAACTAACTAACTAAACGACATTATTATTATTATTCTGCTGCTGCGTTCATCCGGAGGTTTTTTTTTTCCCGACGTGATTGCGTTGTGCCTGTTCACAGCAGAGCTGCGTTCTTGCTCCGTTAGGCCGACACATCCGACTTCTGCGGGCATTTGTTGACCGGGTAAACCTTCCCGGGGCATTATTATTCTATTATCACTAACCTGCCGGTCTCCCCTGGCGAATGGGTTAAGGACATTATTCGTAATTCCGTATACTCTCGTACGAAACACAGCTGCGCGAAATTCGGCAATGGATCGTGTCGCGTTGGTTACTTACGTAGGTATGTGACCCGGTCGTTCAGAAAGCAATGACAAACTACTGATCGTAAAGCTTGCCAAGACATTAACAGCAGCTGAAAAATGCTGGTGTTGACTGCGGTTTCCTGTAAAGGATATGCGGGGGGGGGGGGGGGGGGGAGAATCACTATCCTAATGAGATTCTGTTATGCTCTTTTTATCATTGATGAAGACTTCGAATGAAGCATTCGCCGCAATCTGCCTGTGTTTTACATGAGCGGAGCTGTTTAGTCATATTTGTATTCTTATTCAGTCTGTGTTTTAAGCAGTGGTTCACTCTATCGCTCAAACAACAAACAGTGACACGATTTGTTACATCTGTTCCTTGAATCCTAACAAATGAATGTTGTTTGTATAATTTGCAATATTATGTTTTAACATTTTCATATTTCAATGCGTCATAGAAACTTATAACCATTCATTTTTATTATTAATATTATTATTAATGTTTTTATATTTAGTATTCTTAACCCAGTGACAAACGGTGTTTTGGGGTTATAGAATGAGACGGGAGGCCATGGAAAACATTACGACGACTGGAAAATGATGCCGGATGAACTGAGACAGTGGCGTTGAGGAATACGACTGGGAAATGATGCTGGATGGACTGAGACAGTGGCGTTGAGGAATAGCAACGACAGAGTTGATCCAGAACACGAGATAAGTTGAGGCGAGTCAATAACAGGACCTCACAGCACTTGGGACATTACCATACGAGCTCCCTCATCTTCAACGGCCAGAGAAGAGTCCCAATACTAATGGTAACAGTAGCAGTTTGATAATTTTTGCTTTCTCTCGCTTTGAACTCAAGTATAGTCCACTATGACCCACGCGGGCACGCTGAAGCGAATGAGCAAGATTCGCGAAGGTGAATGGAAGTCACTCGATTAGGGTCGTTCTGTGGTTGTGGTTCAGGTTGGACACACCACAGTGTGAAATTGGCAATGGCCAGTGATTGTGCCGCATGTAATTTTTGGTATTTCAGAATGGCTGTATAAAAGTGTATAACTGTGATTGCGCATATCATGATGTGAACTTAGTGTGTGCGCAACAGTGAAATTATAGAAATGAAATACGCCAGTCTCCTGTTGTGATTGAATTTCGTAGATGTGTTGTGGTGCTAACTGATAAGACAATCTTGTATTGTAACCTTTGTAAACCAATACTTTCTATGTGTAACGAGCACATGTAATGAAGTTGCACAAGGGCTCGAAGCATATTTGTCCAGGACAACAGAGAGCCAATTGTTCATAACCATAGAGCCATGTCTCCCACGGCACTCAGAGAGAAGAATTGTCCATGGCACTTAGATGCCCACGAGTGAGAACATCTTTCGCCTATGGCACTGGCATGTCTGGTATAGATCCCACTAGTATGTCGCTGTACAGATGCTTCATATCTAAGCCTAGCCACATGTTCCTGGCATGTCTGGTATAGATCCCACTAGTATGTCGCTGTACAGATGCTTCATATCTAAGCCTAGCCACATGTTCCTGGCATGTCTGGTATAGATCCCACTAGTATGTCGCTGTACAGATGCTTCATATCTAAGCCTAGTCACATGTTCCTGCATGTCTGGTATAGATCCCACTAGTATGTCGCTGTACAGATGCTTCATATCTAAGCCTAGCCACATGTTCCTGGCATGTCTGGTATAGATCCCACTAGTATGTCGCTGTACAGATGCTTCATATCTAAGCCTAGCCACATGTTCCTGGCATGTCTGGTATAGATCCCACTAGTATGTCGCTGTACAGATGCTTCATATCTTAGCCTAGCCACATGTTCCTGGCATGTCTGGTATAGATCCCACTAGTATGTCGCTGTACAGATGCTTCATATCTAAGCCTAGTCACATGTTCCTGGCATGTCTGGTATAGATCCCACTACTAGTATGTCGCTGTACAGATGCTTCATATCTAAGCCTAGCCACATGTTCCTGGCATGTCTGGTATAGATCCCACTAGTATGTCGCTGTACAGATGCTTCATATCTAAGCCTAGCCACATGTTCCTGGCATGTCTGGTATAGATCCCACTAGTATGTCGCTGTACATACTGAGCATCGTGACGACTGGAAAGATCAAGGGGAAGAGAGGCATTGGATAACATTGTGAAAACTCGAAAGATCAAGGGGAAGAGAGGCAGAGTCTGACCAAGAGAAATGCTGCTGGATGTCCGGAAACGGTGGTATGGAGGAATATCATCAGCAGAGTTGATCCAGAACACCAAAGACCGAGATCTGTGTAGAGCCATGAACGACTAAGCTAGCCGGCAGGGCACTTGATGATGACAGATTGAACAGACAGAGTGATATGGTTAGATCTGGCCCTGTCTAACATCTGACATAATGTGTTGAAGAGTTCCTAATTGTTTGTCAATTCTTATGACAGCTCTTTGTCGTTAATAAGTATTCTGTATTATTCTCAGAACTTGATCATTAATATTTACAATTCCCAACATCATAATTATTTCTTTGTGTTTAATCTTACCAAAATGGTCAATATGGCACAAATATAGATCGCTGTTCACTTCAATCATTCTTTATGTTAATGTTCTCAAGGTGCATGTGGAGTTGTTGTTGTTGTTTTTTTTCCCCTTTACTTTCCACAAATCTACAATACTTATGTCAGATTTATTGTTTTATTTGACTTCTTATTCTTCTTATTTTAATTCTAATTAGTATTTTAGTCACATGACTCATTAAACTAATTGTGCGATGTTCTCTACAACCCATTGCACCATATTTATTTGGTACAGCTTTGACATTAGATGTCAAGAGAACAACTATGTTAATATCATTCAACAGTTCTGTTACCACGTCTATACCCAATTCAAACACAGCTTTAATTCCTTCGGCTGTGGTGTTATCTGGCCAAAGGGATTTACCTTTCCCCATGTGTTGTGTGGCATCAGCATCTTCTGCTTTCAGTATTGGTGGTCGCTCACATTTGATCGTAGTTATATGTTTCTGATCTACCATCTTTCTGTACACAGGTGTATCTTCTCGGTGTTCAGTATTGGCGGTCGCTCACATTTGATCGTAGTTATATGTTTCTGATCTACCATCTTTCTGTACACATGTGTATCTTCTCGGTGTTCAGTATTGGCGGTCGCTCACATTTGATCGTAGTTATATGTTTCTGATCTACCATCTTTCTGTACACAGGTGTATCTTCTCGGTGTTCAGTATTGGCGGTCGCTCACATTTGATCGTAGTTATATGTTTCTGATCTACCATCTTTCTGTACACAGGTGTATCTTCTCGGTGTTCAGTATTGGCGGTCGCTCACATTTGATCGTAGTTATATGTTTCTGATCTACCATCATTCTGTACACAGGTGTATCTTCTCGGTGTTCAGTATTGGCGGTCGCTCACATTTGATCGTAGTTATATGTTTCTGATCTACCATCATTCTGTACACAGGTGTATCTTCTCGGTGTTTTTCAGTAGCCTGTCACTGAAAGTTTAGCCAGACTTCTTTCGCTACCTATCACTTCTGTGCTAATTCTCTACATATTATTTTATATTCGTCTTGATTTTGTTTATTTTGTTATTCTAATGGCCATCGGTTGTAAAATTTCCTGTCATTCATTTCTTCTTCGCAGTCTTCTTTTCTGCTGTATTATTATTATTATTTCCTTCTGCGTCGGTTGTAATGACTCCTTTCTAAAGTTTAATTATACCGCCTATTCTTCCATCGCATAGTGTGTATTCTGTACAGCAATGGCGCATTCATCACTCAGTTCCTGAATTGATATTAGCATTCATTCTTTATATTTCTCGCTTGATGAAAACAAACATATTTAAAGCAGACTTTGTCACTTACCCCAGCTTTAAATTGATCTTCGGGGATTCCACTCAAATTGTACGCCAAACTGGCCAAGAAGTTGAGAACATCAACGTCTGATTTTTCAGCAGTTGCTGCCGTCGAAAGAGAATCAATGTTGTCATAAACTATACGGAACCAGTCAAACACCGTTTTTCCTTTTGAAGATGGGTAGGCGTTTAAGACGCGAGCAGCTTTGGAAATGGTGTGGCTGTTTCTATGGTAGGGGAGGGAGAACAGATAGAGTTTCAGCTGAACCTGACTCGGTTTATAGTAATCTGCCACTTTTAGCAAAGTCGGGAAGGCTGCTTGTGAGTCAGGGCACGTCAGGTCGATGTAAGCTGCCAACTTGACTTGGGCATCAGCGAGGCCTTTGCCATAAACAAATCCCAACTCTCTTGGCGGTATTGATAACTGGCCTTGGGTAACAGCTGCTGCGAGAGCTCCAAGGGCGATGAGAAGAAGGACCTGCATTGTGCCGTGTGGAAAGTCTTTATATAACTGAATGTTCTGAAGAGAAAAATATTTACTTTTGGGTAGTTAAATATAAAGTATTAATGTATGTATCTTCTTCTTCTTAGTCGTAATAGTCTCCTTCTCCTGCTTCTTCTTCTTCTTCTTCTTCTTCTTCTTCTTCTTCTTCTTCTTCTTCTTCTTCTTCTTCTTCTTCTTCTTCTTCTTCTTCTTCTTCTAGCCTCAGTGGTCAGTGGCCTGACGTGCATGCATCTTTACTTGTCAAAAATGTAGATAACGAACGAACGAACGAACGAACAAACTTTATTTTCAAAGGGTTAAGAATTGGGCACGCAGGCCCTTCTAACATTCTGCCCTTCTATCACTCTCTTTCATACATTATTTCATTCACACATCATTCAAGGCTAACAAAGAACAGCAACAATATAAAAGATATGCATTATAAAGGCATGGGCAAAATGCGAACATCAAAACTACACGACACAGTAATATTAGATAATGGTCTGACACTTGTTATTAGCCATGTGGAATATACTGGCCTACCAAAAGGGGACTGGCTGTTATACTAGGGTTTTGTTATTATTATTATTATCTCTATTATTAAGGGGGAAGGTAATCCGGATTGAGATAGTGTTCGAATAATTTGCGATTATATGAATAGGGATTGGTGATGTCTTTGATTTCTTGTGGAAGATTGTTCCACAGCTGAGCTGCAGAGTACGTTAAGCTTGTTTTGTATAAGTCAATCCTAGGCTTCGGAATGTGTAATATATTTAAACGTTTACTGTGTCTAGCATTATATTTAAACAATGGCCAAAGGTAATTTGGGGCATTCCGATGCAGGATTTTGTGAATTAGTTTAGCTTTATTGAAAAGCAGGCGTTTGCGGAATGGTAGTAACTGAAGGCGTTTATACAGGCTAGGATTGTCAGATAAATGTTTGCTATAAATTAGACTCATGGCCCGTTTCTGGAATGAGTAAAGTCGCTTGGTGTTTGAATTAGAACAACCGTCCCAGATTGTAGAGCAGTAGTCAAAGTGTGTCTGTATATGAGAAGTATAGAATAGTTTCCTTGTGTCCTCATCAAGGAAGTTTTTAATTTTGGCGAGTTGGTAGACTTTTTTCGCTGTTTGTTTAATGAGCGCTTGAACGTGGGAATTAAAGGTTAGGTTTCTATCAATGATTAGGCCTAATGTTTTGTGCTCAATTACACTTTCTACTGGCATGTTATCGATGTGAAGTTGAAGTGATGTGTGTGAGCTTAGAGTTTGAAGTCTTTGTCTGGTTGTTAATAACATTGATTTTGTTTTAGTGATGTTAATTTGCATACTGTTTGAATAGCTCCACCTAACTACATTATTTAATTCTTGTTGTAAAGACGACTCCTGTAAAATACAGTTTTCAGCGTCTGTGTACACTGTACAGTCGTCTGCAAATAGATCGCAGGACGACGAAAGCTGCAAAGGTAGATCGTTAATATATATGGCAAATAATAGAGGGCCAAGAATAGAGCCTTGCGGTACTCCAATATTGAAGGTAGTGGTTTGAGACAGAGATTTATTATGTGATACTACTTGCTTTCTGTTTGATAGAAAAGATGATATTAGAGTGACTACATTAGGGCCAATTTTCATTGTCTCAAGTTTTTAATTAAAATAACATGGTCTATCATATCAAATGCTTTCTTGAAATCAATAAACACAGTTCCACATAGACTGTTGTTGTTTATATTCTGGTGCCAATTTTCTATCATGTTTGTTAGGGCCGTATGGCAAGAATATTTTGGTCGAAATCCTGATTGGCTGTCAACAATAAGCTTGTTGCGAACTAAATACTGTAATGTTACTTTATGGATGTGTTTTTCTAGTGGCTTAGATAGTGATGATAGTAAGGAAATGGGTCTGTAATTGTTCGGGAGACCATTGTCCAATGAACCAGATTTAAGAAGAGGGTACACTTTAGCGATTTTGAGAGCTGATGGAAAGTGGCCTTTGGTGAGACACTGATTATATACATAGGTTAGTGATATACAGATCACTGGCGCAGCACAACGGAGAATCCGGTTGCTGATTCCATCTAACCCAGATGAGGTTGTGTTTTTTAGGTTACTGAGGTAAGTGAATACTTCAGTGATTGTCATTAGCGGTATGTCGGAAAGAATATCGCGGGAGCATCTATTCTCGCAAAACGATGACAATAAAGATAAGTTGCAAGGAGAATTAGGTATTGAAGCCTTCAACTGGTCTATGTCAGTTTGAAAAAAATTACTGAATTGGTCGCATGTAATATGATTTGATGGTAAAGAATTTCGGAAGTTATACTTGTTTGTCAAGGTGTTAATTGCCTTCCATATATCCTTACTATTTGTTTTATCCATTACTAAGTTCTTAAAGTAATTTTTCTTTTCCCGTCGTATGGTATATTGAACTTTGTTTCTAAGAGTACGGTATGCACTGAGATCCCGCTTTTTATGTGCTTTATCTCTGTCTCTCATAATTTCAAGTATTTCCTGGGTGATCCAAGGTGGCTTGACGTGGTGTTTTACTCGAACTTCCTTGACTTGGCACATGTCTATCAAAAACATCAATAAAGGTTTTCATCCAGAATTCCAGAGCATCATCCGGGTCAGGAAGCTGATAGACATTGTCTAGAGGTGAACTGAGCAAGTCCTGTAAAAATGCGTTTTGGTTGAAATTTTTGTAACTTCTATATTTTACACTTATGTGTTTATGTTTAGGAGTTTTAATTCCTTTTTTAGACCACGTGCAGCATATTGGGTAGTGACGCTCATTGCACAATTGGGTACGGTGCATTCTATGATGTTGTCTGAGCAAGTTACATAAATGTGATCTATGACTGTTGAAGATGACTTTGTTACTCTAGTAGCTTGTTGTACTATTTGTTGGAAATTGCATGATGCAATTATATTTCCCCATATTATGTTGGATTTGTTGGTGTCAATGTTAAAGTCTCCGAGTAGTATAATTTCCTTAGAGACTTCATCTTAGCTAGTTAATCAGCAGATCATCCTCATTGTATAACGAACTATTAGTGTGTAAGAGGTCATATCCCCTCCTCAGTATCTCCCGTTGCGAGTAGCGACCAGTGACACCAGTTCTGTAATGGTTGACAAAATTGAACTCACATCCTTGTCGCCATTCCGGTTAAAAATACTCAGGACACTTTCAGCACAGATGCACAAACTCCGTAGCACCGAACAAGATTGGGAAATGTTATACTCCTGGTCTACGTTCCGGCACAAACTTTACAACAGTTAGACTCCTGGTCTACATTCTGAGAGAAACATTGGAAAAGTTAGACTCCTGGTCTACATTCTGAGAGAAACATTAGAAAAGTTAGACTCCTGGTCTACATTCTGAGAGAAACATTGGAAAAGTTAGACTCCTGGTCTACATTCTGAGAGAAACATTAGAAAAGTTAGACTCCTGGTCTACATTCTGAGAGAAACATTAGGAAAAGTTAGACTCCTGGTCTACATTCTGAGAGAAACATTGGAAAAGTTAGACTCCTGGTCTACATTCTGAGAGAAACATTAGAAAAGTTAGACTCCTGGTCTACATTCTGAGAGAAACATTAGAAAAGTTAGACTCCTGGTCTACATTCTGAGAGAAACATTAGAAAAGTTAGACTCCTGGTCTACATTCTGAGAGAAACATTGGAAAAGTTAGACTCCTGGTCTACATTCTGAGATAAACATTAGAAAAGTTAGACTCCTGGTCTACATTCTGAGAGAAACATTGAGAAAAGTTAGACTCCTGGTCTACATTCTGAGAGAAACATTAGAAAAGTTAGACTCCTGGTCTACATTCTGAGAGAAACATTAGAAAAGTTAGACTCCTGGTCTACATTCTGAGAGAAACATTAGAAAAGTTAGACTCCTGGTCTTACATTCTGAGAGAAACTTAGAAAGTTAGACTCCTGGTCTACATTCTGAGAGAAACATTGGAAAAGTTAGACTCCTTGTCTACATTCTGAGAGAAACATTGGAAAAGTTAGACTCCTGGTCTACATTCTGAGAGAAACATTGGAAAAGTTAGACTCCTGGTCTACATTCTGAGAGAAACATTAGAAAAGTTAGACTCCTGGTCTACATTCTGAGAGAAACATTAGAAAAGTTAGACTCCTGGTCTACATTCTGAGAGAAACATTAGAAAAGTTAGACTCCTGGTCTTTATTCTGAGAGAAAAGTTAGACTCCTGGTCTACATTCTGAGAGAAACATTGGAAAAGTTAGACTCCTGGTCTACATTCTGAGAGAAACATTGGAAAAGTTAGACTCCTGGTCTACATTCTGAGAGAAACATTGGAAAAGTTAGACTCCTGGTCTACATTCTGAGAGAAACATTAGAAAAGTTAGACTCCTGGTCTACATTCTGAGAGAAACATTAGAAAAGTTAGACTCCTGGTCTGCATTCTGAGAGAAACATTAGAAAAGTTAGACTCCTTGTCTACATTCTGGCACAGACTTTGGAAAAGTTATATCTCTGGTCTACATTCTGACACAAACTTTAATAAAGGTATACCCTTGGTGAACATTCTTGTACGAATCACAAAAACAATGAATTAAACATCCTTCTTGCGTAAGTGGTGACTGTGTTAAGAGCACACACATCAGCCGCCGTTTCTAAACCTCAGCTCCACCTTCACCAAGCAATGGCGAAACCCCGCTGGCTTGCAAAATACTCACCCAGCACAATAGACCGTGTTTCGCTGTAACTTAACTTAAAAAAAGCCTCTTGTCAAAAATTCTAGTCTGACGTGGGGACTCCATCCTTGTGGCTTGTCTGATTGAGGCGGATACTGAAACTACTCCGGCGTGTTTCCCCCAGTGTCTTGTGTGTGTGTGTGTGTGTGTATGTGTGTGTGTGTGTGTGTGTGTGTGTGTGTGTGTGTGTGTGTGTGTGTGTGCTTGCTTGCGTGAATATCTGTCTCTCTTGTCTTGTCTTGTCTGTCTGTCTGTCTGTCTGTCTGTGCGTGCGTTCATGCGTGCATATGTATGTAAGTCTGTCTGTCTGTCTGTCTGTCTGTGCGTGCGTGCGTGCGTGCATATGTATGTAAGTCTGTCTGTCTGTCTGTCTGTCTGTGCGTGCGTGCGTGCGTGCATATGTATGTAAGTCTGTCTGTCTGTCTGTCTGTCTGTCTGTGCGTGCGTGCCTGCGTGCATATCTATGTAAGTCTGTCTGTCTGTCTGTCTGTCTGTCTGTGTTTCTGTGTCTGTCTGTCTGTCTGTCTGTCTTTTGTATTGTTTTCGATATTCCGTTATTTTCTAGCGTTCTCTCTATTCCATTATGTTCTAGTATTCTCAGTATTCCGTTATGTTCTAGTATTCTCAGTATTCCGTTATGTTCTAGTATTCGCAGTATTCCGTTATGTTCTAGTGTTCTCAGACTTCCGTTATGTTCTAGTATTCTCGGTATTCTGTTATGTTCTAGTATTCTCAGAATTCCGTTATGTTCTAGTATTCTCAGAGAAAGAGAGAGAGAGAGAGAGAGAGAGAGAGAGAGAGAGAGAGAGAGCTTTGCATCGTGCTTCTCTGTGCCTACCTATTTCAACTATATTGCTGGTGGTCTGATGTTACACAGCCCCAATAACACAACCACTGGGGGGTTTGATCTTTATATACGTTGTATAAAAATCAACCTTACTGGCTCTATTTCATAGGGTACAGTATGAGTGAAGCCTCGTATGTGTAGACCGATCGACCCAGCATACATCAGGTGGCGTGTCGTAGGTACTTTTCCAATCTCTCTCTCTCTCCCTCCCTCTCTCTCTCTCTCTCTCTCTCTCTCTCTCTTTCTCTCTTCCATCTTGCTTCTATGTGCCTACCTATTCTAACTATATTGCTGGTGGTCTGATTTTATACAGGCCCAATGACACTACCAGAGGGTGATTTGATCCTCAAATACGTTGTATAACAATCAACCCCTTACTGGCTCTATTTCATAGGGTACAGTATGAGTGAAGCCTCGTATGTGTAGACCGATCGACCCAGCATACATCAGGTGGCGTGTCGTAGGCACTTTTCCAATCTCTCTCTCTCTCTCTCTCTCTCTCTCTCTCTCTCTCTCTCTCTCTCTCTCTCTCTCTCTCTCTCTCTCTCTCTCTCTCTCTCTCTCTCTTCCATCTTGCTTCTCTGTGCCTACCTATTCTAACTATATTGCTGGTGGTCTGATTTTATACAGCCCCAATGACACTACCAGAGGGTGATTTGATCCTCAAATACGTTGTATAACAATCAACCTTACTGGCTCTATTTCATAGGGAACAGTATGCGTGAAGCTTCGTATTTGTAGACCGACCGACCCCGCATACATCAGGGGCGTGTCGTAGGCACTTTTCCAATCTCTCTCTCTCTCTCTCTCTCTCTCTCTCTCTCTCTCTCTCTCTCTCTCTCTCTCTCTCTCTCTCTCTCTCTCTCTCTCTCTTCCATCTTGCTTCTCGGTGCCTACATATTCCAACTATATTGCTGGTGGTCTGATTTTAACACAACCACTGGGTGATTTGATCCTCAAATACGTTGTATAACAATCAACCTTACTGCCTCTATTTCATAGGGAACAGTATGAGTGAAGCCTCGTATTTGTAGACCGACCGACCCCGCATACATCAGGGGCGTGTCGTAGGCACTTTTCCAATCTCTCTCTCTCTCTCTCTCTCTCTCTCTCTCTCTCTCTCTCTCTCTCTCTCTCTCTCTCTCTCTTCCATCTTGCTTCTCTGTGCCTACATATTCCAACTATATTGCTGGTGGTCTGATTTTAACACAACCACTGGGTGATTTGATCCTCAAATACGTTGTATAACAATCAACCTTACTGCCTCTATTTCATAGGGAACAGTATGAGTGAAGCCTCGTATTTGTAGACCTACCCACTCCGCATACCTCATGTGGTATGTCACAGGCAGTTTTCCAACCTCTCTTATTTTATTTTATAGTTAATTTTTTACTCTCTCTCTCTCTCTCTCTCTCTCTCTCTCTCTCTCTCTCTCTCTCTCTCTCTCTCTCCTAATAATCTTGCTTCTCTGTGCCTACCCACACCATGTGTATTACCAGTGGTTGGGTCTTATGCAGCCCCTATAAAACAAGCACTGGGCGATTTTGATTTTTAAATACGGTGTATAACAATCAACCTTACTGGCTCTAGTTCATAGGGAACAGTATGAGTGAAGCCTCGTATGTGTAGACCGACCCATCCGCATTCCTCATGCGGTATGTCGCAGGCAGCTTTCCTCTCTCTCTCTCTCTCTCTCTCTCTCTCTCTCTCTCTCTCTCTCTCTCTCTCTCTCTCTCTCTCTCTCTCTCTCTCTCTCTCTCTCTCTCTCTCCCTACATCTTGCTTCTCTGTGCCTACCTACTTCACGTGTATTACCAGTGGTTGGATCTTATACAGCCCCAATAACTCAAGCACTGGGCGAGTAGATCCTTAAATATGTTGTATAACAATCAACCATACTGACTATTTCATAGGGTACAGTATGAGTGAAACGTCGTACGTGTAGACCGACGTACTCCGCATACCTCATGTGGTATATCACAGGCACTTTCCTCTCTCTCTCTCTCTCTCTCTCTCTCTCTCTCTCTCTCTCTCTCTCTCTCTCTCTTCTTACATATACTTTGCACATGCCCACATACACTAGCATTTTGTCTGTTGAGGTGTGTCTATGTATGTATGCGCGTTCACGCATATCAGTCCACCCAGACTTTTAGACTCGCCCCTATAATAACACAATGGGGTTTTGGTTAGTACCACATTCGGTCTTGCGCGCCTCATGCTTCACTAGTGCATCCACTGTGATAGCTTAGATACCCTTGCCAGACCAGTTACCGACCTCCTACCCCGCCCCCTTCCTTCTATGTGCTCACTGAACCGTAACACCCAGCACCGGGTATCAGAATACATCGGAGATTTTCTTAGTCACTTACAGATCCGAACGGTGAGGTGAGTATGAACGTTTTCTCTATTAACATTTTTTTCAATTAAACATTTTCTTCAACTGACATTCTTTTCAATTAACATTTTTTTTCAATTCTCATTTTCTCTTCATTGCTTCCATTTGTCCATGCTTTTGTTCTTCTCGTCCTGTCGTCACCTTCTGATGTAGTCACAGGAGATCTCCTTGACTGTATGTTGTGTTTGTGAATGTGTTTGTTTGCTGATGAAGGCTAATCGCCGCAACGTTCTGTATGTGTCTTAACTCTGTTATGTAAAGCTGCACTACTTTGTGTCATTTTATATTGCTATTAGACCCGCGCGCTACCTACTATACTGCTACATCAGAACCTATCATTACAGCAAAAAGATTACCATTGTCGGTGTGTATAGCTGGCCCCAGCAATTACCAAACAACACAATGTGCAGTCAATGATGTGTCTGTGTGTCGCCAACGATACATCAAAATCCCGTTTCTCGCAATGGCATATAGAGAAGCCAAGAAACGTAGGTCTGTAACCTACCGTGCATGCCGTAGGAGGCGGGTAAGGAAACTATGCATCATACTGACTACCTCGACCAGTAGAACACTTTAGATGTAGAATCTATTCATGAACAGAGCTTGGCGTAAGTACGTTGGGAGCTTACACTCCACTGGGAGATGACAAGCAGCAGCAGAAGCTGAAGAGGAAGAGGAGGACGAGCTTGAGTAAGTGAAGAAGAAGAAGAAGAAGAAGAAGAAGAAGAAGAAGAAGAAGAAGAAGAAGAAGAAGAAGAAGAAGAAGAAGAAGAAGGATGCGGCGGAGGAGGAGGGGAGGAGAGGGTGAAGAGGAGGAGGAGGAAGAATAACATCCTGCACTAGTCTGCGCTGTGGCGAAGGACTTACAGAAGCATCTCGCAATCCCGCAAACTACGTTCGAAACACAGCTGTGGGCAATTTGGCAGCAGATTGCTTGACGTTGTATTTTCATACATTGGTATAGTGCCGACCGTTCGGAAAACAATGACAAACTGCTGAACGTAAACATGCCAAGAAATCACAAACAGCCCAACAATGCTGGTGTTGACTGCGATGCCCTGTAAAGGACAAGCAACTAATTCTTTCAAACAAAGGTTTAAAACCCGTGCTTCATAATGTAACATGTCACTGCCCTAACCCCTCGGCTAACATGTCCTCATTCATCGATGTTACCACGACAGACAACCTATGACTAGACAAGAATTATCAGCTAGTTATAACCAAGGCTATGGTTAGTAACTTACCTGGATACAAACTTGATACTTCCAGTGACACACACGGCCGTATCTGTGTTTTATAGCCGGTACTCCACAGACCGATGTTATACTGGTAAGCTAAAATCCATACTATGACCTGAGTTTATCGAGACGACCGGGTGTTATCACACTTAACTCTTAATAGACTGCACGTGTCATGTTGACATGTTAACATGTCTAGGCTAAGTATACTAGAATTCACGGGCCAAGGGATCCATTTAACGAGGCCCATTCATTCTCACGTTAAAGCTTCTTTTGGTTCCAACTCCGCGACGTGCTGAAAAAAAACAAAAAACCGGACAAGCAAGAATACTGGCATTCAAAAGACAGCGGGACAGCGGAAAAGGCCTCTTGCAGGCTAACGTAATACGGGGTGGGACAGGATACGGAGTAAATGGCTCAAATTTCAACGTCTCTCGAAGAAAGAACAAAACAACTCAGTAAGACCGACATCTCGCAATCAGACTTCACATACACACAGCCAGTTCCTGCCATTGACTAGATTAGTAAGAAAGATACAATCTTTCACGCCACCAAGGGTGTTGGTAACTGGTTAGTAAAAACCGAAGGATTCTTTTTTTCCCCTTTTATACACCTTAGTTTAGTTTAGTCGACGGCACACGGGTGTAACCCATAAGTGCTCCGCTCTACTCCTAACTCAAGTCTGAGTCCGGAGAATCTCAGCTCAGTGTACGAACTCCGTAGCAACGGCGAGGATCCTGAAATACTTTGATTAGATTTTAAACTCGAAATTTTGCCCGGGCAGAGCCGTTAGGGTACTCTTTTTCGATTTCCAACTGCCAAGGGATTTATTACGTTCGCAACAATACACACGGGTGTCCGATTTCACTACCCAGAGACCAGGGGAATTTTTGTTACTAGAAGTCCACGTGAAAAACTCCCGGTTCTTACTGGGGCTTGAACCCGGGGCCTCCAGCACTCGAGGCGAACACCATACCTCGAGACCACTCAGCCCCTCATATACACCCATACATGCCGTACGGCGCATTAGACCCCACATGTTTAGCCTGATGGGTACTAGATGGGTGATATCTTCAAAATCACACCAGCGGCCTTCTCTTCCCGTGAAATGTTCTGTTACCCTTTATTTTTTTTACTTTTCTTTATTGACTACACAAAAGCTTTTGATATAGTAAGACATGTCAACATGGTAAATATGCTTGCAGATCTACAAATTGATGGGAAAGACTATAAAAAACATATATTGGAAACAATAAGCTACCATAAGGATTGATAATGAAGTGGGACAATATCAGTCTATTAAGAGAGGTGTTGGGCAGGGATGTGTAATGTCTCCAGATCTTTTTTCCCTGTACAGTGAACATATTTTCAGAAATGTAGAAGATATAAATGGAATCAGCATTGGAGGACGAAACATCAATAACATTAGATATGCAGATGATACAGTATTGATTGCAGACAATGCGCAGGATCTGCAACAATTAGTAGATGTGGTTGTTGTACACAGTGAGCAGCTGGGGTTAGAATTCAATTGTAAAAAGACACAGGTTATGGTCGTCACTAGGAAGGAAGAAGTGTCATAATGTAATATACAAGTAAATGGGAATATTCTTCAACAAGTGAATTGATACAATTATCTCGGAACAGTCATAATATCTGATGGGAGATGCCTTGAAGAGATTAGAACAAGAATAGCCTTTAGCAAGATGAACAACATTCTGACCAATAAATAGATGTCAATTGAAACGAGAAAAAGAGTGTTGAGGGGATACATAGATGTCACGAGGTGACTGGAGGTTGTCGACCTGAAAAGATCAAAGACCAGAGATCGTCAATCTAAACACGCTACAACTCTTTGAATACGGAGAACCGGTCCACGATCAAATACGAGCCGAACTCTTTGAATACGGGAACGTAGGTCCCGTGATCCAGGGAAACTAGTCGAGATCAAAGGATAATCATCGATGTCCAGAAAGATCGTTTATATCAAAGGAGACGTGTCGGGATGTTTTTGTACGAGGATCAAAAGACGAGAAAGGAGCAGGGGTGACTTGGTGGGGAGGAAAAACCCATGACGTCCTACAGGCGAAATTCGATGCTGTATGAGAATCAAGTTTTAAATTCAGTATACAGGTTGGCTTGACACCGGCTGGAGTGTGGATTTATTTCAGTGCCGAATAAGAAATACAAATCACGATGTCTAGTGTCGTTTAAAGACGACAGGCATTTGTCCTTGATGTGACTTGGTGGTTTAATTCTAGGACTGGAATAGGTTAAATAAGGTAGTAGTGATGTAGATTAGAACTCGAGCATAGTGAACTTGCGTGTGTAACCGTAGTATAGAGTGTCGGCAACATTAGGCTGAAGCGTGACTTAGGCTGTGTCGAGTGAGGTGTCATTGCACTCGGTAGGATAAGTACAATGACATGAGAAGATATTCAGCAGGATTGAGATTGAGTGGGGAGATAAAGGATAAGTCAATGCTAGGATATTATGGTAGGGGAGTCTACTGGGATTTCTGTGCTTTTCCTTTAGCTTTTCTTGATTTTACCTTGTCTAGGGTAATGTGCTGAACTACTCTGTCTTATGCCAGAGTGTAGCTCTAGGATGATATAGATGTTACAGACTGAATATGGCCTTAGGCCTACATTCACATATAATGGGTCTGAGTCGGGTTTCTCTCACCGGGTGTTATTTCTTCGACAGGTTCCATCCACTTGAAAGTGAAAGTAGTTCCCAATCTGAGAAGAAGAAAATGGCAATACTCTGGTGCAGTGCTAACTGATATCAAGCTTTGAACCCTGTTTAGCAAGAAGGTCAGACAAGTGCTGAGCTAAATTGAACATTCGAAATGAATCACTAGAAGTGAGGTGCTCAATGAAGGTATTCCAAACAACCAGAGAATTATGAACAGTAATATTTACTCTAAGCAATAGAGAAAGGAAAAGACTATCATTAACATTTTCCCTGATTACATGAACAGTTCGTTGAGTGACAAACCGCAGTGTATAGGCGATATATTGTTGGACCGGTGTTTATATTCTTCAATCCATGGACTATATTACAGACCGGTATATCGTCTGTGTAAAACTAAATGACACTAAGTAACTCAATCACGCAGTGGTGATCAGACATTCAAACGTTCACGGATATACTGGAAGTCCACAATCGGTCGGAGTGACATCTGGTGAGCTACTTCCAGTTCTGTGCTATGTGAAGTCGAATGGCTGTATCATGATGACAACTGTGATGCTGATCCTAGACTAAACTATCCTGTCTCACATTCACGATAGACTACACCACATATCTCCACACCCATACATCGCACACACAAATGACACTTTTCTGCATTAAATGTTTTATCATTTTGTTCGAAGCCAGTGTTAGTGGGGGTATGTGCTGAAGGAATGTGAAGAGGGGTATTCTCTGGTGGAAGAGAGAGAGAGAGAGAGAGAGAGAGAGAGAGAGAGAGAGAGAGAGAGAGAGAGAGAGAGAGAGATCAAAAGACTTAAAAAGGGGGGGTGTGTAGACAAAGGTACGGCAAAAGACCAAAAATCAAGAAAAAGGAATTTAAAAAGGTGTGCTTGTTGATTCCACTTTCACCCCAGGGACAACAAGTGACAATAGAACCTGTTCGTTTGTATGGATGTGAAACTTGGATAATGAGCAGTCAAGTTGAAAAACATCTGATGGCTGCAGAAATGTAGTCTCTGAGGAACCTGTGACCAAGTACTACAGGAGACAAATGAAACTCGTAAACTGATTAGAGAAATTAGACGTAGACAGTCAAAATTTTTTGGACATGTTATGAGAAGAAATGGATTGGAGAACTTAGTGACAATTGGCAAGATCGAAGGGAACAGACCAAGAGAAAGACCGAGAGGAAAATATCTGGATGGCTTGGCCACATGGCATGGACGAGATAGGAACACTGAGCTGATCCATGACTCTGGTGATCTAGTGAAATGGCGAGTCATGACTGCCCACGCTTTCCGGCATGGCACATGATTGATTTATTTATTTTAGGGGTGGGTTAACCCAGGAACCAGGTAAATGAAAATAACTCTCTGCCTCGAGAGAGATACGAACTCATGACTATCGTGTCGGCAGGCAAGCTTGCTTCCTTCGAGTCCAGATAAAGTTCGGACAGCGCTTGTTCAGTCTTCCTGTTGTCACTTCCAAGGGCCAAAGGATTTTGACCTCCTCAGGTTGAACTCTGGGTCTCCTAGTTTCTCGCCCTTTTAAGAGATAGCAAGGTGTTTAATCCACTTAATTAGCTTAAAGTTAGTTGCATGTCCTTTACATGACGACGCATTCAACATCGCTGTCCAGGATGAAAGACTTGGGAGTAAGAATCGGCACAGCCAGACGCGAGAGGTACATCGGGAAAACAAGGCGCCCCGTCAACCAACACAGAACTGGCACTATTAGCCATCGGACGTTGATGCATATGCTGGGGGAGGATCTGAGCACCTATGGACATGTCCGGAGTGCAATGAAGATACCCCAACTGATAACTGATAACTGAATGATAACTGTGCAGTCAACCCGAGCATATTTGGACTGTTTGTGATTTCTTTGCAAGTTTCACGTTCTGTAGTTTACCATTGCTTTCTGAACCACCGGCACTCTTGATGAAATATTATTTTATAAAATCCAATGCTAGGCGGTCTGCTGCTAAATCGCCCGCAGCTGTGTTTCGAACGCGGTGTGCTGGATTACGAATTTCGTTCGTAACACCTTCGACACAGAGCCGGCATAGTACAGGTGAGGGAAATAAACGCTGTTTCTATCAATGTTCGGTGTTGAGAGGTAGGAGAAGTGCCTGGGGTTCTTAGCAAAAGCTAATGGTCGACGTTTGGTGCAGGAGAGCCTGGCGTATGATACCACAACATCTAGCTAAAGAATGGAGGTGGAGGCGGTCAGTGCAGCTTTCCGCTGGATGGAGAAACACGATACATACACACATTGTGATTGTTACTGACTCAGAAAGCATGCTGAGGAGGGCGAGGACAGGCAGGCTTAGTGCAGAGTGGCTTTCTTCTCTTCGGAGGTCACGGGTGGCAAGCATCACCTGGATCTTTTCTCTGGGGCATGCCGGTGTGCTGGGGAATGAACAGGCGGACAGATTGGCAGGCTCTGCAGAACTTGGTGGAGTATTGATACATGACAAGGCAGACGTGGTTGCAGCCTTGTGGGAGCACGTGTAAACCTCGGAGGAGCAAATGGATTACCATGGTCTGGCAAGAATGGGGCAGCGAGGAGTGACGAGGGAATCTGGCCGACGCTCGACGCTCAGAGGAAAGGCGAGGCGGACATATAATCAGATTGCTACTGGAACTATTGGTGTTGGAACTCTTCGCTGGCTGCTGAGGATGGGGACGGAGCGCTTATGGGAATGCCCCGAATGCTGTGATGTCGGTTCCTAAATCAATCAATCAATCAATCATATCAATGTAAAATAATCGTGCAGTGATAAAAACTCCACCGCAGAGCAAGCACGAAAGGAGGCTTCTGGTCGTCAAAAGGGGTCTCTCTTCCCAGAATCTTTTGGCCTTTTATCTTCCTGACACTTTCTGGATGTGGGCAAGCCCGAGGTCGTGACTCTGGGTGTCTTTCTCCTGCCTTGTGTCAGTACTCTGTTTCTAGTCATTCGAGTCGTTTTCCGCTTGTACTATAAATTCGCATTGTGCCTGCTCACAAGCCACTCCTCCTTCGATGAGGAGAACTTCGTGCACCCGGTGCTTCGTGCCCTCACACGTATACTAGCACCTTTGGCAGGGAGAAGCCAGCTGCTTCACCGGCCGTTCGACTCCAGGAAGCCAACTCTTCCTCTTGGCCATATTATTGTGGGATTGGACCCTCCCGTCTCAGCTGCGGAGCGCGGTCTTCACGGGTCATCTTACGCAACAATTGGCAACTTTACTGAAGGTTGGACTTTGGCTGACATTTTCTTGATTTCGTTGACTACTACAGCGTAGTGTTTCGACTACACTGCAGAGTCCCAGGCTGGGGACCGGGAGTGGTGGATATGTCCTATGTGAAAGGAATGAGAGAGGTGATAGATTAATAGCATGGACAGAATACCACGAAATGGTAATAGGTAACACCTGGTTCATACACCATCCTCGACTATTATATACGTGGAAAAGCCATGAAGATAATATTCGCAATCAAATTGACTGCATACTGATTCCAAAGAGATTCAGAAGCAGTTTACTAGGAGCAAAATCTAGACCAGGAGCAGATGGGCATAATAACCATGTACCACTCATAGGAAAGATTAGAGTAAGACTTAAAAACATAAAGAAAACTCCAAAGAACACCAAGGAAATACGAAATACCACTGGATGCTTAAAATCGAGGAACGGTGCAATATTGATGGGACAATATGATATCGTCAATAAATGACGGAATATCTGGAAGAGCTTATAATATTACGAGTATGAGACCGGATATAAATATCCAAAACAATGGCGAAGGGCCACCAATACTTGCAGCGGAAGTTGAAGATGAACTGCAAAGCAAGACAAAAGGAAAGGCACCCGGTCCAGACAACATTATAGTGAAGGAAGTTGAGACTCTAGGTTATTTTAGAATCGAAATATTGACAAAATGTCTACATGACATCTACACTAGTGGGTACATTCCTAGTGATCTATTAAAATCAAACTTTATAGCTCTGACACAGAAACCAGGCGCTTTAGAATGTAAAGAGCATCGCACAATAAGTCTTATGAGTCACATGCCAATGCTGTTACCTTATAATAATCATGAACAGAATAAGAAACAAGATTAAACCATAAATTAGTGATGAACAGTGTGGATTTGTAGAGGGAAAGGGAACAAACAATGGTATATTATGCTATATATATTCTCAGGACACTATCAGAACGAGCCATAGAAATAAAAACAGATATGTACTTATGTTGTATTGACTACACAACAGCATTTGACAATGTGAAACATGACGAAATAATACAATTACTAAAGCAACTGAACATTGACGGCAAAGACCTGCAAATAATAAAGAACTTTTATTGGCAGCAAACAGCAGCCATAAGAACCAACAGCTTGGTATGAACTTGAATGTAGAAAGTGAAAAATTGGGTCTTAGGTTGAATAATAGAAAGACAGAAGTCATGTTGATATAAAAGTGGTGAAATGTGCAATTAAAATAAATGACGTTATTTTGGGGCAAGTCCAGAGATGCATCACAGAGATAAAGAATAGAATAGACCAAGCAAAAACTACATTCTATAAAATTAAAAACATTTTGTGCAATAAGTCCTTGCCCTTGACAGTTAGAAAAAGAGTTATTATATATTACATAGAACCAATTTTAATATACCGCTGCAAATCCTGGACAATTAGTAAACAGGCGAAAATTATCCCTAGAAGTCTTAGAGATGTGGTTTTTATGAGAATGCTGAAAATTAATTGGACAGCCAAAATTAGCAATCTGGACATTTTGAGGGAAGCTGAGACCTAAAGACAACTTAATACAAACATCAGTGTCATGAGCCAAAAATATTAGCTCCTGTCACGTTTTAAGCATGCGTATTGCATTGTGTGAGAAACATGTTCCGACGGAGCCCTAGAGAGTAAGGGCTCTAGAAAACGGGTCACTCGAGTTGAGACCGTTGTAGGAAGCGGGCGGATCATAGTCTGAGCGGGCGAATGCAAACATTTGATTGCCGCTCCGTGGCCAAAAGCTTGCGAAAGCGGTTCGTGAGCCGCTTACCAGGCTTTCGAAACTCAGCCTGCGACCGATTTGTGCAGCAGACCGTGTCGCGTTGTGTTATAACGTGTTGGTATGGGAGCCGGTCGTTCAGAAAGCAATGGCAAACTACTGAACGTAAAACTTGCCTAGTACATCAACAGCTGCTGAAAAATGCTGGTGTTGACTGCAACGTCCTGTAAGGGATATATGCATCTTTTTTTTTTAAAAAAAGGTGAATTATGTTATAGAAGTGTATAGGTGCATTTATTGAGAATATCATTATCAATTTAATGAAATAATATATTGTGAGAAACGTACCGTAAAGTGCTTTTCTAGTGAGTGTGTTGTTCGTGGTATCAAATTGGAGGAAGATGTGAAAGGGCCCATATGGCAATTGAATGGTAATTTCAACTATAACTATAACCAATAATAGAATCAACCTCGGGAGGCAAGCATAGATCACATATCTAGACAACAATAGAGGAATGCAGTAGAAGGTTGGAAGATGACGTTCTGCAGACATTAAACTCCTGGACGAAGAACTGAAACCAGTCGGCAACAGACTTAATCGATTCCAACTAAATACGCCGTGTCAACCGATCTCACTCCTGACAATCAGAATGGAGCAGTTATTATCTTTTGGCCACATAATGATGATGATGATGATGATGGTGGTGATGATGATGATGATGCTGATGATGATGATGATGATGATGATGATGATGATGATGATGATGATGATGATGATGATGATGATACCGATGCTGATGATGATGATGATGATGATGATGATGATGATGATGATGATGATGATGATGATGATGATGATGATGATGATGATGATGATGATGATGATGATGATGCCGATGATGATGATGATGATGATGATGATGATGATGATGATGCCGATGCTGATGATGATGATGATGATGATGATGATGATGATGATGATGATGATGATGATGATGATGATGATGATGATGATGATGCGGGATTGCGAATTACGTCCGAAACCCATTCGCCACAGAGCCGGTCAATTGCTGAATCCTCACTTTATTTGAGGAATCGTTTATTGCTTACTGCCAAAACAAAAGTCCTTGTCTATCAAGCCTGTGTCCTTAGTACTCTCCTTTATGGCAGTGAAACCTGGACAACTTACTCACACCAAGAGAAACGTTTAAATAGCTTTCATATGCGGTGTCTGCGAAGAATTCTTGGTATTAAGTGGCAAGACAAAATCGCAAATACTGAAGTATTGGAAAGAGCAGGTTGTGTGACGGTTTATTCCATGCTCAGTCTTCGTAGACTTAGATGGATAGGACATCTTAGGAGGATAGATGATGATAGAATACCAAAGGACATCTTTTTTGGTGAATTAGAGATGGGTAAGAGATCTGAGGATCGGCCTCTACTACGATACAAAGTTGTGTGTAAGCGGGACATTGATAATGCACATTGGGAGCAAGTCGCCGCTGAACGTGTTGCATGGAATGCAGAAATTGAATAAAGACAAAGGAGAAAATTTATGCAGATAAGTCACACACCGAGCGTGTGAGACGTAAGAAGGTGCATGATGGTGGAAATGACCACGTGTTCACATGCACCCACTGTGAACGAACATTTACAGCGCGAATTGGCCTTCTCAGTCACATTCGCTACCGCCATAAGTAAAAGTTATTATGCCTTTTTAAAGCACAAACTATCGTCTGTCAAGACGGCGAGGTGCCAATGTTATTGGTCGTGGAGTACAGTATATGAACCCCCTTTTCTGTGTGAAATTTGTGGCGTAGTTCTATAACACCTTCCTTTGATGGATGAACAGCTTTCATGCAGCTAATGTGTGTCAGTGCATTCTCCGCGGATGATCCGGAAACTATGATTTTACAACAGCAAAATTGCGGAATGTTCTTCGAAACTAAGGCGGGTATGTTGACTCGGTCAGCAGACATCTTGAAGATGTATGTGTCGTCTGAAGGGCTCAAGGACCCTATTATATTTATTTTAAGAAAATAAAAAGAAAATGATTGACTATACATTAAAGTTAAAAAGGCGAGGAAATTCGGAAAAAGAGGAAGGAAAGAGAATATTCAGTTTAGTTCAGTTCACTCGTGGTTCCAACATCACAGCAACGGCTCGTCCCTATTATGCTCCGTTCCTGTGCCAGTGAATATCGCATAAAATGTTCCTCACTTCTCCATGAAAAATGGAAAAGACAGGAGTCTCGACAACCAACAGCCCGCTCAGGCACACTGTGCATAATGCCGCCACCAGAATGTCACCACAAAAGTTATCCACGCAACATTCATCATTAATGGTAGTGGCAGTCACTTTCCCAACCAGGTGTTAACCTACAAAGTCTTGATGTTTCTAAATGGTGGTGTTCCGTTTCTAGATGTTTTCTAGCCAGCCACGCCATTTTATCTTCAAAATGCAGTTCGCGCAACAAAATAAACTCGGACAGATGTAAAAACTTTCACTGTACATAATGCCGTCGCCAGAATGCCAACACAAAAGTCCTCTACGCAACATGCAGTTCATCCTTGATGGAAGCGGCAGTCACTATCTCAACCAGATGTTAGCCTACAAAGTCCTACAAAATGGTGTTCCTTTTCTAGATGTTTTCTAGCCAGATACACCGTTTTTTTTTCTCCGAAATGTAGTCCACGCAACAAAACAACCCCAAAACATTTCACTGTACATAATGACATTATGCCAACACAAAAGTCCTCTACGAAAATACCGTTCATCATCGATGGAAACTGCAGTCATTAGAAAACAAGGCAAAATAAAAAGATCACTTCTGCGTCGCAAGACGCCATGCATGCAGATATTTCTAGATGTTGTTGTTCCGTTTCTAGATGTTTTCTAGCCAGTTACGCCATTTTCCGAGCAATGAAGTTCACGCCACAACACCTCGGACAGATGTGAAAAACATGTCATTATACATAATGCCGTCTCCAGAATGCCAAAACAACAGTCCTCCACGAAACACAGTTCATCGTCAAAGGAAGCGGCAGTCAACCAGAACACCAGCAACCACACATTTCTGCATAAGACACAAAAACCTGTCAACTCTGGGACTTAGCCAGCCGCCATTGCTCTCAACATACAGTTCACGCTCCACAAACTCGGGCAGATTTAAAAGCATTTCACACGAAAATCACAACTCACAGCTCCGCGCCACGCACTCACTCAGTTGCAGGGCGACGGAACCATAAACTACCAGTCCAACATGAAGAACATGCGAAATAAACGGTGGCCACGAACATAAACACTCCAGAGGCCTATCCTCCATGTTCGTAACCGGAAGGAAAAAGACTGGGAACAAGAGAAGTAAGAGAAGAATAATAATCATAGTAAGAAGAATAAGAAGGATAAAGAAAAGAAGAAGAGGACGATGAGTACAATACAAATTATAATAGTAAGAAGAAGAAGAAGAAGAAGAAGAAGAAGAAGAAGAAGAAGAAGAAGAAGAAGAAGAAGAAGAAGAAGAAGAAGAAGAAGAAGAAGAAGAAGAAGAAGAAGAAGAAGAAGAAGAAGAAGAAGAAGAAGAAGAAGAAGAAGAAGAAGAAGAAGAAGAAGAAGAAGAAGAAGAAGAAGAAGAAGAAGAAGAAGAAGAAGAAAGAAGAAGAAGAAGAAGAAGAAAAAGAAGAAGAAGAAGAAGAAGAAGAAGAAGAAGAAGAAGAAGAAGAAGAAGAAGAAGAAGAGAAGGAGGAGGAGGAGGAGGAGGAGGAGGAGGAGGAGGAGGAGCCTAAATCATTAAATAATCAACTGTGTTAAGGGTGGTTTGTTTTTTAGTTTTGCGGCTGCGAAGATAGCAGAGCAGACCATCAGCAGCAGCTGTAAACAGCTGTGAACTAGTCCTGTTAACTGTAATTAAGGAAAGGGGGGCCTGAATTTAAATTAGCTCTTGGCTACAATGAAGGTGTCAGCTGGCTGTAGCCACATAAGGAGAGGTCGATGTCATTGATAGGGGCCAAATCCTCGGATAATAGTCTGGATCTGGGTTGTAACACTTGAAAACCTTGGATCTGTATTCTTTATTGTGTGATACCAGAATAGACATCATGGGATCTGTATACTTTATTGCCCCTCTGCCGTGTGTCCACCGTGACGAGGTAGAGGGGCTTGCGTGTTCCAATAACCCCAAGAGCTATGCCGACGGTGACACAGCTACTGCTAGGGTCACCCATGTCAGACAGGTCAAGGGAGAGGAAAAAGTAATATCACAATAGAAAATCTGGGATATCTGTAATTTTTATTGTGTGATACCATAATATAAATCCTAGGATATGTATTCTTTATAGTGTGATATCGCTATAGAAATCTTGGGATCTGTATACTTTATTATGTGATATCACATTAGAAAATATGGGATCGGTATTCTTTATTGTGTGATACCAGAATAGAAAACCTAAGGTTTGTATTTTGTATTGTGCGATACGACAATGAAAATCTTTTGATCTGTATCCTTTCTTGTGCTGATACCACGTTATCAATATATATGACATGAATCCATGATATAGTACTTTAGCTGAAACAATTAAAAAGATATTCAACATTCAAACAATCAAAATCTGTGAACATGAGATTTTCATTGTTTCAGCTACAGTATTATTCATTTATTCACTTCATATGATTTGTTTTTTTGTGCTGGCTCGCTTTGAACTCAAACGTAGTCCATACACACTACTTCTTGTAGTGCTGGGCTGCATTTTGCATGAGAATCATTTTTCCCTATTAACAGGGTCCCTCGCCATCAGGCGAATCCACTCCGACTTCAGGGGTACTTGTAATTTTCGTCCCCATGTCAAGGACGATAGGTCAACATTTTAGTCCAACTGTCCGGTGTAGGAGTTGAACTCCTTACTTCCACATCAGCACACCGGATGTTTAAGAACACGCGATCTTATCCATTCGGCCATGCTGACCTACATATGATATATAACTTTGCAGTATGCATCTGACGAGATGCAGCGAAATATTAACAAACAGTGAATCGTGCAACATCTTGTGTGTGGCTTCAGTTATCATTATTTGAGTTTCTTACGGGCCCCTTATTCCCTTCCGTAACTTAAGGGTTACGGACGCACTTCGTAATTCCGCAAACTGCGTGAGATTTGGCAGCAGACCGTCTTACGTTGGCATTTTATAAATTGGTATGAGTACCGGTCGTTCAGAAAGCAATGGCAAACTCCTGAACGTAAACTTGTCAAGAGATCACAGACAGCCAAAATATTATGGGGTTGACTGTGACGTCCTGATAATGATATGCAACTAACTTTTACTACGAGCCTTGGGAACAAAGGCGCGGCAGTTTATTTACAAAAATATGTGTGTACAGGTTGAAGCAGAGTATTAAACATTCAGTGGAAAAGAAAGGAGGCCAAACAGATAATCTAGCCAAGAACTAAATATTTAAGAAGATTGATTATAAAAACCGAAAAGAAACAGACAGGAAATATTTTGGATATGTAAAAAGACATTCAAGTCTGGAGAAGATCATTACGGATGGAGACAAATAACGTTGATGGATTCCGGGTGTGATAGATAATTTATAAATGCAGTAATATTAACAGGACATCTAGCTTATGGCAGAGAGAAGTTTGGAGAGACTGTTACGTGTGCCAAGCTCTGTACAGGCCACTAAGCTGGTTGACAAATTCAGGTTCTGTAACTAGCGCACTCGCATTTCTGCAATACATTTTCACGGTTAACTCCCTTAGAATAAGAGTAGATTACCACACAACGAGGAGCGGCTGGCCGATAGGCTAGAACGCCGGACTCTCATTCGGTAGGCCCGGGTTCGATCCCTCGGTAAGGTGTCGGATTTTTTTCTGTCGGGGGCAAAAAGAAAATCCTAACCTGCACAGTTCGCGGCGACTGCACTAGTCAGGCGGCCTTTATTCCTCAGGCTCAAAGACCCCTTCTGCCATACACCGCAAGGTACTATATTGGCAGTAAATGACAGTTTGACAGTTTACCACACAATGAAACTCCCATAAGTGAAATAAGTCAAACCCCTCTGCCGTGTGTCCACCGTGACGAGGTAGAAGGGCTTGTGTGTTCCAATGACCCCAAGAGCTATGCCGACGGTAGCACAGCTACTGGTAGGGTCACCCATGTCGGACAGGTCAAGGGAGAGGGACCAGACCACGCGACACACAAACCTGCTGCCTTGTAGGTAGACTGGGGACAATCAAAGGCTAGGGAAAGCACCCCGAACAAATGCTTGTCGAAATCGGATGTACTGAGCCACAAGCTTGACAAAGTAGTGCAACGTAACTTAATTCATGATGTCACAAATCAAAATTAATCGTTATGGTGCTAATCCCGCGAAGTCCCATCAGGCGGTGATAGTGCCGAGCCCCCTGCCTCGAGGGAGTCCACCCATGACTACTGGTGGTCACCTTCCCCTGTGCTGTGGAGTCAAGGCACAGAGGAGTAGGTTAAGAGCTATTGATCAAATACCCCGGACACTCAAATACTACAGTCGAATGCCGAAGGAATTTATAACAAGAAAGTCTCTCTAACACAGCGTCTTCATGAAGATAGAATTGATGTGGCATGCATTCAAGAGACACACCTCAACGCCAATCACAAATTCTCAGTCAGAGGATATCAGGCCACACGTTTCGACCGCGAAGGACACAAAGGAGGAGTTCTAATACTTACACAAATACAATACCTTGCAGCGAAGTATCTGTGATCTCTGACAACCAAACGGAAATTATAGGTGTTGATATAGTGATAAAGGACGTGAAAATAAGAATTTACAATCTGTATAGCCCAGCGGATAAGGACCTTACACTCTCAATCATGAAAATAACTGACACAAACTGCATTATTGTCGGAGACTTTAATAGCTGTTTAGAAAGATGGGGATACCCAGATACTGACAAAAGAGGAGATGAAGTGGAGGACTGGGATATAAGACTCAAATCACCATCTACTCAACAAAGCGGATGACACACCGAGCTTCTACTCAGAAGATGGCTTACCACTTCTACTCCAGACTTAGCTTTCTGCACAGGTGACATCCTCCACAAAATCGATCGCCATGTGCTTGACCAATTAGCAGGTAGTGACCACAGACCAATCAAGCTTGTAATGAATATGGAGTATGTTCCACAGGAGCAAAACCCTTTGCCCCGCTGGAATTACAAACGAGCAGATTGGGACAGATTTGCCATACTAACAGACAAATATTGTGAAAACATAAATACACGATATGGCAACATGAAGCAAATGGTGGAAAGTTCTAAACAGAGCAATAATACAGGCGGCCACTGAGTCTATTCCAAGAGGAGCGAGGAAAAATTACAAACCATACTGGACTGAAGAACTACAAATTTTGGAGGACAAAGTTGAAGATGCCAGGAAGACAGCAGAGAGAGAGAGAGAACAAACAACTGAAGCGAACATCTCTCTCAAAGCCATCTCAGCAAAATATAAAAGAACAGTAAATCAAACAACAAGAGATTGTTGGAGGGAAAAAACAGAAAACCTGAATTTTGACAGGGATGGAAACAAACTATGGAAACTAGTGAAAGCCATGAACAATGAAGGACCTAGAAACAAACAGATAACAATTAAACAAGGAGATGCCTTGCTGACAGGAAAAAAGGCTGCAAATGCACTAATGGAACACTATGCCAGTGCAAACCACATTGATATTACAATTGAACAGAAGAAAGCAATCAAAGACAAACAGATGCATCATAGTAATACAGAGACAGCAGCAGAATATATGATGGCAAATCTAACAATGGAAGAAATGGAACAGGCATGAATACCCTAAAAAAGAAGAAATCACCAGGAAAGGATGGAATCACAAATGAAATGCTAATAGGACTAGGCACTGAGGCAAAAAAGAAACTACTAGCAGTCCTAAATTACAGCTGGAAGAGAGGAATAGTCCCACAGGCATGGAAGGAAGCTATACTAATACCAGTCTCAAAGAAAGGAAAAGAACTGGAAGAACCAACTGGCTATCGACCTATCAGTCTACTTAGCTGTGTAGGAAAATTAATGGAACGCATTATCAATGGCAGGCTAACATGGCATCTGGAAGAAAACCAATTCTTAACACCACACCAAGCAGGATTCAGAAAGTACAGATCCACTGAAGATCAAATAACCTATATAGCTCAGGAAATAGAGGATGCCTTCTGTGGGATGTGGATTTTAATACCTGAGAATATTGTTAAGATGTCTAGGGGGTTTTATTGATTCTCTGGTCACTGGTTAGAATGCAGGGTGATCAGGGATATTTACCACAAATCCCAGGAGAAAAGAGTTCAATCCTTGAAACAATGGCATCTGTGTGTAGGTTTCCCTTCCCACTTCATCACCCTTTAATTAACTATAATGCTAGAAGGATATTGATTGCTCACAACATATAAACAACCACTTGTTGGACACCACATTTACTTGATGTACACACCACTTTTGGACAAACAGTTCAGGTATTAACTCAAGATCTGCAGTTACATATATATATATATATATATATATATATATATATATATATATATATATATATATATATATATATATATATATATATATATATATATATGTGTGTGTGTGTGTGTGTGTGTGTGTGTGTGTGTGTGTGTGTGTGTGTGTGGTGTATGTAATAAACACTATGCATTTTCAGACAGGCATGGGATTCATTGCATTATTACAATATAGTACCCAGTGACCCCAGAAAAAAAACAGGTTATTAGAGTTATTACAAACAACACAACAACCACAAATTGAGTCTACTTTCATTTTCCCTCATAATTAAGGCAAATAATGATCAAAGTACATAGAACCCCAACATAACATTTATTTCTGACACCTTTCACCATTCTCTCATTTTAAAAATAATGAGTTGGTGTCAAAATACTATACCATATATATATACCATTGGAAAAAAACTACTGACCTGTTACCTTCCGAAAAAAACCAACACATAAATAGCATTTCGTATTACTTATTAAACTAGTTAATAGAGTCATTTTTCTCCTGGTGTGCGGTTAAGGGTTCATCTTTGCTGTCGATTAGATCCATTTCCCATTATCTGGGTACCGAATTAATGCACTCAGTTCTGTTCCTAATATTTATACACTGGTAATTGGCTGGTGACTATTTTATACTCCATAATCCAGGAATTGAAAAATCACACACCATATATCCCCTCCGTTTGGGGCTAGAATCACGAATATTCGGTTGCCTTAGGCTCGGTGCCCTGTTTGTGAAATTTGGTGCTTCCGGTTGGTCATACTTCAGGATTTCCACTTAAGCTTTGCAGAAGGTAATTCCCTTTATCATCAGGTCTGATGAAAAGTTGACGTCCATTCAGCTTCTCGGCTTCTAATATCCGACTACCAAATTGGCTTACACAAAGGTTTCACCCACCTAGTCGCGAGTCTATAACCCATGTCATTTAGGCTGACATTGGACCGGCAACGAATTAGTCGTTGTTATCTAGTCCAGTGTAGAACTTTAATTGACTGAGAGGCATCTCATGGTAGTATCTGTGACTAGGGCCACAATTGATCTATACCTACATATATCCACAGATGAATAAATCCAGCACAGTAACAGGGTTGCAAACAATTAGATGATTCCTCTTGTTGCAGATGTAGAGACATTTAGCTGCTTTCATATGGTCTTTTATCTGATGGTGTTCAGGGTTTGGAACCTTGAGGTAATCTGGTTTCGTAGTTTTGTTTCAGATGATATTAAGTTTGTACCTTGGTTGTATTGGCTTATGTGGTTCAGTGTCTTCTCCCATTTTGAGTTGGTGTTCATAGCTAGAACTTCGTGTTGCATGGCTGGAACCTTATGTTTGACTGTTGCAGCTGTGAGATGTTCTTTCGAAGACTTATCCATTGTGGATATTAACTTGGTAATCCAACCAACAGTTGAAGGTTACTCACTGTTGTTAGTTTTAGTAACTTGCTAGAAGGATTGTCCCAGTTTCACTGACTTGGTTGAATGATGAGGCCATAGGTGACACTTCTCAGAAGTAACGCAGACGATACACTGTTGTCAGTACTCTGATGATCTTCATCTTTGTAGATTATTAGATCTTGAAGTCCATCATGGATATTCCTACTAACATAGGACTTAATCACTCACCCAGTCAGTTGTCTTCAAATTTATCTGTTGCTCGCTATGGAGCTATTGAGCTCAGCAGTCCATGGGTATTTCTAGATGCAGACTATGGTTAGGACATTCAATTTCTGGCTGTTGACCCAGGATCGAGGTTTAGTGATATAGTCCCACCACATTCAACCACCACCTGCTTCTCTTCTTTAGAAAAGGGATGACAAGAATACAACACGAGCATTAACCTACTGTGTTATGGTAAAAGTTTACAACACAATTACAAACACAAATTCAAAACAACAAGGGGAGAAGGGGAAAGGAGTGGGTGTCCACGTTCCACTGTCCCTCATTGCTGAGTAGAGCCATTCTGACTCTTCATAGTGAGTAAGGTATTTTCTCACTTATATTTTGTTTTCTTGTTACTGGGACTATTGGATGGGTGAAATCATTCTGTCCATCCAACATGTTGATATTGTCTCTCTAATTACTTGAAGAGAATAGCCTATACAGAATCTCTGTGGTTTCTAATGCCGCGTCTTCCTTTCAGCACTATAATCATCACTAGGTCAAGACTATTCAACATTGGCTTCTTAAGTACTGACATAAACATGGATTTTTACATCAACATCCTCTAATCCCAAGGTGCAACACTAAAATGTATATTCCCACAGGAAAAAGTAACAATCAGAACAAAGAAAATTCTCATACCAGAAAAAAACATACATGTACATTTCTCTGATATTAAGTACATGGTAATCATACATAATCATTTAATCATAAAATTTAATGCTGGAGCCCATGGTTTTGAATTTTCTTCAGGGGTTAATCCATAACTAAAACATATATTGTTTTTCCTCACTGCGTACCGCAGATGAGGATAGTAGCCGCTGATATATTTTGTCAATGACTGCTATTATTCGGAGGGTATTTATTAGAATAACTTATGCCGCATGGTCCAGTATTCTGAATATTGCAAGCAATTTATTCACATCAATCTTCGCTTCTGTTTCTACTATGGTGAGGCGATAGGGATTGAATCCTATCCGAACATGCATTTACATCACGCGTTTACTTTAATTGTTCATGAATTTATATTCTCAAACATGGCATTCTCCTAACACTATTTTATGAAATGATTATATGTTCTTCACTACTATGGAGTGGTTATTAATCTGTTAGCAAAAGGATGGTACTAACATTTAGCACTATATTTCCAAGTTACAGATTATGATGTGGCAAGCATTTTATCCCCTGACTAAGAGTCAGGAATAGGCGTAATCATTTGTATGTCTCCGCATGGATAAAACTTCCTTTCTATAGTACATAGATTATTTGCAGATTTCTAAGCATAAATAGTGAGATAGTGTTCACAGGGCCTAGAAGTTTTAACATAGGAATATGAAATTGACAGACACAAGTTCTCTACTGAAGTATGTAAACAAGAGTCTGTTCCCACCTTGAGAAAATCTCTAGAATGTGTTTCAGACATGAGAGTTGATACTTTATGTGTACTACAGTACACATAATATTCATAGGTTATAAACACTATTAGTTAGATATAAGTTCATAATGCCTATAAAAGATATTAACATAGGGATTTGAAATTGTAAGACATAGGAAAAATTACAGCGTGGCGCCCACATGTGTTTCCTTGGTAAACATCATCCAGCCTGGTTTAAGAGAATTGTAACTAATTCTTAATTAAACATACTGGTCTATGTAATACATAAATATATCTTAATAATGTAGATATAATATACCAATAGTTGAAGAGAATCATGGTTTTAAAAGGCAAAATACCTTTCCCCACACGGGGAAAGAAATCCCACAAGGGAACGCACGTCTGTTTACTTTCTTAGCTTGAACTAAAAATGGCTACACTGGGCCTTTGTCTTACTAATCAGTCGACGACTGTTGGCCTGGTACGTAGGCCAAAATAAGGCCAAATTAATTTAGCTACCCTACGGGTTAGTTTTTATCCTATATTCAGTAAGATACTTAAACCGTAGTTGAAAGGGGTTGTTTATTTTTAAGGGAGTCAATAAATAGGAAAGGGTAAGGACGTTTTATTATATCACAACTTCCAAGAGAAAAAGCACACACTAGCAGTCTGGATAGATTTAGAAAAAGCATTTGATAAAGTATGGAAGGAAGGACTGAAAGTAAAACTGCAAAAAATGCATGTTTGTGGGAAAATGTATAAATGGATCAGCCACTACCTTGAGAACAGAACTGCCAAGACAAAAGTACAAGGACAAACCAGCAAAATGATGCTGTTGGAGCAAAGTGTCCCCCAAGGAGGAGTTCTTTCACCAACATTATTCCTAGCATATATAAATGACATCACGGAAAACTTTCCAGCCAGAGTACACACATCCTCTTTTGCTGATGACCTAGCCACATGGACATCTAAAGAATATATTAGTGCAGCTAACAGCAGAATACAGCAAGCCTTATTAGCGCTAGAGGACTGGTCAAAATCATGGCTAGTGAAGATAAGTGAGGAGAAAACAACATGCACAGTGTTCTCCCTCTCAAATAAAACTCAGCAACATAAGCTGGTATTGAATGGGAAAATCCCCCGGGAAGGTTAACCCGGTCAACAAATGCCCGCAGAAGTCGGATGTGTCGGCCTAACGGCGCAAGAACGCAGCTCTGCTGTAAACAGGCACAACGCAATCACATCCGGAAAAAAAACTCCGGATGAACGAAGAAGAAGAATGGGAAAATATTGCGCCATGAAGAAAATCCAAACTATCTAGGAGTCACCTTTGATCCTCACCTGACATGGAAGACACAGGTTGAGAAAAATCGAACAAGAGCAAGGCAAAGAATGGCAATCATGAAAAAGCTTGCTGGTACAACATGGGGAGCAGATGAGAAAGTTCTCAAGAAGTTATATACTGGATGGGTGAGGCCAGTACTGGAAAATGGCATTGCAGCTTGGGCAACAGCAGCTAAGTCAAACTTTAACAAAATAAGTAAAGTCCAAAATCAAGGAATGCGAATCATAACTGGAAGCTTGAAGACAACGCCTATTAATGAACTAGAAAAGATCACTTGTTTACAACCAATGCAGGATAGAAGAGATAGCAGAGCCCAGCAACAAGCAGAAAAATTTAGAAGATTGACAGACCACCCTATGTATAACAGGTTTAATGGTTTTGGAAAGGAAAGACTTAAGTGGAGCAACTTTGTAGAAACTGCAAAACGAAAGATTAGGGCAGATCCCATACTTAACATATCAACAGTCAAACCCATTTACAATGCACACAAGTTCCCAGATTGGAGACAGCAGCAACTGCCTGAGATGATAGAAAACATTCCTGGTATTGAGAAAAAGAACACTCAGAATGAAACCGAAAGACGAAAAATAACCCTAAACTACATAAAAGAACATTACCCAAGCAGCAATTGGACCCATGCATATACAGATGGATCAGCCAAAGATTCAATTAAAAATGGAGGAGGAGGAATTCTACTTAATTTAAAAAAATGAGTGAAAAAAACACATCAGTAGCAACTGGAAAATTTTCAAGTAACTTCAAAGCGGAGGTAGAGGCTTTGAAAACTGCAGCAGAAATGCTCTTGGTGGAGGAAAATAAAGAGAAGCAAATAGCTATCTTCACAGATGCAAAGTCAGCTGTCTCAATACTGAAGAGCAATAACAGCACAGAACTAGCTGACCTAAGAGCAGCACTCCATGGTCTATGCCAGAAATCCTAAAAAAGTTGTAATACAGTGGATCCCATCACATTGCAGTATACCTGGAAATGAAGAGGCTGACAGACTAGCAAAAGAGGGTGGACGATTACCACAGCCTGACATAGACATAACCTATAATGAGGCAAAAGGTTTATATAAAGCACTTATAGAACCAAATGGGAATCAGAGCATCCATGGCCACCAGAAGGATGATGCATATTACAAACTCGACCGAAGAGAACAAGTAGCAATCTTCAGACTCCGCACAGGACATAACAGGCTGAAACACCACTTGTTCAATAAACTAAAGATAGGAGATACCGATGAATGTAACTGTGGAACTGGTAAAATGACAGCTAAACATTTGCTGCAGGAGTGCCCAATATATGCAGAACAGAGAAAGATATTTTGGCCCACGCCTGCTTCATTTGAGGACAAGCTCTATGGAGATATCAACAAGCTCAAGTTGACTGCAGCTTACTTTAACTACATTCAGGTTGACATTTAAAGGTGCATGAAGAAGTATTTAGACTGCCACACTTCATACCACAGGTATGTCGGTTACAAAAGCGTCCCAGAGGCATGAAATGAAATATTGCTTGGATAGCAAAATCATTACGCGGAAAGTCCGAATCAAAAGCTCACTGTGTGGGCTTCATAAAAGGTGGAAAAAAGTGTTCTAGTGTCACGAAATGGAATATTGCTTGGATAGCAAATCCATTACGTGGAAAGTCCGAATCGAAAGCTCACTGTGTGGATGTCATCTGCAGACTGCATTCTTCTGGTTTCCGGAAGAACAGCCTATGGTGAACGGAAGGCCCAATATACGGAAGTGAGGCTAAGCAGCCATGTGCAGGACGTGACGATTCCTTGGGTGAGCCCAGTACCAGAGCGCTGTGTGTTGGCTCTGCAAGTATGGAAGCCTCCTTGGATGGCGGGGAATGCCCATGGTCTGCCCCTGCCTTCCCTTGAGGGCTGACCAGGATGTCTTTGGCTGTTCTATATGGGCCAGCTAGGATGGGGGATAACACCACAACAGTGAGATTCAAACGTCCTAAGAAACTCCCTGGAAGGTTAACCCGGTCAACAAATGCCAGCAGAAGTCGGATGTGTCGGCCTAACGGCGCAAGAACGCAGCTCTGCCGTAAACAGGCACAACGCAGTCACATCCGAAAAAAAATCCGGATGAACGCAGAAGAAGAAGAAATAAGTCAAACCTCAGTTTTCGTCTAAAAATCTGTCCGAAAATAATCGACGAAACCCGAAATCGACGAAAAACGCGGCAATTATTTCCATATGAATCAACGTAATTCCACTTAATTCGTTCTAGAAACTCCAAAATACTTATAAAAAACACATTTTATAGATACGATCAGCGTTGCCAGTAGTGGGTTGTGATCAATATTTAAATCTCAAATCCAGAAACAACCAAGTAAATCAATACATATAGTGTTTAATACTATTTTTCGGCCCCAGACTTGTCGGAACTCACACCTTCGCCGTGCTTAGTAACACTGTGTATGTCAGTGCGCCTCTTGATTTTTTCAAATCATTCTCTGATGGATCATACACTGAAACTTCCATACGTGATATAGTTCTCTCCCATAGATCACACAATTAAAGTCCCGCGCCTGATATAGTTCTCTCCCATAGATCACACAATGAAACCATAAGTGATGTAGTTTTCTCCCATAGATTACACATTGAAACCTCCATAAGTTATACAGTTTTCTCCCATAGACCACACACTGAAACCTCCGTAAGTGATATAGTTTTCCCCCATAGATCACACAGTGAAACCTCCATAGGTGATATAGTTTTCTCCCATATATCACACACTGAAATCTTAATAATCATATAGTTCTCTCCCATAGATCACACACTGAAACCTCCATAATGATATAATTATCTCCCATAAGTCACACAGCCTTAATAATGATACAGTTCTCTCCCATAGATCACGCAGTGAAACCTCCATAAGTCATATAGTTTTCTCTCATAGATAACACTGTGAAACCTCCATAATGATACAGTTCTATCCCATAGAACACGCAGTGAAACCTCCAGAAGTCATATAGTTTTCTCTCATAGAACACACAATAAAATTAAATTCATCTACTTTGCTACATCCTGTTGACTATAGTTTAAAAAAGCGAGTGCGTTGGCGTAACGGTTAGGAAGTTACTCTGACGGTGGTATTAGCGGGGTCACTCGAGGGTTAGATGTCAGCTCTCATTGTTCGCTATAGGATGAAAATCATTGCCACCTAATCCCCCGTGCACTCAGGCCTACATAATGTGATAGTACTAACACGCCACATACCTCCAGCAAGTTCCTCCTTTACAGGATAATTTTCACAAACCATATCCATTGCTTACGGGTCGCCTCAGTGCACGAATAGTGTAGCACCCCGTGGTAGAAGTACAGCGTAAAGTAAAGTAAAGAGTAATGTAATGTAAATAGCCCTTTTTACGCCATGTGGCTTGTTGGGTATATCGGGTCTAGCGCCATGCTTTTACAATGCACTTCAATGTCGACCTTTACTTCTCAGAAACATTTTGGTACCCAATTTAGACTAGATCGGTTCGGGAGCCCACAACAACAAAAACAAATTCTACGCCTATGGTAGAAGTGTGACATATAAGGAATCCAGGAATAATGAAAACAAGACAGAAGGATGGAATGAATGCACAGGGGAAATAATTGTCGTTTGTGGCTAATCTGATCATATTAGAAGTTCCCGGTCACAACGCATGCGCACGATGCGATATGACCTTGTGCATCCTGTTCCTCAATGTCGGGTATTTCTGAACTTCGCGCTTTGGCTTCTGGTATTGATTTTTTTTTCCCCCTTGATTGACTGTATTGTCCTTTCTGCACTGTGTGGCGTGCTCTGCTTACCACGTCATGTACGTAATCTGCTTTCTATTAATAGCCATGCACTCTTGTATCGGACGTTATCCAAACATTAGCTCTAAAATTAAACACTTTAAAGCATCATTGAAAGTGTTTGTATGATTTTCTTAAAACACACTTTGTTTTCACCTCTTTCTTTGATGGGAAAGTGCTGGTTTGAAACCATAAAACTTCGGATTAAAAGTTGGCTTTTTTCAATCGCTTTGAGCGTAGTCTGCACTGAACTGATTTTAGCGTGCGGCTAGCTTTCTCTATTACCAGTGTCCCTCGGCCATATTGCGAACACACACCGACTTCTGAGATACTTGTAATTTAAGTCCCCAAGTTAAAGACGAGATGTCAACATTTTAGTCCGGTATAGGGGTTGAATCAGTTTCCTCGGCATCAGCACACCGGAAGTTTAAGAGCGAACACTCGTATCCATTCGGCCATGCTGACCACCGATGGTGGATAAAAGACAATGACAAAATCCATGGCAGAAAATTCATGGGGTGGGAGATCTAGACTCTTCGCCTCGATGAGCGCGACCTTCTGAAAATAACTTGCTATACGATAAGGAAGTTTACTTCTGTCTAGTTGTCATCCTACGTCATCCTTGGCCATGAATGTTATGTCGTCATTTAGAGGTCAAAGGTTGTGATCTCCTCATGCGCCGCGCCGGCAAGGAATCTATTATCTATGGCGCCTATTTCTGCTATGAAATGTCGCATGTCCTTTGTGGTAAATTACGATCAACCCCCACTCCCAGGTTGATTTACTAGGCAATTGTAAAGGTTCAGTAATTTGACATTCAGAAGGATGTACAGGAAATGATAGATACAGTGGTTGTAGAAAGTGAAATAAAATAGGCCTTAGTTTGAATAATAGAAAACCAGAAGTCATGCTGATATCAAAGAAACAGATTGTGCCTAAATGTGCAATCAAAGTACATGACGTTATTGTGGGCCAAGTGCAGAAATTCACATTTATAGGCACATGGATAATATTAGATGGAACTGAGATAAAGAACAAGGTAGAACACGCAAAAACTGCATTCTATCAAATACAGAATGTTTTGTACAATAAATCACTGTCCTTGAAAGATAGAGAAAAGAGTTCTTGCATGTACTCTTGCATGTCAGAACCAGTTTTAACACACGGCTGCGAATCCTGGACAATTAGTAAACAGGCGAAAGCCTTGTAGATGTAGTTAAAAAGAAGAATGTTGAAAATTAATGGTACAGTAAACATGAACAATCTGGACATTTTGAGAGAAGCTGAGTCGCAAAGGCAACTTGTCACAAACATCAGACAGAAGCAGTCATCGTTTTTTGGTCACATTATGAGAAGACAAAAACCGGAACATGTTGTGACAACCGGATATATTTGTAGGGAAAAGAGATAGTGTAAGACAGTGTGAGAAGATTCTTAAAAGTCTTATATCATGGCGCGGAAGGGAGTCAACACACGAATTGATCCATGCTGTCGGAGAACGCAATTTATGGAGAGGCCTTATCGAAAACACCAGCCGGTAAGACACTGGATGATGATAAGGTTAAAGTTGCTTTCTGATCGAGACATCACCAATGTAGAGGATGATCCCACTATGAATGCCAATAATACTATTACTTTATTTTTCACGAATTCGATCTTAGGGTGCCAATCATCGCTTATACAAACGATGTTTAGGATGCAAAACGTATGAAGTGTCAATATTTTAGCTTAATGGTCGTTATGTTCATATTGTTCTTCGTTATCGAATTATGTCGAAAGTCGGAAAAAGCAGGGTCATTTTTGACCTACCAGTAGAACAGATGTTTACAGCAGTATAGAAACTGTCATTTTTGTCATCTCTATAAAAAGAAAACAAAACTACGGTGATCCATATTGGTCAGAAAGAAAAAACATCGATTCTTCTTCACAGTTGTATTATTTTAATAGTTAGTTAGTTAGTTAGTCTTTCCTCTTGAGCCTAAGGCGGCGCATAGGGCAGAAGTCCTGTCTCTCCATGCTTGGCGGTTCGCTGCTACCTGTTGTAGATCTTGGATATTTACTTGGCCATTGAATGAGCCTTCTCTAATGATGGTTCTACGCAGGGTCTCTCTTGGTCTTCCCCGTTTTCTTTTCCCTACTGGTGACCATATGAGGGCTTGGTAGGGGAGTCTTGACTTGTCCATTCTGAGTACATGGCCGATGTAGTTCCAACGGCGTCTTCTTATGAAATTGGATACTGTATCTTGCTTAGTCTCTTGTCTTATTTGCGAATTGGTTCTGAAGTCTGTCCAGTGGATGTTTAGAAGTCTTCTAAGACATTTGTTCTCAAAATTGTCTAATTTTTTATCTAAAGCTACCGTTGATTTCCAACTTTCACAACCATACGTTAACACTGGAACCACACAAGAGTTGAAGATTTTAAGTTTTGTGTGTTTGCTGAGTGTCTTTGACTTCCAGATGTTTGACAGCTTATTGAAGGCACTAGATGCCAGTGCGATTCTAGATGATATTTCTGGTGTTGAGTCCCCTGTAGATGTCATTTTGCTTCCTAGGTATGTAAAGCTGTTGACTTTTTCAAGAACGTAGCTGTTCAATTTGGTGTCATCTGAACAGGTGGTAAGATCAATAGTCTTTGTTTTTGTGGTGTTAATTTGGAGACCAATTTGTCCTGAAACATTTTGGAGGTGGTTTATTTTCTCTTGGGCATCCGGGTGTGTTGAACTCAAAAGCACTATGTCGTCGGCAAAGTCCAGGTCTTCTAGAATTTTGTCAACCCAATGGATACCCATATTTGTGTTGTTTGTGCATTTGCGCATGACCCAGTCGATAGCTATTCCAAAAAGCATCGGTGATAAGACACAGCCCTGTTTCACTCCTGTTTCGACTGAGAACCAGTCAGAGTTGCCTGTTTCTGTTCTTACGCAGCAACGTGTTTCTTTGTAGAAAGATTTTATGACGTTGGTATATTTGGTAGGAAAACCATAGATGTTAAGTAGATTCCAAAGTGAAGGACGGTGGATACTGTCGAAGGCTTTTTGAAAGTCGACAAAGTTGGTGATTAATTTCGACTGGAATTCTACGGAGTCTTCAATGATTATTCTGAGGGTGAAAATGTGGTCTATGCATGACCGTTTTGGTCTGAAGCCTGCTTGTTCTTCTCTGAGTCTTTCATCTATCGCCTTTTTCAATCTCTCAAGTAACATGCTACAAAAAAGTTTTCCTGGTACTGACAATAGAGTGATACCACGCCAATTATTGCAATCAGACATATCGCCCTTTTTAGGCAGTTTGAAAATTACACCATCTTTCCACTGTTGTGGTGGGGATTCGCTTTGCCAGATTTCATTGATCAGCTGTAACAAACGTTGTAAGGTGTTCTCATCTGCTGCTTTGAGCATTTCTCCTGAGATTTCATCTTCACCAACAGCTTTGTTGTTCTTCAATTTTTTGATGGCTGCTTTAATCTCTTCCATGGTGAATAACTCGCAGGAGGCATCTAATGGGGGCATAGTAATTTCTCCATCCAGGTTAGGAACAGTGTCAGGCTGCGGTCTATTTAATATTTCTTTGAAATGTTCTGCCCATCGTTGCTTTTGAAGGTCATCGGATAACAATTGATTGCCTTGTTTGTCTTTGATGGGTATATTTGGTGTAGGTGAGTGATTGCATAGTTGCTTCATGATATGGAATACGGCTCTGTTGTTTCCAGTTCTGGCAGCTGCTTCGGCTTCGGAGGCCAGGCTGTGAATAAAGTTCTGTTTGTCTTTTCGTGCTCTTGATTTCACCTCTTTATCCAACATAGAGTATTTTTGCTTATGGGTATCATATGTAGATGTGTCTTTTGCAGAAAGAAGTGTTAGTTTTGCTTGTTTTCTTTCTTGTATCTTCGTCCAGGTGTTATCGCTTAGCCACTTCTTCTTCTGTCTTTGTACGTAGCCGACTGTGTTTGTTGCAGCATTAAGCAAGGTATTTTTTAGGAAATTCCAATTTTCTTCAATGTTGTTTTTAATATTCGCATTGCTCGATACACTTTCTTTGTTAGCATAGCTGCTTCGTACCTCTGAATTGAATGCGAGTTGGTGTTCTTTAGTCAGTAGGGACTGTGAGTTTATTTTCTTAATTCTGGGTGATCTGTGCAGAGTCTTGAGCTTTAATTTTAGTTTGGCAATGCAGAGATTGTGATCACTGCCAGCATCTGCACCTCTGTAGGCTCTGACGTCTTGTACTGATGAACGGAATTTGGCATTAATGCAAAAATGGTCTATCTGATTTTTTGTGATGTTATCAGGCGAGTTCCACGTGACTTTGTGTATATCTTTGTGCGGAAATAAAGAGTTTGCTACTATCAGATTTGTTATTTCACAGAATTCTAGTAGTCTCTCTCCGTTTTGGTTCATATCCCCTAAGCCGTGAATTCCCATATATCTTTCAACACCCTTATTGTCAGACCCTATCTTGGCATTGAAATCACCCATTACAACAACAATGTCGTGCTTGGGAGATGAGTTGATGGTACCAAGTAGTTGTTCATAGAAATTATCTTTGTTGATGTCTGTATCGTCGTTGGTAGGTGCGTAGCACTGGATGATTGTCAGCTTGAAATATTTCGTTTGGTAACGCGCTGTTATGATTCTATCACAATTTTAATAATAGATTGTTAATAATAGTGTGTTGCCTGCTCCATGGCCGAGCGTTTAGCAGCTTTCTCCGCTAACCCCGAATACTCTCGTCACGTGACGCGACGAGAATTAGCAGTGGTTCGAATCGCAAAAGTGACTTATGAGAGTATGGAGCCGGTCGCTCAGAAAGTCGTGACGTGCTGATGAGCGTAATCTAGCCTAGGAACCAACATACAGCTGAAAGATGCTGGTGTTGACCGCAATATTCTGAAACAGGATGGAAACGCGAAAAAAACAAACAAATAATAATAATAGTGTGTTGAAGTGCTATATAGAATTTGCATTTTTGTAAGGATGTGAAGCGTGGACAATGAGCAGACAATTTGATGTCAGTGGAAATGTGGTTTCTGGGTTAACCACAAAGAATACCATGGACAGACAGAAAAACCAGTGAACAAGTCCTAGGAAACAAATTGAAAACCGTAAACCGATTAGAAAAATTAGACGTAGACAGTCAACATTTCTTGGATACGTTATCAGAAGAAATAAATTGGAGAACTTGGTGATAACTGGCATGATCGAGGGGAAGAGAACAAGAGGAGGACAGAGAAGTAAATACCTAGATGACTTGGCTACGTGGCAAGGTCGATACAAGAACACAGAGCTGATCTACGACTCTGGTGATTGTATGAGGTAGCGGAACTTGAATGTCCAAGCTTATCGGCATGGCACCTCATGATGATGATGACGATGATGATTTTAATTTTATTCTACATTTTGTTAGTTAGTTAATTAGTTGCGGTTCCAGCTTCACGGCAACGGGTCGTCCCCATATGCTCCGTTCCTGTGCCAGTGAATATCACACAAAATGCTCCTCACTGCCCTATGTGAACAATGGAATAGACAGGAGTATCGGCAAGCCAACAGCCCGCACAGGTACACTGTGCATAATGCCGCCGCCAGAATGAAAACACAAAAGTCCTCCACGAGAAATACAGTTCATTGTCGATGGAAATGGCAGTCACCAGAAAGACTTCATTTACCCGGGCTTTCGCATGGAATGCTTCTACATTTGGTAAAATCCTCTTATGTAAATATTGCATCATCAGCATCCTGGACAATAAATAAACAGGCAATGGCATACATTGAAGCTCAAGGGATGTGGTTTTACAGAAGAATGCTGATAATTCCTTGGACAGCCAAAATGGGTAACAACAATCGAAGATCTAGGGATGTGGTTTTACAGAAGAATGCTGATAATTCCTTGGACAGCCAAAATGAGTAACAACAATCGAAGATCTAGGGATGTGATTTTACAGAAGAATGCTGATAATTCCTTAGACAGCCAAAATGGGTAACAACAATCGAAGATCTAGGGATGTGGTTTTACAGAAGAATGCTGAAAATTCCTTCTTCGGCTAAACTAGTTAAACTCAACATTTTGAAAGAAGTTAAGACACGAAGACAACTTTTTACAAACATCACAAAGAGTTTTAAAACAGCTAGTTGCGTATCTTTTGCAGGACGTAGCCGTCAACTCCATCAAGTTTTGGCTCTTTGTGATTCCTGGACAAGTTTACGTTCAGTAGTTTGCCATTAATTTCTAAACTACCGGCACTCATACCGGTCATGCCATTGTATGGAAACAAATGCAAAGCTGTGTTTTGAACTCAGTATGTGTGATAACAAATTGAATTCGTAACCCCTTTGCCACAGAGTCAGAAAACAGGCAGCCGTTAATTTGTGGCCACATTATTAAAAGATAAGAACTAAAGAACATTGTGAGAACTGGAAAGATGTGTGGAAAGAAAGACAAAGGAAGCAGAGAGAGAACATTCTTGACAAATTTTGTGTCACGGCAAGGAAATGTATCAGCGTACGAATTCATAAGTGCATTTGAAGACCACAAGATGTGGAGAAGCATCATCGCCCAAGCCAGACAACAAGGCACTTGCTTATGTACAGTTGTTTGCAAGTGAAATATAAACATTAAGCAGAAAAGCAAAGTAATATAATGTTAGCCGTTAGTCCGATTCCAAATTCACAGTAAAGGATCGTCCCATTATGATCCGTTCCTGTGCCAGTTAATATCACACACAATGCTCCTCACTGTCCCATGTGAACAGTGGAACAGACAGGAGTCCCGGCAAACCAATAGCACGCACAGGTATACTATGCATTACGCCACTGCCAGAATGCCATAACAAAAGTCAGCCACGAAATATACAGTTCATAGTCGATGAAAGCGGCAGTCACAAGAAAACCAGCAGCCACACATTACTGCATAAGGCAAACCCAGATAGTTGAGCAACCGACCGGCCGCCATTTTTCTTAACATGCACAGAGCAATGTATTGGCAGTAGAAATGTGGTTTCTGTGGAGATAGCAAACAATATTATTGTGTAAAAGAGGTTTAACGGTGAGAGAGTCCACTAGATTTTAGCACCGGGTTTTATTCCATATGGCTCTGCCGAAAACGTCGCACAAAGCACGAACTCCGTAACTCCAGCCATGACCTTCAGGTGTTTTCGAGAAAACTGCATCCGTGAATGGAATGAGAGAGTCCAGAATCGATCCCAAAACCTTCGGAGCGCGAGGGAGGCAGCGTAACTACTACGCCAAGGCCCCCCCCCCCTCCCTCACAAGTACCTCTGAAGTCCGAGTGAGTTCACCAGATGATGAGGGACACTGTTGGTAGGGTAAGCTAATCCATGCGCGAAATTCAGTCCGGGGCTAAAAGAAGTAGCAAAGGTTTAAACAAAAAATGTCATAAACTAATAAATATGAGATGAACAGTATTCTCTACACTTACAGAAATATCGACAATGTGATTACTTTTTCCTTTACAATTTACTTGAATGGGCGAGTTGGTTTAATGGTATTACGTTTCGGTCACAGTGGCGTTAGCGCTGTCGGACGAGAATTCGATGTCAGTCTCGACGTCCGCTACGGGAGCGAAAGACTGCTATCAGTTCCTCTGTGCACTCAGGCCTACAAAAAATGTGATGGTTCTAATACTTCGCATACCTACCTCGGGTTCCTACTACTGGTCTTGTTTTTGTGGTTTTTATAACAATTTACTAGCTTCTGGTTTTTTCATGATTCTTACCAAAACGGGATACCATACAGCAGTGACCTAATAGCCTCGACACGAACCAAGCACAAGCCACAGCCAGCCTGATACCCCCTCTCCCCACTTTCCCCGACTTTGGGCTATCTGACTCAAGCTTAACCAATACCGTTAGGGCTTTGAACTTTAAAGGCCATTAACCGATTCCATTATTTTCCCGGAATTCCGCTTCCCTGCTCCTCCCAGCTCCTTTGATATTTTCGGTGCAGTCGAACCTTTGAGAGAGAGAGAGAGAGAGAGAGAGAGAGGGAGAGAGAGAGAGAAAGAGAGAGAGAGAGAGAGAGAGGATGAGAGAGAGAGAGAGAGAGAGAGAGAGAGAGAGAGAGAGAGAGAGAGAGATTAGTCTGTAGTGGTGGTGGAGGCTGTGAGGTGACTCCCTGTGTTGTCAGCTGACACACGACAAGCCATCTTGGGTTACCGGGTGCGTTTCTTCTTTGGTAGTTTCATCCCTGATTTGTAACCAAATAAAACCGCCCTGTAGGGTTATCATTGGTTTGTGTTTTATTAGAGAGGGGAAATGAATATTAACACTAACCTAACATATATGTTGTAAGAGGTGATTAAGAACATTTTGCATAAATGCTGGCTACCCAGATCCTGTATCAATCAGGTGCCGTCTCCACAATGAAGGTTGGCTGCAATGGATCTCAATCACTGTCTGTTTCTCTCCCTGACTGTACATTCTGTCAGATTGCTGTTCGCCCATCTCTAGATGTTATCTTCCCACTTGTATCGTTGTCTACATCTTGCTCGCTTGCCTTCAACCTTGCCCTCCAGTATGGTTTTATAAGAGTATTATGTCTTTTAACGTGGCCGAAATATTTCACTTGCCTCTTTTTTATTTCTCTCATCAACTCTCTGTTCATTCCCAGTGTTTCTAGAACCTCTGCATTTGATTGTTTTTTGTTTCCATGAAATACGACATATTCTTCTGTATATCCCCATCTCCAAGGCCTCTTTTCGACTTCCTTATTGCTTGTTCACTGTCCAGGCTTCCGTGCCTTACTGCAGCGTTGAATTTACGTAACATTTGACAATTCTCATTTTTAATGCATTTTTAATCTCTCTAGATCAGTGATTCTCAACCTTTTTTGGCCCGTGCCCCCCTTCACCATATTTTCAGAACGTCATTCCCCACCTTTCGTATTTCCTATCTAAAAATTTGGCCCGTGCTCCCCTTCACCATATTTTCAGAACGTCATTCCCCCCTACGTCATTTCCTACCTAATAATCCCGCCCCCGCCCCTACACAGTATATGTAATAATGGAAGCTAAATTTAATAGCACATACTAAAACAAGTCTAGACTTTCACATAAAACATGATTTGTGGGTCTACTTACTTTATAAAATGAATTTTAGAAGGGTGAGACGTACAGAACCGTAAAGTATGAAGGGAAAAACAAGATTAAGTAATCGGTTCTTGTGTTAACGAGATCTTGAAATAATCTTCATCCCCCACACCCCCTGGAAACCCCAAAATTCCCCCCTGGGGGGGGGGGGGAATTCCCCACCGGTTGAGATGTTAATACTGATTTCATGCTATTGAAAGCATTTTTGGCCATTCCTATTCTCTTTTTGATTTCTATTTCACTTCTGCCATCATCTGTTATTACATGTCCAAGATAGGAGAAACGTGTTACTTGTTCTAGTATCTCCCCGTCTACAGTGATGTTCATTGATGACTTTTTTTTCCAGTGCTAATTATCATAGTTTTCTTTTTTAGGATGTTAACATCTAAGCCACATTCTGCGCTAAGCCTGTTTACTTGTTCCACTAGGTTTTGTAACTCTTACTCGCTTTCTGTATAAGAGTCCATTCTGTATAAACCTTTAGTTGCAAACCCCAATCACACACGAACAAGTCTGAAGGTAAGGGTAAAAAGACATCCAGCCGAGAAGCAAGGAAGCTGTGCTAGAAGAGAAAGCCGGAAGGAGTCCCATTCGTGGACGTCATACGTGTCACCCAGAAACACCGCTAGAGCTGGTGCCTGGAGTGAGAAGACACGGAGAAGATACTTAGAGACAGGGATTAGCTGATTCATTTTTTTTTCTCTTCATATCCCTTTTACAGGACATCGCTGTCAACACCAGCAATTTACTGCTCCTGTTGATGTCTTGGCAAGTTTACGTTCAGTAGTTTGGCATTTATTTCTGAACGACCGGCTCCCATACCAACTTGTTAAACACCCAGCGCAATGCGGTCTGCTGCCAAATCGGTTACAGCTGTTTTTCGAAAGCGGATAAGCAGGCTTACGAATCGCGTTCGTAGGACTGTTGCCACGGAGACCAGCTGATTCATTGCCAAACTAAAATATATGTATGTACCTAACATCATTGGCACCTTACCGTCTTGACAGACGATAGTTTGTGCTTTAAAAAGGCATAATAACTTTTACCTATGGCGGTAGCGCATGTGACTGATAAGGCCAATTTGCGCTGTAAATGTCCGTTCACAGTGGGTGCATGTGAACACGTGGCATTTCCACCATCATGCACCATCTTACGTCTCAAACGCTCGGTGTGTGACTTATCTGCAATAATTTTCTCCTTTGTCTTTATTCCATTTCTGATGTTTGCCCTCCATGCAACACGTTTAGCGGCGACTTGCCGACATAGTAAACAATCAAATGAATAAGTATCACGTATAATGTAAACTTCAGTTCACTAAGCACTGAAATTGCAGAACATACCACAACACATAACAAATAATATTATGCCCATAATGTGGCAATATACCGTTCTTCTGTCCTAATTGGGGGGCCACATTTTGGCCATATATTATCCTCCGGCACTGGATCAGTTAATGATGTGGGGAGGACATGGAAGCAGCCGCTGTGAGTTGTTTGAGGGGCTCTTCTCCGTTGGCAGATAAAGTGCAGGGAAAGAAGGGGCATTGTTGATAATATACAACATATAGGTTTCTTCTTCTTCTGTTCGTTCATCCGGAGTGTTTTTTCAGATGTGATTGCGGTGTGCGTTAGGCACCCTTGGGTTGAAAACCCTTAGGTCACACATCCGGCTTTCGCGTGCATTTTTGACCAGGTTAGCAATCCTGGGAGACGCTCACTTTTGTGGTACCATTCACGTCCCAGCTAGTCAAGTTCGAACAGTCGAGGACTTCGGTCATCTCTCAAGAGAAGGAAGGGACAGTCCATAGCATTTTCCGCCATCCAAGGTTGCTTCCATAGTTGCAGGGCCGACACATAGCGCCCTGGTACTGGGCTCACCGAGGGAATGGTCCCGTCCTGCTCATGGCTGCTTTAATTCCTCACTTCAATATATTGGGCATTTCGTTTGCCCCGGGCCGTTCCCGCACAAACCAGACAGGTCTGCAGACGGTATTCACTAAGCGAGTTTTCGGACATGTGCTTGTCGTTGCGCCCGTCAGAGCTGTTCCAGGCACGACAGACATTCGGAAAACTGCCTAGTCAGAGCTGTTCCGAACTAGAGCGGCATTCGGAAACTAGGTAGTCAGAGCTGTTCCTAGCACAAGAGACATTCTGACGAGACATTTCACTCGGACGTAATTGCGTAGTGTCAATTTTTAGTTTGCCACCCGTAGGACGACACTTCCGACTTCCGGCGGGCATTTTTTAATGAGGTTAGCCTTCCTCTGGTTTCGAGACACGTTAGACTGTTGTGATGTCACCCACATCTCAGCTGGTCAAGATAGAACGATCATCGACATTGCGGCCGGCCCTCAAGGGAAGGCAGGGGCAGACCATGGGCATTCACTCGCTATCCAAGGAGGCTTCCATAATTGCAGAGCCGGCACATATTGCTCTGAGACTGGGCTCACCCAAGGAGTTGCCACGCCCTGCTCATGGCTGCTTTAGTTCCTCACTTCCATTTGTTGGGCAACCCGCTTTCCACTCATCGCTCAAGCACACACCAGGAGCGGTCAGACTGCGAGCGACATCCACTCGGTGAGCTTTTGCTTGTGACTTCAGACCACGAAATAGATTCGCTCGCCGTGCGTTCCATTTCGCGTTGTTGAGACGTTCTTCCACTTTTGTCTACACTCTATATGAGTTAGATATAGACAGTTATGGTAACCATTTCCTTCAACTGGGGCACTTTTCTGACTTTTTGTACTCGCTCACGAGGTAGGCTACATGTGCTGCCGGCTCAGCACCTTACCTTCGTGCAGCAGTGAACGTGAAACGGCCAGGCCCTCTCTTCCAGGAATCCCTCATATCCCCTAGCTGAGAGCCTTCGAACATGTATATGACCTGAGCATGTAGCTTGCTCAGTATCTCGCCTCTATTTTTCGGTAGGCGGGTATCGGCCTGGCTCTCAGATCCGAGGGTTTGTGGCTTAGAGGCGTTCAGCCACAGCCCTCGACAGGGAGCCTTAAGAGTTTGTCCGGACCAAGAGCGTCTGCTTTCGTGCACCTTTTAAACTTTTGACTGTTATCCTCAGTCACCTGCAGAGCAGCAGGTTGTGTCTCTCTTAGTCTGGTCCCTATCCCATAAGCTGTCCGATATGTAGTTTTTCATCCATCGGCAAGCAAATGGGGTCGATGGGACACGCAAGCTCCCCCACCACGTCAAGGTGGAGACACATCGGGGGAGACATATAGGTTTAGCACCGGTCTCCGTGGCCAATGATTTGCGGACGCGATTCTTGAACCGGGACGCTGCATTCGAAACATAGCTGCTACCGATTTGGCAGCAGACCGCGTCGCGCTGGGTCTTAACATGTTGATATGAGAGCCGGTCGTTCAGAAAGCAATGGCAAACTACTGAGCGTAAACTTGCCAAAGCATCAACAGCTGCAGTAAAATGCTGGTGTTGACAGAGATGTCCTGCAAATAAGGTATGCAAACAAACAAACAAACCAACAAACAAAATAGGGTTAGCAGACCTGGGGACACAACATCTATGTTCGGAATAACTCCCAGCCCTACGTTTCTTTTTCACTTCAGTGATAGCCAATCAAGAAATATATCTCTGTCTGTCTGTCTGTCTGTCTGTCTCTGTGTGTGTGTGTGTGTGTGTGTGTGTGTGTGTGTGCGTGTGTGTGTGTGTGCGTGTGTCTGTCTGTCTGTCTGTCTGTGTGCCTGTCTGTCTGTATGTGTGCGTGTGTGCGTGTGTGCGTGTGTGCGTGCGTGCGTGCGTGCGTGCGTGTGTGTGTGTGTGTGTGTGTGTGTGTGTGTGTGTGTGTGTGTGTGACGTCAGAACGAGGTCCTAGTCCCCGCGCGTGGTCCTGCCTGTTTTTCACCTTCTTTCCACCAAGAAACGCCTGTAAAACTGGCGCCTGGCGTTAAGAACACATGGAGAAGATAGTGAGAGACAGCGATTACCAATAAATATGTGAGTGTGTGTATTTCTCACGTCAGGACAAGGAAGGTCCTAGTCGCCTGGCGTGTCACTGTGTTGTTTGTTTGTTTGTTTGTTTGTTTGTTGTTATTTGTCATCTATGAACGCCTCTAGAAATGGCACATAGAGCGAGAACATATGGAGAAGATACTGAAAGACAGGGATTATTGACATGGGGAGGACATAGTTTGTTGTATATAATCTTTAAGGACGTCGCAATAAACCGCAACATTTACTTTCGGCTGTTAGTGATTCCTTGGCATGTTTTCGTTTGGTTGTTTGCAATTGCTTTCTGAACGACCGGAACTCATAGCTTAGAATAACGCAGACACAAACAATAGATTGCAAGATTTATTGCCTGGAATATTTCGCTGCATCTCGTCTGGTACATACTGCAGAATTCACACAACATCAAGTAACATAACTAGATAAATCCTTCAAGCAAGTTATTTTGCTTTATGGTGTATGAATTCTGCAGTAAGTACGTGAGGAGATGCAGCGAAATACGCCAGGAAATAAAGCGTGCAATATATTGTTTGGTTCTTCGTTATTCAAACTCATACGTTTGTATGGAAACCAACGTAAAGCGGTCTGCTTACACGTGGGGTTACGAACTGCATTTGTAACACCTTCGCCGCAGAGCCGGTGGGACATAGAGGGAGTCGCTGGGGGATGGGTGTCTCAGTGGCGAAGTGGCTACGCCTCTTGCCTTGCTCACCGAAGATTGTCGGTTCGAATTCGTACACCGTCGTTGGGTCTACGAGTGTGAGTTTCTCGAAGAATCCTGGGGGTTGTCGCAGGAGCTACGGAGTTCATGCTTTGTGCCATGTTTTCGGCAGGCTGCTCTGCAGAAAGAGATCGAGCCATGTGGGATCAAACCCGGTGCCATGATGTCCGTGCTCTCGCCCTCAAACTTTTAAACATATCAAAATGTATATTTGTATGCAGATTATTTATCCACAGCATCCATTCATCCACACCTTATTAAAACGAGAAAATATATCGTTTCCCTGTATCACTTGTTTCAACAATGCACATGCAATGCAATATTGGCGTGTTCCGTTGCATTTTCAATGTAACAATTTTAGTTGATTTTGATCGGTTTGAATGAGAGTTCGCCACAACTACTTCAAGTATTGAAAGCACAAGATGCAGCATCATCATGTGTCATGCCGATAAGTGTAGGCAGTCATGATTAACCAGCTCACACAAGTCATGGATCAGGCCTGTATACATGTGTCGATAATGACATTTGGCCAACCCATCCAGGTGCAGGGTGTATTTTTAATGACTGTCCAGTGTTTGAAAATACGAGGGCTAGTCAATACGTAAGGCACACAGTTCTGTGGGATGGCAGGTAAATGTAGTTGGTGTTTTCTACAGGTGTCATTAGGTGACAGCAACATCGAATTTATATTCCCGTTCTTCGGGTGGCGTTAGGTGTCTCATGCGCATGCGCAGGGCATAAACAAGATGGCGACTGTACTTATGGAGTGTACAACCAAAGCTCAACGTGCTGTTGTGCTTTTTTTAAAGGGCAAAATGACTGCCTGCAAAGGACATTCATAAGGAAATGCTTCCTGTTTATGCTGACAAATGTTTGTACCGTCAAGCGGTGCATAGATGGGTAGAAAAATTTTCTCAAGGACGCTTTAACATTGTTGATGAAATCCGATCTGGTCGTCCTGTTGAGATTGCAACAGAAGCATCCGTGCAGCGGGTGGAGAAGATGATTAGAGGTGACAGGCGAGTAAAGATAGACTCTGTAGCATCTGCAATAGGGTGCTCACGTGGTTCAGCCTACAGCATAATGCATGATCGATTGAAATTTAAGAAAGTGTTGCTTCTTCATGACAATGCCAGACCACCTATCGCTCGATTAACTCAGGAGAAAATTAACCAACTAAAGTGAGAAGTTCTGGAACATCCACCTTACAGCCCCGACTTAGCCCCTAGCGATTTCCACCTTTTTGGTCCACTTAAAACCCACCTTGGCGGGAGACATTTCGCGAATGACGCCGAAGTTGAATGTGAAGTGAAAACGTGGTTTAGAAAACAGAGCACGCAGTTCTATGCAGCCGGTTTGGGAGGACTGATAAAATGATGGGATAAGTGCACTAATGTTGGGAAAAATTATGTTGAGAAATAAAGGAACAATGTATGTGTAAAAAGTAAACTGGTTTCAAGTTGTTATCATATTTAGTTATTTTTCTACAGATATTTGTGACTTACTTATCGACTTCCCCTCGTATTACCGGTCCAACTTTTGTATTTACCTATTATGTTGCATGAACTTTACAGAGGGTGAATACAAAACTTGGACCGGCAATATTTTCAAACACTGCACAATCATTAAAAATACACTCTATATTTGTCTCTCTGTCTTCCCCTTGCTATTTTCCCCATCAATTTTTGAAGTTACTAAGTTTTCAAGTTTCTCCTCACCACATGCCAAAAAGATCTCGACTGTCTAAGTCTCATTTCTCTGATTAATTTAATGTTTTCATTTGTTTGTTTCAACAACGCATATTTAATGCAATAATGGTTTGTTCCGTTGCATTTCTAAATGTAACAATTTTAAGTTGACTTTGAGCATATTGAATTCAACCACTCCGACTGCTGAATGAGAGCTCCCCTCGACTGCTCCAAGTATTGGACTTAGATGTGCTGGAAATTATAAGAGAGCTCTAGCTCCTGCACCCGGTACGCTGATGACAAGGTCACGGGATCGATTCCTGCACGCATCAGTTTGGACCTCAAAGTTGACTTATCGTTCAGAAAACATTAGCAAATCCATCCATCCATCATGTGCTATGCCGGTAAGTGTTGGCGGTCATGATTCACCATTTCACTCGATCACCAGAGTCGTGGATCAGCTCAGTGTTCTTGTCTCGACCATGCCACGTAGTCAAGCCATTCAGGTATTTAGTTTTCTGTCTTCTCCTTGTTCTCTTGCCCTCGATCTTGTCATTTGTCACCAAGTTCTCTAATTCTTCTTCTTCGTTCATCTGGAGTTTTTTTTTCCGGATGTGATTGCGTTGTGCCTGTTTACAGCAGAGCTGCGTTCTTGCGCCGTTAGGCCGACACATCCGACTTCTGCGGGCATTTGTTGACCGGGTTAACCTTCCCGGGTGTTTTTTAGGACGTTTGACTCTCACTGGTGTGGTGTTATCTCCCATCCTAGCTGGCCCAAATAGAACAGCCAAAGACATCCTGGTCAGCCCTCAAGGGAAGGCAGGGGCAGACCATGGGCATTCCCCGCCATCCAAGGAGGTTTCCATAATTGCAGAGCCAACACACAGCGCTCTGGTACTGGGCTCACCCAAGGAATCGTCACGTCCTGCACATGGCTGCTTAGCCTCATTTCCGTATATTGGGCCTTCCGTTCACCATAGGCTGTTCTTCCGGAAACCAGAAGAATGCAGTGTGCAGATGACATCCACACAGTGAGCTTTCGACTCGGACTTTCCGCGCAATGGATTTGCTATCCGAGCAATATTCCATTTCGTGCCACTAGGACACTTTTTCCACCTTATTTGAAGCCCACACAGTGAGCTTTTGATTCGGACTTTCCACGTAATGGATTTGCTATCCAAGCAATATTCCATTTCGTGCCACTAGGACACTTTTTCCACCTTTTATGAAGCTCACACAGTGAGCTTTTGATTCGGACTTTCCACGTAATGGATTTGCTATCCGAGCAATATTCCATTTCATGCCTCTGGGAGGCTTTTGTAACCTGACATACCTGTGGTATGAAGTGTGGCAGTCTGAATACTTCTTCATACACCTTTAAATGTCAACCTGTATGTAGTTAAAGTAAGCTGCGGTCAACTTGAGCTTGTTGATATCTCCATAGAGCTTGTCCTCAAATGAAGCAGGTGTGGGCCAAAATATCTTTCTCTGTTCTGCATATATTGGGCAATCCTGCAGCAAATGTTTTGCTGTCATTTTTCCAGTTCGACAATTACATTCATCGGTATCTCCTATTTTTAGTTTATTGAACAAGTGGTATTTCAGCCTGTTATGTCCTGTGCGGAGTCTGAAGATTGCTACTTGTTCTCTTCGGTCGAGTTTGTAATATGCATCATCCTTCTGGTGGCCTGGATGCTCTGATTCCCATTTGGTTTTATAGGTGCTTTTTATCAACCTCTTTGCCTCATTGTAAGTTATGTCTATGTCAGGCTGTGGTAGTCGTCCGCCCTCTTTTGCCAGTCTGTCAGCCTCTTCATTTCCAGGTATACTGCAATGTGATGGGATCCACTGTATTACAACATTTTTGGATTTCTGGCTTAGACCATGGAGTGCTGCTCTTAGGTCAGCTATTTCTGTGCTGTTATTGCTCTTCAGTATTCTTCTTCTTCGTTCATCCGGAGTTGTTTTTTTTTGGACGTGATTGCGTTGTGCCTGTTTACAGCAGAGCTGCGTTCTTGCGCCGTTAGGCCGACACATCCGACTTCTGCGGGCATTTGTTGACCGGGTTAACCTTCCCGGGGGTTTCTTAGGACGTTAGACTCTCACTGTTGTGGTGTTATCTCCCATCCCAGCTGGCCCATATAGAACAGCCAAAGGCATCCTGGTCGGCCCTCAAGGGAAGGCAGGGGCAGACCATGGGCATTCCCCGCCATCCAAGGAGGCTTCCATAATTGCAGAGCCAACACACACCGCTCTGGTACTGGGCTCACCCAAGGAATCGTCACGTCCTGCACATGGCTGCTTAGCCTCACTTCCGTATATTGGGCCTTCCGTTCACCATAGGCTGTTCTTCCAGAAGCCAGAAGAATGCAGTTTGCAGATGACATCCACACAGTGAGCTTTCGATTCGGACTTTCCACGTAATGGATTTGCTATCCAAGCAATATTCCATTTTGTGCCACTAGGACACTTTTTCCACCTTTTTTGAAGCCCACACAGTGAGCTTTGGATTCGGACTTTCCACGTAATGGATTTGCTATCCAAGCAATATTCCATTTCATGCCTCTGGGAGGCTTGTGTAACCGACATGCCTGTGGTATGAAGTGTGGCAGTCTAAATACTTCTTCATGTACATTTAAATGTCAACCTGAATACAGTTAAAGTAAGCTGCAGTCGACTTGAGCTTGTTGATATCTTCCATAGAGCTTGTCCTCGAATGAAGCAGGTGTGGGCCAAAATATCTTTCTCTGTTCTGCATATATTGGGCACTCTTGCAGCAAATGTTTAGCTGTCATTTTACCAGTTCCACAATTACATTCATCTGTATCTCCTATCTTTAGTTTGTTGAACAAGTGGTATTTCAACCTGTTGTGTCCTGTGCGGAGTCTGAAGATTGCTACTTGTTCTCTTCGGTCGAGTTTGTAATATGCATCATCCTTCTGGTGGCCTGGATGCTCTGATTCCCATTTGGTTCTATAAGTGCTTTTTATCAACCTCTTTGCCTCATTATAGGTTATGTCTATGTCAGGCTGTGGTAGTCGTCCGCCCTCTTTTGCCAGTCTGTCAGCCTCTTCATTTCCAGGTATACTGCAATGTGATGGGATCCACTGTATTACAACTTTTTGTGATTTCTGGCATAGACCATGGAGTGCTGCTCTTAGGTCAGCTATTTCTGTGCTGTTATTGCTCTTCAGTATTGAGACAGCTGACTTTGCATCTGTAAAGATAGCTATTTGCGTCTCTTTATTTTCCTCCATCAAGAGCATTTCTGCTGCAGTTTTCAGAGCCTCTACCTCCGCTTTGAAGTTACTTGAAAACTTTCCAGTTGCCACTGAATGTGTTTTTTTCACTCCATTTTTTAAATTTAGGAGAATTCCTCCTCCTCCATTCTCTACTGAATTTTTGGCTGATCCATCTGTATATGCATGGGTCCAATTGCTGCTTGGGTAATGTTCTTTTATGTAGTTTAGGGTTATTTCTCTTCTTTCGGTTTCATGCTGAGTGTTCTTTTTCTCAATACCAGGAATGTTTTCTATCATCTCAGGCAGTTGCTGCTGTCTCCAAGCTGGGAACTTGTCTGCATTGTAAATGGGTTTGACTGTTGATATGTTAAGTATGGGATCTGCCCTAATCTTTCGTTTTGCAGTTTCTACAAAGTTGCTACGCTTCAGTCTTCCCTTTCCAAAACCACTAAACCTTTTATACATAGGGTGGTCTGTCAATCTTCTAAATTTTTCTGCTTGTTGCTGGGCTCTGCTATCTCTTCTATCCTGCATTGGTTGTAAACAAGTGATCTTTTCTAGTTCATTAATAGGCGTTGTCTTCAGGCTTCCAGTTATGATTCGCATTCCTTGGTTTTGGACTCTACTTATTTTGTTAAAGTTTGACTTAGCTGCTGTTGCCCAAGCTGCAATGCCATATTCCAGTACTGGCCTCACCCGTCCAGTATATAACTTCTTGAGAACTTTCTCATCTGCTCCCCACGTTGTACCAGCAAGCTTTTTCATGATTGCCATTCTTTGCCTTGCTCTTGTTCGATTTTTCTCAACCTGTGTCTTCCATGTCAGGCGACGATCAAAGGTGACTCCTAGATAGTTTGGATTTTCTTCATGGCGCAACATTTTTCCATTCAATACCAGCTTAGGTTGCTGAGTTTTAGTTGAGAGGGAGAACACTGTGCATGTTGTTTTCTCCTCACTTATCTTCACTAGCCATGATTTTGACCAGTCCTCTAGCGCTAATAGGGCTTGCTGTATTCTGCTGTTAGCTGTACTAATATATTCTTCAGATGTCCATATGGCTAGGTCATCTGCAAAGGATGATGTGTGTACTCTGGCTGGAAAATTTTCCGTGATGTCGTTTATATATGCTAGGAATAATGTTGGTGAAAGAACTCCTCCTTGGGGGACACCTTGCTCCAACAGCATCATTTTGCTGGTTTGTCCTTGTACTTTTGTCCTGGCAGTTCTGTTCTCAAGGTAGTGGCTGATCCATTTGTACATTTTCCCACAAACATGCATTTTTTGCAGTTTTACTTTCAGTCCTTCCTTCCATACTTTATCAAATGCTTTTTCTAAATCTATCCAGACCGCTAGTGTGTGCTTTTTCTCTTGGAAGGCATCCTCTATTTCCTGAGCTATATAGGTTATTTGATCTTCAGTGGATCTGTACTTTCTGAATCCTGCTTGGTGATGGTGTTAAGAGTTGGTTTTCTTCCAGATGCCATGTTAGCCTGCCATTGATAATGCGTTCCATTAATTTTCCTACACAGCTAAGAAGACTGATAGGTCGATAGCCATTTGGTTCTTCCAGGTCTTTTCCTTTCTTTGGGACTGGTATTAGTATAGCTTCCTTCCATGCCTGTGGGACTATTCCCCTCTTCCAGCTGTAATTTAGGACTGCTAGTAGTTTCTTTTTTGCCTTAGTGCCTAGTCCTATTAGCATTTCATTTGTGATTCCATCCTTTCCTGGTGATGTCTTCTTTTTTAGGGTATTCATTGCCTGTTCCATTTCTTCCATTGTTAGATTTGCCATCATATATTCTGCTGCTGTCTCTGTATTACTATGATGTATCTGTTTATCTTTGATTGCTTTCTTCTGTTCGGTTGTAATGTCAATGTGGTTTGCACTGGCATAGTGTTCCATTAGTGCATTTGCAGCCTTTTTTCCTGTAAGCAAGGCATTTCCTTGTTTAATTGTTATTTGTTTGTTTCTAGGTCCTTCATTGTTCATGGCTTTCACTAGTTTCCATAGTTTGTTTCCATCCCTGTCAAAATTCAGGTTTTCTGTTTTTTCCCTCCAACAATCTCTTGTTGTTTGATTTACTGTTCTTTTATATTTTGCTGAGATGGCTTTGAGAGAGATGATCGCTTCAATTGTTTGTTCTCTCTCTGCTGTCTTCCTGGCATCTTCAACTTTGTCCTCCAAACTTTGTAGTTCTTCAGTCCAGTATGGTTTGTAATTTTTCCTCGCTCCTCTTGGAATGGACTCAGTGGCTGCCTGTATTATTGCTCTGTTTAGACTTTCCACCATTTGCTTCATGTTGCCATATCGTGTATTTATGTTTTCACAATATTTGTCTGTTAGTATGGCAAATCTGTCCCAATCTGCTCGTTTGTAATTCCAGCGGGGCAAGGGCTTTTGCTCCTGTGGAACATACTCCATATTCATTACAAGCTTGATTGGTCTGTGGTCACTACCTGCTAATTGGTCCAGCACATGGCGGTCGATTTTGTGGAGGATGTCTCCTGTGCAGAAAGCTAAGTCTGGAGTAGAAGTGGTAATCCATCTTCTGGAGTAGAAGCTCGGTGTGTCATCCGCTTTGTTGAGTAGATGGAGATTTGAGTCTATTTCCCAGTCCTCCACTTCATCTCCTCTTTTGTCAGTATCTGGGTATCCCCATCTTTCTGAACGGCTATTAAAGTCTCCGACAATAATGCAATTTGTGTCAGTTATTTTCATGTTTGAGAGTGTAAGATCCTTATCTGCTGGGCTATAAAGATTGTAAATTCTTATTTTCACGTCCTTTATCATTATATCAACACCTATAATTTCTGTTTGGTTGTCAGAGATCACAGATACTTCGCTGCAAGGTATTGTATTTCGTGTAAGTATTAGAACTCCTCCTTTATGTCCTTCGCGGTCGAAACGTGTGGCCTGATATCCCCTGACTGAAAATTTGCGCTTGGCGTTGAGGTGTGTCTCTTGAATGCATGCCACATCTATTCTATCTTTATGAAGACGCTGTGTCAGGGATTCTTTCTTGTTATAAACTCCTTCGGCATTCCACTGTAGTATGTTGAGTGTCCTTGGTATTTGGTCAATAGCTCTTAACCTACTCCTCTGTGCCTTGACTCCACAGCACAGGGGAAGGTGACCACCAGTAGTCATGGGTGGACCCCCTCGAGGCAGGGGGCCCGGCACTATCACCGCCTGATGGGACTTCACGGGATTAGCACCATAACGATTAATTTTCATCTGTGGCATAATGAAATGATAAAGTTACGTTGCACTTCTTTGTCAAGCCTGTGGCTCAGTACATCCGATTTCGACAAGCATTTTTCGGGATGCTTTCCCTAGCCTTTGACTGTCCCCAGTCTACCTACAAGGCAGCAGGTTTGTGCGTCACTTCGTCTGGTCCCTCTCCCTTGACCTGTCCGACATGGGTGACCCTACCAGTAGCTGTGCTACCGTCGGCATAGCTCTTGGGGTGATTGGAACGCGCAAGCCCCTCTACCTCGTCAAGGTGGACGCACGGCAGAGGGGCTCTAATTCATTTCTTCTCACAACATGTCCAAAAAAAAGTCTAATTTCTTTAATCAGTTTACTTCAACTTCCGGTCCCCAGCATGGCGGTTAGGCATTGAACTGATACGGCCTCTGGAGTATTTATCTTTGTGGCTGCGGTTTGCATTTCGCATTTTCCTCATGTTGGACTGGTAGTATATGGTTCCGTCGTCCTGCTACTAGAGTGAGTGCGTGGCGCGACTCTGTGAGCTGTGATATTCACGTGGAATGCTTCTACATGTCCGATTTTGTTTGTACAGTGACCTGCATGTTCGGAGCAATGGCTACCGGCTGTTGCTGAATTTACTGATTTGCCTTTTCGGTTCACGGGTGCATTTTTCAGGAGACTCCTGGGAGTCGGCGCTGGAGCTACGGAGTTCGTGCTTAATGCGACGCTTTCGGCGGGTCGCCCTGCGGATAGAGACAGAGCCATGTGAGAAAACCCGGGTCAATGAGGTCTTTCTGGTGACTGCCGATTCCATCGACGATGAACTGTGGTTTTCGTGGATGAATTTTGTGTTGGCATTCTGGCGGCGGCATTATGCACAGTGTACCTGTGCGGGCTGTTGGATTGCCGAGACTCCTGTCTGTTCCACTTTTCACATTGGACAGTGGGGAGCATTTTGTGTGATATTCACTGGCACAGGAACGGAGCATAATGGGGACGACCCGTTGCCGTGAAGTTGGAACCTCGACTAATTAACTAACTACCTAATCAGCTTACGATTTTCATATATTTATTGCAGGAATTGGTCGTTGGTTTTTCTGTCTGTCCATGGTATTCTTTGCATTCTCCCCAGAAACCACATTTTCACAGCCATCAGATGTTTTTCAGCTTGACTGCTCATTGTTCACGCTTCAAACCCAAGCAAAAGTACAGGCTCTATGTAGCACCTCAACACTCTTTTTTTTCGTAGCAATTGACATCCTTTTATTGGTCAGTATGTTTTTCATCTTGCAAAAAGCTACGTTCGCCATGGCGATTCTTGTTCTAATCTCTTTAAGACCTCTCCCATCAGATGTTATGACCGTTCGGAGATAATTGTACCGATTCATTTGTATAAGAATGTTCTCATTTACCTGTACATTACAATGTGGTATGTCGTTCTTCCTAGTGATAATCTGTATCTTCTTACAATTTAATTATAACCCTAGTTGTTCACTGTGTGCAACAACCGCATCTACTAAATGTTGGAGATCCTTTTCATTGTCTGCAATCGATACTGTATCTTAAGCATATCTAATGTTATTGATGTTTCTTCCTTAAATGATGATTCCTTTCATATCTTGTACATTTCTGAAAATATTTTCACTATACAGGGAAAACAGATCTGGAGACATCACGCCTCTCTTAATAGGCTGATATTGACCTACTTGATTATCAGTTCTGGTGGCAGCTTGTTGCATCCAATATATGTTTTGTACAAGTCTAAGGTCTTTCCTATCAATTTGTAGATCTGCAAGCATCTCTATCATGATGACATGTCTTACTCTATCGAAAGCCTTTGTGTAGTCAATAAAGCAAAGATGTTTATATTTATTCACTTCTATAGAACGTTCAATTATTGTTCTCAGCATGTATACAAAATTTACTGTACCCTTGCCTTCTACATACCCACATTGTTCTTCTCCTATTTCAGGTTGTATTTAGCAAATACTGAACGTAAAATTCACTAAAAATCTACCTAGAGTTGGGGTTGTCCACAACGTCCTGCAAAGGACGTGCAGTCAAAAGACAACTGGAAGTATTTAGCCGTTAATTTCTAGTGCAGTACCCGTACGTGTTTCTTTGTTTGCTGGTAGTCTCTTTATCATTTCCCCTTTTCCATTGTGCTTTCTGAACTCCGCACTAATCCGCTCTACTCGGATGCGACCTTTCATTATCTGGCTTCAAACGGGCCTCATTCCGTCAATGAATGAAAGGTCGCTTGGAAATATAGCTGGTCCATTAAGGGCCAGGTCAGCTGAGGTTCGTTTTTCCTGAACTTTGTGTACTGGACCGAAGTCCCGTGTGCTGTACTGCATTCTGAGTACGGCAGTGGGGAAAAAAACCCAGCTAGAAAACATGCTTTGTGGCCAATAGAATGCCACGTCGGGCAGGTGGTCAATCTCGTGCGAAGAATGAATGAACGGTTCGGGAGGAAAGGCTTGGTCAATAATAAATGCAGAATGTGAATGGCTTGTGTTGGGGGTGGAAGTACAGACACGGGCGGGGTAGCCGGGCAGAGAGAAGGAGAGAAAGAGGTTTGTAAAATTATACTTTAAAAAATAGGTTGCGTCCCGCAGTGAGCAGGCAGACTGTGTCAGTTGACAGAAGGCTTCAGTAGCTTTAGACGTGATGACTCAGGCTAATGAGGCTTCTCCTGGAAGGGTCGGAAGTGTATTTTTAGTAACTGCAAGACTTCAAAGTAATCTTCAGCAAGCTTACAATTACAGATTACTTTTTGCTAAACTTTTAGGCTTTGATTATTGCGTCATCAACGAAGTAACGCAATCAATATTAATGCATGGAAAAGGTCAACTATTCCAGATATTGAATTAGGAAAACAATCTTATTTTAGAATGGTATATGATGTTTTGCCGGCTTCCTGGCCTAGAGGTTAGCGACTTTTCTCCGTAATCTCGTATACTCTTGTAAGTAACGTGACGACGGTGAGAATCAGCAGTGGTTCGAATCGCGTCGGTAACTTACGGGGTATGTGAACTGACCGCTCAGAAAGCAATGGCAAACTACTGAGCGTAATCTTGCCAAGAAATCAACAATCAGCTGAAAGATGCTGATGTTGACAGCGATGTCCTGTAAAGGATATGCAAACATATATATATATATATATATATACATATATATATATATATATATATATATATATATATATATATATATATATATATATATATATATATATATATATATATATATATGATGTTTTAATATCACGCAGACATAGAGTATACCTGTACATGTTGTCCGGGATTGTACAAAGCACACAATTCAGCATCATCATGTTTAGTGCCGATAAGCGTAGGCGGACAGGATTAACTATCTCACTCCAGTTATGATCTGGTCTGTATTCTTACCTGGATTATGCCATGTGGACAAGGCATCCGGGTATTTGTCTCTCTGCATTCCCCTTGCTCTTTTCCCATCAGTTTTAAATTTGTTACCAAGTTTTCGATAAGCGGCTAGCCGAGTGGTTAGCATGCCGGATTCTCCTTCGGGAGACCTGGATTGGAATCCTCGGTAAGGTGTGGAGTATTTTTTTTCTGTTCGCGGCGACTGCACTAATCAGGCGGCCTTAATGCCTCAGGCTCAAGATATTCAGATGATACAGACAATGAACAGGACCTGCAACATTTAGTAGATGCGGTTGCTGCAAACGGCGAACAACTAGGGTTAGAATTGAATAGTAAGAAGACACAGATTATAGTCGTCACTGGGAAGAAGGATATACCACAATGTGATATACGCGTAAATGGGCATATTTTTAGGCAAGTGAATCGGTACAGTTATCTCGGAACAGTCATAACATCTTATGGGAGATGCCTTGAAGAGATTAGAACAAGAATTACCATTGCGAAGGTAGCCTTTTGCAATATGGAAAACATACTGACCAATAAAAAGATATCAATTGAAACGAGAAAAACAGTGTTGAAGTGCTACATAGAACCTGCACTTTTGTATGGATCTGAAGCGTGGACAATGAGCAGTCAAGCTGAAAAACATCTGATGGCTGCGGAAATGTGGTTTCTGAGGAAAATGCAAAGAATAACATGGACAGACAGAAAAACTAATAAACAAGTTCTTCAAGAAACAAATGAAGATCGTAAACTGATTAGAGTCATTAGACGTAGACATTCAAACTTTTGGGGCATGTTATGAGAAGAAATGAATTGGAGAACTTGGTGACAACTGGCAAGATCGAAGAGAAGCGACCAAGGGGAAGACCGAGAAGTATATACTTGGATGGCTTGGCCACGTGGCATGGTCGAGACAGGAATACGGAGCTGATCCACGACTCTGGAGATCGAGTGAGATGGCAAAACATGACCGCCCACGCTTATCGGCATGGCACATGATGGATGGATGAAAATGAGCATCATGGAATGTTCTGGGAAATAAAGGCAGCTTACGCGATATTGATCGCATCACTCACCAACTCCAGATAAGTATATGCATATATGAGCTAGCACGTCAGAAGACGTGGAAAATTGTGCTTTACTTGTTACACTGTTCTGGGCATGCATAGGCTGGCGGTCATGGAAGATTTGGCCTCTTTTTTTTTTTATTTCGTTCATCAACTCTCTTTTCATTCCCAGTTTTTCTAGAACCTCTGTTTTTGATTGTTATTGTTTCCATGAAATATGACTATTCTTTTGTATATCCCATCTCCCGGGCGTTTATTCGACTTTCTAATTGCTTGTTAAATGTCCAGGCTTCCTCGCCATATAATAATGTTGACTATAATAACATTTGACAATTATCATTTTTGAAGCCTTTTTTAATCTTTCGAGAAATTAATACTACTTTCATACGTTGAAAGCATTTTTGGTCATTCCTATTCTCTTTTTTTATTTCTGTTTCACATCTGCCATCGTCTGTTATTATATATCCAAGTTTTCAGTTTCACTTCTGCCATCATCTGTTAATACGAGGGTAAGTTAATAATAAGTCACAAATGGCTGTAGAAAAATAACTAAATATGATAACAACTTGAAACCAGATTATTTTTATACATACATTGTCCCTTTATTTCTCAACATAATTTCCACCAACATTGATGCACTTATCCCATCGTTTTATCGGTCCTCCCAAACCGGCTGCATAGAATTGCGTTCTCTGTTTTCTAAACCACGTTTTCACTTCACATGCAACTTCGGCGTCACTCGCGAAATGTCTCCCGCCAAGGTGGGTTATCAGTGGACTTAGCCCCTAGCGATTTCCCGTAAGGCGGTGTATAGCTTGGTAGAAAAAGTTACGAAGGCGAGTCAATAAGTAAGTCACAGTTCTGTGGGATGTCAGGTAAATGAAAACAAAGCACGCAGTTCTATGCAGCCGGTTGGTTGGGAGGACTGATAAAACGATGGGATAAATGCATCACTGTTGTTGGAAATTATGTTGAGAAATAAAGGGACAATGTATGTATAAAAATAAACTGGTTTCAAGTTGTTATCATAGTTAGTTATTTTTCTACAGCCATTTGTGACTTACTTATTAACTTACCCTCGTACTTGTTCAGGATCGGAGAAACTTGTTACTCGATAATGATAACATTGATAAAGTGTATCTCTTAACATTGAAAACTGATGAGTACAGCAGACAACAAAAACATGTAAACACATTGGGAACTGATGAGTACAGCAGACAACAAAAACATGTAAACACATTGGGAACTGATGAGTACAGCAGACAACAAAAACATGTAAACACATTGATAATGTTTAACTCTAACATTGGGAACTGATGAGTACAGCAGACAACAAAAACATGCAAACACATTGATAATGTTTCACTCTAACATTGGGAACTGATGAGTACAGCAGACAACAAAAACATGTAAACACATTGATAATGTTTCACTCTAACATTGGGAACTGGTGAGTACAGCAGACAATAAAGAAGCAAACAGAACTGATACCACAGCAACATTTTAACAGTCATGAAAAGGCTCCGAGTTGGGCTTGAAACAAGTCACTTAACATACCGCTGATAAGGCTCACTCTCCGTGACCTCTCACCCAGGACAATCTGGCTGGACAAAGGACAGATAATGCGTCTGGGTTTGGGATGTGGTCGATTCTGACCATTCCTCGAAGGTGAAGGTTACAACCCCCAGGAACCATGCCGTCGTGCCATATTGGGATATGACAACCGTGACAACATATGTGCATTTAACAACACAGACGTAAACACATTGACAATATCTGCTTCTTACCATTGGAAGTTGTTGAGCTCACTTGACAACACAGACTACTTAATACATCGATAATGTCTGATTCTTAAAATTGGAAGTTGATGAATGCAGTAGACAACAAAAACTCATAAATATGTTGATAATGTCTGATTCTTAAAATTGTGTGTTGCCGGGGCCCATAAGGGAAGCAAAGAATAGCAACACTGCAGCCTACCACGCATGTCGTAAGAGGCGACTAAGGAGGCTTGATGGTTCCGTCGCCCTGCTACTGAGTGAGTGCGTGGCGCGACACTGTGAGCTGTGGGTTTCGTGCTAAATGCTTTTGAATCTGCCTGAGGTTTTTTGGAACGTGACTGCATGTTCGGAGCGATGGCAGATGGCTATGTCCCAGAGTTGACCGGTGTTTGCCTTATGCAGACATGCATGGCGACTGGACTTCAGGTTGACTGCCACTGCCATCAGCGATGAATTGTATTTTCGTGGACTGTGTGGGTGAACATCTAGGAAACATTCAGATAGGAAAATGACTGCTGATTCCATCAGAGATGAATAGGGTGTTTCGTGGGGGACTGGTGTGTTGACATTCTGGTGGCGGCATTATGCACAGTGTATCTGTGCGGGTTGTTGTTTGTCGAGACTCCTGTCTTTTCCACTTTTCACATTGGGCAGTGGGGAGCGTTTTGTGTGATATTCACTGGCACAGGAACGGAGCATAATGGGGACGACCCGTTGCTGTGAAGTTGGAACTGCGACTAACTAACTAACTAACTAACTAACACAGACTCATAAATGCGTTGATAATGCTTTATTCTTAAAACTGGAAGTTGATGAATGCAGTAGACAACAAAGACTCATATATACCTACTAATGTCTGATTCTTAAAATTGGAAGTTAATGAATGCAATAGACAACAAACTTGTCGTTCTTGATTTGGGGACGTAAATTACAAGTACCTCGGAAGTCGGAATGGATTCGCCTGATGGCGAGGGACACTGTTAATAGGTAAAGATAATCCACACGCAAAATTCAGTCTAGTACTACTAGAAGTAGTGTGTATAGACTACGCGTGAGTTCAAAGCGAGCAAGCAAAGACTCATAAATGCGTTGATAATGCTTTATTCTTAAAACTTGAAGTTGATGAATGCAGTAGACAACAAAGACTAATATATACCTAATAATGTCTGATTCTTAAAATTGGAAGTTGATGAATGCAGTAGACAATAAAGACTAATATATACCTAATAATGTCTGATTCTTAAAATTGGAAGTTGATGAATGCAGTAGACAATAAAGACCCAATTCACATTGGGTACATGGTGCTAGGTCGAAATTTTCTTGACCAAACTGCACTGATGGATGGTGCGGTCAGTATCACTCCGACCTGATATCTCTTCTTTTCTTCTTCTGCCCTTTTATCTTCCACTGGAACATAGGACATCTTAACATGGTCTGCTTCTGGATGGAGGAGCAGTGCCCTAAGATATCAGGTGGCAACTGAAAATGTTGGATTACTGGCGACTAATAACCTTGGCCTTTCAGATTATCCGCCAGCGCCCATACCTCCACGCCATTTGGGATGAAAGGTAAGAACGGCTACAACAACTCTAGCTGTTAAATACTACGGAAGCCTGTATGAACGCAGAAGACTGCGCAGTTCATGAAGGAAACATAATTGCAGTAGATTCCAAGCTCACGACAGGAAGCAGAGTATGTCTACTTTTTTTTTAAGCTTGCTCGCTTTGAACTCACGCGTAGTCTATACACACTACTTCTAGTAGTACTAGACTGAATTTTGCGTGTGGATTATCTTTACCTATTAACAGTGTCCCTCGCCATCAGGCGAATCCATTCCGACTTCCGAGGTACTTGTAATTTACGTCCCCAAATCAAGAACGACAAGTCAACATTTTAGTCCAACTGACCAGTGTAGGGACTGAATCCGCTACCTCCGCATCATGAAAGCGGTAGTTTCATAGCGAGCGCTCTTATCCATTTGGTCCAGCTGGCGTTCTCAGTGCTGGGGTTGAATGTCACTTCCTGTAAAGAACATAAAGCATTTTTGTAACTCTCAATATTATATGTACTTATTTAGATTAGGTTATACAGAAGCTGCCGGTTGTGGTAGAGTGATGGCAGGTTATCGCCTATTTGGCCTACGGTAGGGGTTCAAAAGTTCATTTAACAATACATTTTAAATCAGTTTCGAAAATCACTATTAATGAATTAATTTACAATTGTAACTGTTCTTCATAACCAGTTACTTAAGTTCAGATGTCAGTTTATTAATGTCTTGGCACAAATCTGCCGTGCCCAAAGTCATAACCGCAGCTAAGTTACTGTCGGTGAGTCTGGAATGTTGCTTGTTTTTTAATAACGATCATTGCGGAAAATGACTGCTCGCATCTGTAAGTCGTGCCAAAACGGCACATGTATATCTCTGGGCGAATGAATGCAAGTGTTCAAATTGTTCGACAGGCAATAGTCGCCAGAATGAAATCATATGATCAGCTGAAGTTGAAGCAGGCAGCTACAGAAATTTACATCTCAAATCAGTTACCCCGTGCTGAAGGTTTTCCTGTAATTGACAGAACTTGGAATCGGGAAATACGAACGGATTTATGAAGAGGGCAACATGATCCTCCTCTATTGTGAACTCTTAATATCTCGACTGAAAGATATCCAGAAGAATTTCAACTTTTACTGTGTACTGTAACAAGTCACATTTCTTTTCCACCACAAGCGTCTTCAGAGATGCAAACGCCTCTAAAGTCCCTTTAGTTAGCTGTCCGATAAACAGTCGTAGTCTCATTTTAAATGAAGAAATGACATCGCACAAATTTGTGAATAGTTTGTCCCCCCCCCCCCCCCACCCCCCCCCCCCCCACCCCCTCTGGATCCTCGCATTTAAAGAGTTATATTAAATAACGAGGCCTCGCGTGCCACTTTCTGGCGGGCCGTGGTTTGGGAACCTCTGCTCTAGAATAGTCTGGTTATTTTGACTGCGCCAGAGACTCGCCGCCGTCCCTTCTCCTGTTAGTTAAAACAGTTCCGCCACGAGAAGGTCAGGAGTTGGACTCTTGCTGCAGAGGTGATGAATGCACGGCCATAGGGTATTTTGCAAGGTTGGGCGCAAACCCCAACTCAGCGCCCTCGGCTACATAACAGCAACATTTGGAACCCAGTGTCAATTGGACTGTAAAAAGTATGGGTCTATAACAATATGCCCATTGCGACTTGAGGTGTGTAAACGGATCCTTTATTGTCATCTAGTCTCTGCTTCTTTCCTCTACATCTTTGAGCGTCAGCCAATACATGTGTGTTTATTTATGAACTGTCTTAATGACCTTAAAGGGTTCCCCATTTGATATTCTTCTCCTTCTTCGTTCATCCGGAGTTTTTTTTTTCGGATGTGATTGCGTTGTGCCTGTTTACAGCAGAGCTGCGTTCTTGCGCCGTTAGGCCGACACATCCGACTTCTGCGGGCATTTGTTGACCGGGTTAACCTTCCCGGGGGGATTTGATATACATGTGTAATACTTGTACAACATTGGAACCGACCAATCATTTCTCTTCTTTAAATGTTTGTTACTATACCGGACACAGCAATGCGGTCCGATGTGTTTGTATGTTTGTTATTTGACCTATGCTGGTTTAATATAGGATTCTGAGACCTATGGTGCTATTTCAATGGTTAGATGCGAATTATGCCCATATTCCATAGTTTTTAGTTCATGTGGATGATAGACCTGGCTAATGAAGACATCTTTTATATGTGTGTCTAGTTGGTCATGCTTCGAAGTACATTTGTTCCTGCAGCGAGGCTCTGTCGTCTTTTAGCGGTTACAAGTTCGAATCCCGAACGGTAACTATAGCTTTCAATTTTCGAAGTGTTTATTCGCAAACGGTTCTGGTCACGTGACGTCTATATCTTCTATATTAGAGAGCAGTACAAACTGGCATATCGTTGGGGGCCAGTATAATGTATTAAGTTAGGGTTGGGATTAGGGTTAGTGAATACATGTTAGTAATACATGTTCCAGGGCCCCATCTGCGAATAAACTCTCCCTTCAATTTGTATGTTGTCAAGTGCATCATCTAGTCTCTACTTCTTTCTTCTACTTCTATGGGCGCCAGACAGTACATGTGTGTCTATTTATGAACTAGTTGATAGGAAACTATTTAGAACTTTAACCAGACGAAAACAGAAGCAAATTATGTGGTTCACTGATTCACGGCCAAACAAAAAATAGGTTTGGACCAAGCATGGTGCAAAATCAGACGAACAAGTGTTGTAATGTAATTTCCGTTCACCGCGCATTAAAATTGTGGAAGATACCACGAAACACAAAAAATAATAACACGACGACACTAGTATGGCGATATGCCTCCCTCTGTTCAAATAATGGGCCATATCCTTCAGCACTGAATCAGTTTAAAAATTTAAAAAAAAAAAAAAAAAAATAAAATAAATTAATAAAACCAGCAACGAACGCAACGTATGACGATATCAGAACTCAATTCTGCCTTCTTTTTTTTTTACAAGTAAAATTACTTGTCAAAGTTGATCAAAATATGGTTGCATTCCCTCTGTAGCACTTTGTCCGAAGTCGTTATGACAGCTGTCCATACAGAGCTGCATTTAAGGGAGGGCAAAGAAAGCCAATGGTTGTAACAACAAGGCTCAGACGGGCTCCTATAACACATGACTGGAAACGCCATGCCTTGGAGAACAGCTCAACCTTGTGTCCATGTTAGTTTAGCCGTTAGCTGACCGGATTTACATTTGTCTCCCTTTGTCTGTGATGGTCTCAGATTGACTGACGGACACGAAAGCAAATATTGCGGAGATGTTCTCCGGAGGTCGCCGGACCCGGCATTCCGCGAGAATGACCAGAGAGGTCAAGATCAGCCTTCACTTCGGGCTTCCCTTCTTTCGTGCATGCACGCTGCTGCATTCGCCCAATCGCTTCTGCCCGATTCCAGGTCAAAGTTCATATTCCCTTCTATTAAGTTCTTATTCTCTGTGCTTCTAGTGTTCCATTAGCGGTCTGGCCGTTGGCCGTAGTCTGGCAGTGTTTACTCGCTGCTTTCTTTATCCTGTGGCAACTGATTTGGAAATATGCTCCTATCCGAAAGACGACGAAAATGGCACAGCTGTCTCTTATATGTATATTATATATTATATATCGGGTGTAGTTTTAATGACTGTGGAGTTTTTGAAAATATTGCCGTTCCAAGTTTTGTATTCACCCTCTGTGGAGTTCATGCAACAAAAAACGGTAAATACAAAACTTGGAACGGCAATATTTTCAAAATCCCCACAGTCATTAAAATTACACCCTGTGTGTGTGTGTGTGTGTGTGTGTGTGTGTGTGTGTGTGTGTGTGTGTGTAGGTTTGTGTGTGGTTGTGCGCGTGTGTGTGTGGTTATGTATGTGTTGTCAGCATGGCTGAGAGGTTTAAAACGCTTTTAAACTGTGCGCTGACTGCGGGGTAGTGTGTTAATTTCACACGCGCCAGTCTCTCTCTCTCTATCTATCTCTATCTCTCTCTCTCCCATCTTTCTCCCTCTCTCCATCTCCTCGATCTCTCCCTCTCTCCTTCTCCCCTCTCTCTCCCTCTTCCTCTCTCTCTTCTTCCCTCTTTCTGTCTCTCCCCTTCTCTCTCCACCTCTCTCTCCTTCCCTCTCCCTCTCACCCCTCTCTCTCCCTCTCAGTCTCCCTTTCTCTCTTCCTCTCCCCCTCTCTACCTCTCTCTTCATCTCTCTCCGTCTCTCTCCCCTCTCTCTCCCTCTTTCCCTCGCTCTCTCGCTCTCTCTCCCTCTTTCTCTCTCTCTTCCTCCATCTTTCTCTCTCTCCACCTCTCTCTCCCTCTCTCTTTCCCTCTCCCTCTCTTTCACTCTCTATCACTCTCTCCTTCTATCTCCATCTCTCTCCCTCTTTCTCTCACTTCCTTCCTCTTTCTCTCTCTCCACCTCTCTCTCCCTCTCTCTTTCTCTCTCCCCTCTCTCACTCTCTCTCACTCTCTCCTTCTATCTCCCTCTCTATCCCTCTCTCCTTCTCTCTTCCTCTCTCTCCCACTCTCTCCCTGTGTCTCTCACCTTTCTCCCCTCTCTCACTCTCTCTATTTCCCTCTCTCTCTCTCCCTCCCCCTCCCCTCTCTCTCCCTATCTGTCCCTCTCCCCCTCTAACTCTCCCTGTCTCTCCATCTCTCTCCATCTCTCTCCCCATTCTCTCCCCCTCTCTCTCCCTCTCTCTCTCTAGCTCTATCTCCCTCTCTCGCCCTCTCTCCCCCTCTCTCCATCTCACTCTCTCTCTTCCTCTCTCTCCGTCTTTCTTCCTCTTTCTCTCCCTTCCCCCTCTATCTCCACCTCTCTCTCCCTCTCTCTCCTCTGTCTCCTCCTCTCTCTTCCTCTCTCTCTCCCTTTCTCTCTCCCTCTCTCTCTCCCTCTCTCTCCATCTCTCTCCCTTTCTCTCTCCATCTCTCTCATCTCTCTCCCGTCTCTCACTCTCTCTATCTCCCTCTCTATCCCTCTCTCCCCCTCCCCTCTCTCTCTCTATCTCTCCATCTCCCATCTCACTCTCCCTCTCTCTCCATCTCTCTCCCTCTCTCTCCCTATCTCTCCCCCTCTCTCTCCCCCTCTCTCTCTTTCTAGCTCTATCTCCCTCTCTCGCCCTCTCTCTCCCTCTCCCCATCTCACTCTCTCTCTTCCTCTCTCTCCGTCTTTCTTCCTCTTTCTCTCCCTTCCCCCTCTCTCTCCACCTCTCTCTCCCTCTCTCCCCTCTCTCCCCTCTCTCTCCTCCTCTCTCTTCCTCTCTCTCTCCCTTTCTCTCTCCCTCTCTCCCGTTCTCTCTCCCTCTCTCTCCCTCTTTCTCCCTCTTTCTTTCTCTTCCCCCTCTCTCTCCATTTCTCTCTCCCTCTCTCCCCTCTCTCTTCCTCTCTCTCTCCCTTTCTCTCTACCTTTCTCTCCCTCACTCTCTCCCTCTCTCCATCTCTCTACCTTTCTCTCTCTCTCTCTCTCTCTATCTCTCCCTCTTTCTCTCTTCTCCTCCCTCTTGTCTCTCTCTCCACCTCTCTCTCACTCTTCCTCTCCATCTCTCTCCCTCTTTCTACCTCTCTCTCCCTCTTTCCCCTCTCTTTCCCTCTCTCTCTCCCTCTCTCACTCCCTCTCTCTCACTCTCTCTCGCTCTCCCTCTCTCTTTCCCTATCTCTCTCTCTTTCTCTCCCTATCTCTCTCTCCACACCTACTACACGTACATCCCCATCCCTCTTGACCTAGTTCATCTTATTGTTCCTTGGTCAAGCCCTTATCGCTGAGACCCCAGAGCGACCCCAACTTTCACACTGTACAGGTTACCCGCTAGGCCAGGTCCTCACCTGCAGCCTGCATACCACAGCAGACGTGTTTGCCCTCGGCTAGACACGGGGCTCGCTGCTATATATAGAAAATACGTCATTGTGTATATACATCATTCAACATATAAAGTACAATTATACATCATTATGTGTATATATAAGCAGACAACCAGAAGACAACAACTAGACCATAATGTGTCAACTGTTAAGATTAACGAGGCAAAAGCACATTGACGAATTCAGCGAGAGGAGATTCTTGGCAGATTTTCATTGTGGCATCTAATTCATCAATTCATGAATGAATGCCTTCTGTGGGGGTCAGTATGGCCGAATGGATAAAAACTCTTGTTCTCAAACGCTAGGTGTGCTGATGCCGATGTATCACGATCAATCCCTACACCGGTCAGTCGGATTAAAATGTTGACTTTTCGTCCTTGTGTTGGGGACGCAAATTACGAGTACCTCAAAAATCGGGGTGAGCTTTCCTGATGGCGAATGACACTGGTAATGGGGAAAGCTAATACATCCACAAAATCAGTCCGGTGCACAAGAAGTAGTAGCAAGTGTATGGACTACGCTTGAGTTCAAGACGAGTGAACAAATAAAGACATTCTGATAGAAAACATGTGGACAAAATGATTGCACGGCACATGATGATGATGGCAACTCAATGAGAGAGCAACATGCTTTATCAAACAAGATGAATGCATCACCAAATAACGAGAAATACGCGACAAGGTTTACTAGAACAAAATCACTAGTAATAAAATTGACACTGCGGCGAAAGCCTTCTTCAGCACACAAACAACAAATACACTCCCATACAACTATATGAAAAACTGTACATTCAAATATATTTTTTTCTGGCACACTGCCGTCTAAATAGACGATGTAATATGGAATTATACCTCTCCATAGCGCAAAGCCTGGGCTGAATTTAGAGAGCATGTGTTACCCATGCAGCATGATACCTCTCTCGGTCTGTCTATTTTGCTCCAGAGGAAAGGTAACACCAATGCGTCTGGAACAAGACAAGCTGTAGAAGCTGCCGGATCAGAAAAGCAATGCTCTAACTGTCCACCTGTCGGAGCTTCGATCCTAGACCAGTTGCCGACCAAGGCTTAGGGGCTGATCTGCCCTGTCGTGACATTTAGTTTTTAGGTTGCATTTTCTCGCATTAGAGTAAGGCTTGCACCCTCTCAATTACGCTCCTCCGCCCGAAGCCGTTGGCACAATGTGGGGTGTCAGGTTTGGTGAGCTCAGCCCAACATTCGGCGCCAACAGAAGGCAGGTAGTACCGTCTGCTGTCATACGATAGCTCAGTCATATCTGACTAATACCTGACTGTCAACTGTCATTTACTGCTTGAAATACCTTACGGTGTATGACAGAGCCTAAGGTATTTTAACGCCGCCTGGCAAGTGCAGTCACCGCGAACTGTGCAGGTTAGGATTTTCTTTTTGTACCGGATAGAAAAAAATTGCACACCTTACCGAGGGATCGAACCCGGGTCTCCCGAAGAAGAGTCCGGCGTTCTAGCCACTCGGCCAGCCGCTCCTCTAACACCTTCCTATAACATGAGTATATGTATAAGTTACTCATCTGTTTAATTGTTATACCAAACATGGGAATCTCTGACGTCCTGTAAGAGTGAAACTAAGAAAGAGAACAAAAGGTTAATAACAGTAACGAAATGGTTAATGGAATGTTTCCCAGTGCTACTACAAAAGACTGCACCGGAGTGTGCCAGCTGCCCTCCTAGGTAGATGGTATCAGCGCGACAGGTGAACATTCCACGGACTTCAGGTGAAAGTCATGTTCCGCTTGATCTGACTGGTGCGTTTGATGGTAAAATAGCAACACCTGACGACCGAGAAGCTGACTTAATACTTGATATACCTACTGTGGATTGGGATCCGAATGTTCTATCCTACATAAACAAACATATACAATAGACACACGATATCTTAATACCAAGAGAAGAAACACCGAATAAGGTCAGGTTAATGTTTGGAAGAATGCCCCTGTACCCTTTGTTTTCGGTATGTTCACTGACAAGATAGACTCTCCATGGCGATGTGGTTACGCTGTATACTTCGCGCTCCAAATGGTTGTGGGTTCGATTCCGGCCTGCGTCGTTCGGTTCATGAGTGCATTTGTCTCAGAGAATCATGGGTGTCGACGCTGGAGCTACGGAGTTCGTGCTGTGTGCGGCGCTTTCGGCAGGCTGCTCTGTAGAAAGAGACCGAGCGATATGGGACACCACCCTGTTCAATGAAGTCGATTCTCTTAGCTTTTAAAATCCTTTTAATAATCACTAACATGTAATAGAAATTAATAATAAAGGACCTGGTAAGTAAGGATTTAGATATGACTAAGCAGCTGTGACAGTAGGTGGTACTACATGCTTTCTGTTAGTGCTGAATGTTGGGCGGCGCTTACCAAACCCAACACCCCACATTTTGACAACGGCGTCGGGCAGAGCAGTGCAATTATGCGGGTTTAAGCCTTACCCTAGTGGCAAGAAATACAACCTGAAGACTAAATGTCATGGCAGGGCAGACCAGGTCCTAAGCTTTAGTCGGCAACTGTTCTAGAATTGAAGCTCCGACAGCCTGACAGTTAAACCTTTGCTTTGCTGATCCGGCAGCTTGTCTTGTTCCAGACGTATTGGTGTTACCTTTCTTCTGGAGTAAACTAGGCAGGCCGAGAGAGGAATTATGCTACAAGGGCAACACATGGTCTCTACAACTGAGCCCAGGTTTCGTACTATGGAGAGGATCATTCATTCATTCAGTAGCATGTCCTTTGCAGAACCTCGCTCCCATAACAACCTTCCGGAAAACTTCTCGATCAGAAGCAAGATGTCCCGCGTCTGATACACCCATCTGGAGATCATCCGCCACATCCTGCACCCATCTTCTCTTTGGCCTTCCTCTTCCTCTCTTCCCAGGCATATACCCTTCCATTATTGTTCTCTCCAAACTGTCGTGACGTTTCAAATGACCACATTACTTCAATTTTCTTTGTTTTATCGTCTTTAATAGCCATTCCTCCTCAATATTCAACTCTTGAAGTATGGATGCATTTGTTCTTTTCTTTACCCAAGATATTCTTAGAACTCGTCTATAACATTTATATTCAAAGGCATATATGCGCTGTTCATCTTGTTTAGTAAGTGTCCATGTCTCACAGGCGTATGTTGCAATGGGAAAGATGCATGCTCTTAAAAATCTAATTTTTGTAGTTCTATCTGTCCCACTCCATAATTTATTCATCTGGTTTAGTCTTTGAAGAGCAATGGATAGTCGCCGTTTAATTTCTTTCATTGTGTCACCATTATTCGTAATCAATGACCCAAGATATTCAAAATTTTTCACCACCTCCAATTTTCTCCCATTAATGTATATTTCTTTCTCCATAGTAGTTTTATCTGTATGCATTATCTTAGTTTTTTCTATGTTAAGATATAAGTTGTGATTTTCACTATTCAATTGTGTTGAGGCTATTAGGTTTTCTTTGCCATTCTGTGTTGTGGATAGTAATACTGTATCATCAGCATATCGAATCTCTGGTATGTCATGACCGCCGATATTTAGGGCATCATATGGCTCCCTGTTTATATCATCTCTTACATTTCTCATTATATTTTCGGCATACAGGTTAAACAAATAGGGTGACAGCACGCAGCCCTGACAGACTCCTTGCTTGATGTTAAACCAATCTGATGTCTCACCATCTATTCTAACTGCTGCTCGTTGGTCTAGATATAGCATTTTTATGAGATGTACTACATGTGAAGGAAAGCCCATATTCCTCATGATTTCCCAAAGTTTCTGATGCTGTACACAGTCAAATGCTTTTGAATAATCCACAAAACATGAGAATAGGTTTACATTAAATTCTCTGCACTTCTCTATTATTAAACGCATGTTGAATATGTGATCTCTTGTTCCTCTTCCTTGTCTAAATCCAGCTTGAACTACGTTAATCTCCTCTTCCATTTTCTTACTAGGTCTTCGCATTATGACTTTTAGTAGAATTTTACTTGCATGACTTATCAGGGCAACAGTTCTATAGTTGGTGCATAATTTCAGGTTGCCCTTTTTTGGTATTGGAATGAAGATAGTTCTCTTCCAATCTTTTGGCCATATACCATATTTCCAAATCTTTGTACATAATGCATGATATATGTGTATGCTTTCTTCTCCTCCTGCTTTAATTAGTTCAGCTGGTATCTCATCACATCCAGGTGATTTACCATTCTTCAGGTTCCTTATAGCCCAAGCAATTTCATCTAATGAGGGTTCAGGTTCTGTCTCTGCTGTCATTGGCTCATGTATCTCATTCATATCCTCACTGTCACTCATATCATACATTCCACTGCAGTACTCCTGCCATCTTTCTAGAATTTGTCTAGATTCTGTTAAGGTATTTCCCATCTTGTCACAGATAACATTCAATTGAGGTTAGAACATTTCTTGTCAATAAGAAATGGAGAGGATATTATGCCTATTATTAAGCACACAGTAACATACTATCGGCTATCAAGAAGATCATCTACCAATAATAAATGACCCTTTACTGGCCTTGAAGTGTAGTGGGTATATTGTGACAGCCACAATTCTGCACTCCATGAATGATATGGCCAACATCAAGCCCGACGCCTTTACTTCTCATAACAATTTTGGTACCAATTTTAGGTTTTGGGCACTTGATGGATTTTTGTTTAAATACGCTTTAGTGGAGACTAGAAAGCACGGGTGCATGACCAGCAAGCCAGCGTGCTAGCCGTAGGACCAACACTAACATAATTAGTTAGTTGCATATCCTTTACAGGACGTCGCAGTCAACCCCAGTATTTTTGGCTGTTTGTAATTTCTTGGCACGTTTACGTTCAGTAGTTTGCCATTGCTTTCCGAACGACCGACACTCATATCTTTTATAAAGGAAACCAACGCAAGGTGGTCTGCTTCCAAATTGCCCGCAGCTGTGTTTCCAACGTGGTAAGCGGGATTATGAACTGCATCTGTAACCCCCTCGCCACATATAGTGACGGAATTATGGTTATGGAGTCTAGGAGGTCGAGCGTCTAAGTACACATCGTTATTCAGGGGCAACAGTGTCAGCTGCGAGTCGTTTCATTCCTATGTCCTTATCATCATCATGTAAAGTGCATTTTTATACCATGGGCAGGTAGAAACAATGAGCAAGTTCTACACGAAGCAGATTAAGACCTTACACTGATTGGCGAAATGAAACGTAGACAGTCAATATTTATGGGCACGTTATGAGAAGAAATACACTGAAAAACTTGGTGACAACTGGCAAGATTGAGACGAAAAGAACAAGGGAAGGCAGAGAAGTAAATACCTGGTCACATGGGATGTCCGAGACAAGAACACAGAGCTGATCCACGACTCTGGTGATCGTGTAAGATGGCGAAATATGACCTCTCACACTTACCGGCATGGCACATGATACTGAGATCTTTTCACAGCCTGCCTGACTGGCTCTCAAATCTGTGCCGGTTCCATAGAGCACCCATGAGCGCCACGACAACCCCGCAGCGAGGGGGATGACTACAAACAAATAACCTGTTAGAAAATCAGCATAGTGGAATGGATAAGTGCGCTCGTTCTTAAACATATGGTGCGCTGAAGCCGAGGTAGCGGGTTTAACGCCTACACTGGTCAGCTGAACTAAATGTTGACTTCTCGTCTTTAACTTGAGAACGTAATTTACTAGTACCTCTGAAGTCGGAGTACGTTCGCCTGATAGCGAGGGTCACTGGTAATAAGGAAAGCTAAGCCACACGCAAAAAAAAAAAAATCAATCCAGTGTACTTGTATGGAAAACGCTAGGGTTCAAAGCGAGCGAAATAACAAATAATATGTAACATTTGGTAACCCCATTGAGAAAATAATATGTAACATCTCGTAAACCCACTGAGAAAATAATATGTAACATCTCGTAAATCCACTGAGAAAATAATATGTAACATCTCGTAAACCCACTGAGAAAATAATATGTAACATCTCGTAAACTCACTGAGAAAATAATATGTAACATCCCGTAAACCCACTGAGAAAATAATATGTAACATCCCGTAAACCCACTGAGAAAATAATATGTAACATACCGTAAACCCACTGAGAAAATAATATGTAACATCCCGTAAACCCACTGAGAAAATAATATGTAACATCTCGTAAACTCACTGAGAAAATAATATGTAACATCTCGTAAACCCACTGAGAAAATAATATGTAACATCCCGTAAACCCACTGAGAAAATAATATGTAACATCCCGTAAACCCACTGAGAAAATAATATGTAACATCTCGTAAACCCACTGAGAAAATAATGTGTAACATCTCGTATACCCGCTGAGAAAATAATATGTAACATCCCGTAAACCCACTAAGAAAATAATATGTAACATCCCGTAAACCCACTGAGAAAATAATATGTAACATCTCGTAAACCCACTGAGAAAATAATATGTAACATCTCGTAAACCCACTGAGAAAATAATATGTAACATCTCGTAAACCCACTGAGAAAATAATATGTAACATCTCGTAAACCCACTAAAAAAATAATATGTAACATCTCGTAACCCCACTAAGAAAATAATATGTAACATCTCGTAAACCCACTAAGAAAATAATATGTAACATCTCTTAAACCCACTGAGAAAAATCGACATATATTTTATATTTGTTTTCATGTCTGCTGTATAATTATTCACTGTTTTTCGCATACCAATTTCACATCTGTAAAATCTTAGGCTATCTGCGCATCTGTTTTGGTCATTTCACTATTTCTTTATTTCCGTTTGTGTCTGTTCGTCCTTCTCTACCCTCGTTTTGTGTTTTCTCTCTTTATCTGCCCTAATCTTTCTGTAGACTCGTCTACGTATTTATGTGTATGTTTTTTTTTAAATCTCTCTATTGTCTATCGCGCCCTCTATTTCTCTTTATCCTATTAGTTTTTGTTTTCTTTCTCTCCACATTTCCGAGCCCTCCCACTGATTCTTTACAAAACAGTCTATACCTCTTTAATAAACCCATCCACCCGACTTATCTCCCCCTCAGATACCATACATCACACCCAGCTCTTTGTTGATTCCGTTTTGACCAATATTTCCTCATCTTTGTTCACCATGCGTATCAAATACCCTACACATCCGCACCTGACAATAGCAAAGGTATCTCTTGTTGCCCGTGCCCCAATTTTGCTAAGCCTTTTCATTGCTTTCTGCTGAGGACATCAAGCGCGGAGCTAGTCGGCCGGACAAGTGAAACATATTGGAGGAATACGTTTGAGTGATCCTAGAGAACAATTTCAAACGCCAAATCTCTTTATCCCTGCATTGTCAGTCCATGAGCTGAAAATTATATGTCAAGCTAGCGGAAACGGCTGAGCAGCTGTTTATAGAAAGGGCATTACCGTTGGGAATCTATGATTAAAATATCGACCGTTGGCCTCGGATCCCGTGGGATGTTGGTTTAGGAGACTCCTGGTTTTAGGTGAAAGAATTAATTGGTCATCAGGTTGCCAAGTCTAGACTCATTTGTCCCGGTAATGTGATCTTCCAGGCTTCGCTGTCTTAAAGGGCAGTCTGTCATCTCCTAATAATGAGATCGCAGCTTTAAGGCAGCTTACCCTTTCCATATTGTGGTTGTTGTTGCTGCTGCTGTGTTTGCTCCGTTGTTCGAATTGTTCACTCTTATACAAAATGAAGGACACGCAAGAATATGATGATGATTCTTTTTCCTTTCAGGCCAGCAACTGACTTGGGGTCGAAGGTTGTGGGTTCGATTCCGGGCCCTGCCATTCGGTTTACGAGTGCATTTTTTCGGAGACTTCTGAGGGTCGTAGCTGGAACTACGGAGTTCGTGCTTTGTGCGACGCTTTCGTGCTGTGGAAAGAGGCTGAGCCATATGGGATAAAATCCCGGTGCAATGAAGAAGACACTGCCGACTTTTAAGTGACTTTTCAAGGCCAGTAAAGATCACAATAATTTGTTTAAGGCTTATTAGTTGGTTAATTAGTTGGCTGGTTGGTTGAGTGTTTGGTTGGTTGATTAGATGTTACATTGGCTGGTTAGTCGATTTCTTGGTTAATCGGTTGGTTGATTGGTTGGTTGGCTGGTTGATTGGTTGGTTGGACGAGTTCTTGATTAGTCGGCTGATTAGTTAGTTGATTGGTTGGTTGTTTGGTAAGCTGATTAGTTATGGGTTGTTTGATTGGTTGGTTGTTTGGTAAGCTGATTAGTTATGGGTTGTTTGATTGATTGGTTCATTACGTGATTGGTTTCTTGGAGTTGAGTTAATAACCAAATCATTGCGCTCGGGGCATTTTCATAAGGGCTCAATCATCATCTTCAACAGCCAGCGTAGAGTTTCAATACTAATAGTATCCGTTGCAATCAGATTATTTGACCGTCTTGCTTTACCTCTGAGTTACGACTGTCTACCAGATCCTCTGACCACCACCTGCTGCCGTATTCTCTCTAGACCATGATAGTCGGTCTATTTGTTCTTCTGCATTATTCACGTGCCCCCAGAGGACATTGACCACATCTGCCTTATCATGCATCAAATCACCCTTCAGTGATGCAGCACCAGCCAATCTGTCTGCCTGTTTATTTCCAACCACACCAGAGTGTCCTGGAGAAAAGATCCAGCGAATGCTCACAACCTGCGACACCTGAATTGATGCATATCATTCAGCACGATGTATGCCAGTCTTCACCTTTGTCAGCATGCTTTGTGAATGAGTCACAATGTTGGTTTGTTGGTTGGTTGAGTAGTTGGTTGGTTGGTTGATTGTAAATCCTTGGTAAGACGGAGGTTTAACTCTTAAGTTCGATGCATAAACGTACAAGATGGAAAAAAAAAACACGTAAAGCTCTTCCTTCTAATGGGGTCAGATTGGTGCAGATAATTCCTGTTGACCGCCCGCTCCGTGGCGAAGGGCGTTAAGGACGTAATTCGTGATCCTGCATACCGCGCTCAAAACACAGCTGCAACAGTAGAGCGCCTTGCGTTGGTTTTTTATGAAATGGTATGGGTTCCGGTTGTTCAGAAAGCAATTGCAAACTACTGAACGTAATCTTGCCCAGTAATCACGAACAGCAAAAAAATACTGGAGTCGACTCCTACGTCCTGTAAAGGATATGCAACTAACTAACATTCCCGTTAACGACACAATACCGCTCTAACGATGTTTCTGATTGATGTTGTAGTAAACGTCTTCTTCTTCTTCTTCTTCTTCTTCTTCTTCTTCTTCTTCTTCTTCTTCTTCTTCTTCTTCTTCTTCTTCTTCTTCTTCTTCTTCTTCTTCTTCTTTCTTTAAGACGTCTCATGGAGATTAGACCCACAACGTGCATTCTTAAACATCCGGTGAGCTGATGCCGAGATATGGGATTCAACCCCTCCACCGTACGGTTGGACTAAAATGTTGACTTCTCACCCTTGCCTTGGGACGTAAATTACAAGTACATCAGAAGTCGAAGTGGGTTCACCTGATGGCCACAGACACTGGTAATAGAAAAAGCTAACCCACACGAAAAAATCAGTCTAGTTCTACTTGAAGTAGTGTTATGGACTACGCTTGAGTTCAAAACGAGCAAGCGCCAAAGATAAATCTATTGCAGGCCAGCGATAGAAGGCTGAATGCTGGATGACTTGTGTCAACTGTGTGAGGTAGCCAATCCGATTCCAACTCCTTTTAGTCGTATCTTTTACTTTATTCACATGAGGTCTACAGTGCAGTTACTCTTTATTTCTACAGTATGACCAGGGTAATACAGGGGCCAGTCGATGTTGTGACGGCTGCGACATGTCCATCCCTTGTAGTGTACGAGTGGAAGTTCAGAGGTGACAGCTAGAGCCTGTGCTTTTTACCTAGAGTCCACCTGTGTTTCTGACAGGTAAATTGCATGGTTGTCACTGTCCAGGTGTCAGGGAGTTATCTTGCAGGGCCACGCCCTTCCTTTCCAGCAGCTGGTGCAGTCTGTCTGTCTGTCTGTCTGTCTGTCTATCTATCTATCTATCTATCTATCTATCTATCTATCTATCTATCTATCTATCTATCTATCTATCTATCTATCTATCTATCAGTCTCTCTATATATCTATCTTTCTATCCATCCATCCATCCATCTATCTATCTATCTATCTATCTATCTATCTATCTATCTATCTATCTATCTATATATATATATATATATATCTGTCTGTCTCTCTACATATCTATCTTTCTATCCATCCATCCATCCATCCATCCATCCATCCATCCATCTATCTATCTATCTATCTATCTATCTATCTATCTATCTATCTACTATCTATCTATCTATCTATCTATCTATCCGTCCGTCCGTCCGCCCATCCGTCTGTCTCTCTGTAGTTAATTCTTTACAACTAAATTAAGGTCGTTCGGTCGTTCGATCTGTCTCTCCTTCCTACTGTACGTTTTGTGTTTTCATGTACTGTTTTTCATGTAGTTATGTGTCTGTTTTCGATTGGTTGTTCTTTATTGACGAAGGCTTTAGCCGAAACGTCACTTTTGTTTCTTGTACTCATGTTCTAGTCAAGCTCACAATCTACTTCTCGTTTTTTGGTGATTCATTCATTGCCTACTATACGCCCACCCACTTGGCTGTCTATACATATGTCTCCTTCTCTGTCTTTCTCTCTGTGTCTGCCTATCTGTCTGTCTCTGCCTGCATCTCTTTCATGCTTCTAGCTGTGTCTCTGTCTCTCACGCTCTCTCTCTCTCTCTCTCTCTCTCTCTCTCTCGAGCGCGCGCCTGTCTGTCTATATGCCTGTCTCTGCCTGCATCTCTTTCATGCTTCTCGCTCTCTCTCTCTCTCTCTCTCTCTCTCTCTCTCTCTCTCTCTCTCTATCTCTATCTCTCTCTGCCTGTCTGTCTCTGCCTGTATCTCTTTCATGCTTCTCTCTCTCTCTCTCTCTCTCTCTCTCTCTCTCTCTCTCTCTCTCTCTCTCTCTCTCTCTCTCACTGCCTGTCTGACTGTCTATATGTCTCTGCCTGTCTCTCACTCTGCTTCACTCTGCATGTCTTTCTGTTTCTCTTTCTGTCTCTCCCTCTCCGGGTCTCTGTGTCTACCTGTCTCTGTCTGTTACTCTCTGTTTCTCTTTGTCTCTCTATTGTCTCTCTCTCGTCTCGCTCTCTCTCTCTCTCTCTCTCTCTCTCTCTCTCTCTCTCTCTCTCTCTCTCTCTCTCTCTCTCTCTCTCTCTGTCAGGTCTATGTGTTAAACGGGGTTATTTCTGCTGACTTCACACAACATTTTTCAGTCATTCTGTTTCTTGTTTGCTCAAGCGTAACTGAATGGGAGCTGGAGGGAAGGGTTCGAGCTGAGCGGAGAACTAGCTGACAATGTAAAACCTGGTCTTGACATTCGGGTATTGGAAACTGGGTTGAGTTGATCATAGAATGGACTGTTACCAGGTCCTGTTTTGAGCTGATGTATCTAGAGCAGTTCCTTTTAAATAAATCGGGCAGTGAGGCGAAAGGTGACCGTTTTTAGTTGTCGCTTCTTGTTGTTAGGGGGTCGAGTGGCGTTAACCCGAGGCTTGATGAAAAATAAATGTATCTGTGTACCAAGCAATGTACTATCAGATTGGTTTGACATCCAGCAAGGAGTCCGTCAGGGCTGCGTGCTGTCACCCTATTTGTTTCACCTGTACGCCGAAAATATAATGAGAAATGTAAGAGATGATATAAACACGGAGCTATATGATGCCCTAAATATCGGCGGTCATGACATACCAGAGATTCGATATGCTGATGATACAGTATTACTATCCACAACACAGAATGGCATAAAAAACCTAATAGCCTCAACCCAATTGAATAGTGAAAATCACAACTTATATCTTAACATAGCAAAAACAAAGATAATGCATACAGATAAAACTACTATGGAGAAAGAAATATACATTAATGGGGGAAAATTGGAGGTGGTGAAAAATTTTGAATATCTTGGGTCATTGATTACCAATAACGGTGACACAATGAAAGAAATTAAACGGCGACTATCCATTGCTCTTCAAAGACTAAAACAGCTGAATAAATTATGGAGTGGGACAGACAGAACTACAAAAATTAGATTTTAAAGAGCATGCATCTTTCCCATTGCAACATACGCCTGTGAGACATGGACACTTACTAAACAAGCTGAACAGCGCATAAACGCCTTTGAATATAAATGTTATAGACGAGTTCTAAGAATATCTTGGGTAAAGAAAAGAACAAATGCATCCATACTTCAAGAGTTGAATATTGAGGGGGGTTGGCTATTAAAGACGATAAAACAAAGAAAATTGAAGTATTTTGGTCACTTGAAACGTCACGAAAGTTTGGAGAGAACAATAATGGAAGGGTATATGCCTGGGAAGAGAGGAAGAGGAAGGCCAAAGAGAAGATGGGTTCAGGATGTGGCTGATGATCTCCAGATGGGTGTATCAGAAGCGGGACATCTTGCGCATGATTGAGAGGTTTTCCGGAAGGTTGTTATGGGAGCGAGGTTCTGCAAAGGACATGCTACTGAATGAATGAATGAAGCAATGTACTTCATGCTTATTGAATCACTGATCTACCTATATATATATATATATATATATATATATATATATATATATATATATATATATATATATATATATATATATATATTCCTTGGACTGCCAAAGTAACTAACAACGACTACCTGAAAGAGGCTAATGAAACTAGAACATTACATTCAACAATAAGAATGAGACAAACAGCTTTCTTTGGTCATGTGTTGAGAAGATAGGCATTTGATAATATCGTGACAACTGGAAAGATCAAGCAGGGGCACACCAAGAGAATGGGATGCTGGATGGACTGAGACGGAGGCATACAGGAATATCGTCAGCTGGGTAGATCCAGAACACCAAGAACCTAGATTTGTGGAGAGACATGAACACCAGCCGGTAAGGCACTTTATGATGATGAATACGATAAGGATGATGATGATACATAAATAATAACACTGCACAGTCATTAAAAGTACACCCTATAGTTACTTTGACGTTTTGAAGCACAATGTAACAAACTATCGTTTGTTAAGACGGCAAGGTGTGTGTGTGTGTGTATGTGTATATAATATATATATATATATTATATGTGTGTGTGTGTGTGCGCGCGCGTGCGTGCGTGAGTGCGCGCAATACAGAATATATACCAGGAGACTGCAATTTGGTTTAGAAATGTATACCGGACACTGGCTGTTTATTCTCCACTCGAAATGTTTCTGATACATCTGCACTAAATTCCTGCTCTACTTCAGTTGTTTGTCATCTACTGCTAGCCAAGAGTGGAATGCACTCACAAGATCCTAGGAAACCTACCACAACACGGACATAGATACGCTTGCCTACCAGCAAATCAACCCGCTCGTACTTCTAGTGTCCTGTGACCTCGTGTTTGACCCCACCGGCGGTGATAACCCTTCAACCTTTCAACTCTGTTGAGGTACTCGGCCTCACACGGCCCCGGTTGTGTCCTCCACATGTCTCTGTGGCTGTGGATTAATCATGTTACTGCGAGATGACAGTGCATTTATTATCAGATGAATACACTTATGGTCTCCGTGGTGTGCTGACCTGGTCTAATCCCCGCTAAAGTGCAGACAGAAATAATACAGAAAATAGGAATGGCCAAAGATATAGTCACTTAAAGGCGAGAAGATCCGCTTCATTACAGCGGGTTTTACCCCATATGGGCAGGTCGCTTTTCGCGAGGAAGACCTGCCGAAAGCGTCGCACAGAACGCGAACTCCATAGCTCCAGCGACGACCCCGAGAAGTCACTGAGACAACTGCACTCCTGAACCGAACGGCGTAGCTCAATATCGAACCTATAACTTTCGGATCGCGAAGGCATGCGGCATGCGACACAGCCTAGTGATAGTCGGGGCTCTCTAGTAGTAGTCAGGGATTACCTAGTAATAGTCAGGAACTCCATGGTAATAGTCAGGGACTCCGTAGAAATAGTCAGGGACTCCCTAATAATAGTCAGGGACTCCCTAATAATAGTCAGGGACTCCCTAGTAATAGTTAGGGACCCCATAGTAATAGTCAGGGACTCTGTAGTGATAGTCATGGACTCCCTGGTAATAGTCAGGGACTCCCTAGCAGGGACTCCGTAGTAATTGACAGGGACTCCCTAGTAATAGTTATGGACTCCCTTGGGGCTGGGCGAGTGTCAGGGACACTCTGGTAATAGTCATGGGCTCCTTTGTAATTGTCAGGGACTCTGTAGTAATAGTCAGGGATTCTGTAGTAATAGTCAGGGACTCCATAGTAATAGTCAGGGACTCCGTAGTAATAGTCAGGGACTCCGTAGTAATAGTCAGGGACTCCGTAGTAATAGTCAGGGACTCCGTAGTAATAGTCAGGGACTCCTTAGTAATAGTCAGGGACTCCGTAGAAATAGTCAGGGACTCCGTAGTAATAGTCAGGGATTCCATAGCAATAGTCAGGGACTCCCTAGTAATAGTCAGGAATTCCCTGGTAATAGTCAGGGACTCCCTTGTAATTGTCAGGGACACTCTGGTAATAGTCAGGGACTCTTTGTACTTGTCAGGGACTGAGTAGTAATAGTCAGGAACTCTCTAGTAATAGTCAGTTACAGACGGATTTAAATGCGATATGATCGACTTCATTGCACCGGGTTTTACCCTATTTGGCCTGGTATCTTTCCACATGGCGACCAGCGAAAGTGTCGCGAGCACGAACTCTATACCGTCAGCGACGACGTCTCAGGAGTCTCCAAGAAATTTTTCTACGCGAACTGAATGGCGGAGTCCAGCAATGAACCTTCGGAACGCAAAGCAGGCGGCTAAACCACATGGCCGCGGAGACCACCAGTTCAGTGATACGATACAGCGTCTGACATTTATGCCACTCAGCTACAGAGGAATGTTAACTGGCCTGCCATGAGGTGATTATTTGTCTTAAACAGCTCCCCGTACCTACCTATAGTCTATTAAGAGTCTCTTAAAAGTCGACAGGGAAGACCTCATTGCACCGAGTTATTATCTCATATGGCTCAGTCTCTTTCCGCAGCGCGGAATGCGTTGCACAAAGCACGAACTCCCTAGCTCCAGCGACGAACCCCAGGAGTCTTCGAAAAGATGCACTCGCGAACCGAAGGACGCAACCCGGAATCGAACCCACAACCCTCGGAGCCCGAGTCAGACGGCTTGACCACTTCGCCACGGAGACTCCCCCGTACCTACCTATACGTCGTCGAAATGTCATTGCGTTATCAAGTCTGCTACCATATTAACAACTTTTAAGTCATAACTATATATACTTCCCTATTTCCGCCAGCCATTTTGGTTTGAGTCGGTCTCCCTGGCCTAGAAGTTAGCGACTTTCTCCGTAATCCCGTTATCAGTTCAGTTATAAGTTATCAGTTGGGGTATCTTCATTACATCGTTTTCCCGATGTACCTCTCGCATCCCGTATGCTCTCGTGAGTAACGTGACGTGTGCGAGAATCGGTGGCGGCTATAGCCGCGTCGGTAACTTACGGGGTATGTGAGCCGGTCGTTCAGAAATAAATGGCAAACTACTGAGCGTAATCTTGCCAAGAAATCAACAATCAGCTGAAAGATGCTGATGTTGTCAGCGATGTCCTGTAAAGGATATGCGAACAAACAAACAAATTTTTTTCGTTTGATGAAAACCTATTTTTTGTTTGGCATTGAATATGTTAAGAGTAATGAAATGTCGAAGTGACTGTTGATTAAAGCATGAAGGGAGTTAATGAATAATTTATAAATAATGTGAGGGGAGCATTGGAGCTTTGGGATATCGCTGTGTAGATGAGAATAAAGAATGCCAAGACATGAAAGGAAAACAAAGAAGTATTATAACAGCTGGAATTTAAGATTAAATGAGATCAAGATCCTGCAAAGAAATATTGCAACAGCTGGTATTAAATACTGAATTACATCAAGATCAAACAAAAAATATTACAACAGCTGGGATTTAATACTGATCAAGATTTAACAAATACATATTACGACAGCTGGGATTCCAATCTAAAAAAGATCAAGATCCACAAAAGACTGGGATCTGGGATTTGAGATTAAATGAGATCAACATCCAACGAAGACATAGTACAACAGCTGGGAATCTAAGACTGAATGAGATCAAGATCAACAAAGAAATATTGTAACAGCTGGTATTCAAGACTGAATTAGATCAAGATACAACAAGGAAACATTACTACAGCTGGGATTTAAGATTAAATTATATCAAGATCCAACAAAGAAATATTACAACGGCTGGGATTCAAGACGGAATGCGATCAATATCCAACAAAGAAATATTACAACAGCTGGAATTCGAGACTGATCAAGATCCACAATGACATATTACAAAAGCTGGGATTTAAGCCTGAATGAGATCAAGATCGAACATAGACATATTACAACAGTTGAAAATTAAGATTCAATGAAACCAACATCCAACGAAGAAATGTTACAACATCTGAGTGGGAAACGGAGTGGAATACTTGTGAGGGTTGGGGTGGGGGGGGGGGGGGGGGGAGAGAGAGAGAGAGAGAGAGAGAGAGAGAGAGAGAGAGAGAGAGAGAGAGAGAGAGAGAGGTGGGAGTGGGTTGTGTTTGGTGTGATGAAACATGTTTAACTCCGGTCAGTAAAAAAAGCGTTAACTTTTATGGTGTCTATGGCGTCCTCTAATCTGTACTTTATTCTTCTACTTACATGAGCGGGAAAGAATGTGAGTGTGTTTATTTAATAACTTTAAAACGTGAGTACATTTTATAGCTGCATTGTAAGAGATCGTGTGTGGTTGTAGACTTCAGACACTGTATGTGAATATAGTCTTTCAATTGCCAGGTCGAAAATTAGTTTTAGTGAGTTAGGTATTATTGATTATTGCACATTTTCCGTGCGTTTATAATGTATATATTGTCTCTGTAGTTGTCGTCGGCCGGTCTCTCTGGCCGAGGAGTAACAACACTTTCTCCGTAATCCCGTTTATCACGCAGAGTCTCGTAGCGGGCGAGAACTGGAAGCGGTTCTACACCCCCCCCCCCCCCCCCCCCCCGCTGGTGACTTGCGGGATAACTGAGCAGAAAGCAAAGGCAAACTACTGAGCGTAATCTTGCCAAGAAATCAACAGACAGCTGAAAAATGCTGCTGTTGACAGCGATGTCCTGTAAAGGATATACGAATTTAAAAAAAAAAAAAAAAAAAAGTTGTCGTCAATGTCTAAGAATAGTTTCATAAGTGATGTATGAATGGGACAATGTATGCTAGCAGAGAGATAAGACTGGCAGAATGGCAGACGGAGCTGCCTGCTTAATTCATAATTCTTTGAAAATAAAGTTCGTTCGTACGTTCGTTCGCTCGATAATTCGTTCGTTCGTTCATTCGTTCGTTCGTTCGTTCTTCTTCTTCTTGTTCTTCTTCTTCTTCTTGGGATCGTTTTCTTCGAGGATTACACAATCAACTGAGTTCTCATTATGAACTCGGCCCTGTTTTGGGGTTCCTCTTTTTTTAAATTTTGTTGCGTATCCCTTACGGGACGTTGCAGTCAACACCAGCATTTTCAGCTGCTGTTGATGTACTAGGCAAGTGTTACGTTCAGTAGTTTGCCATTGCTTTCTGAACGACCGGCCCCTATACCTTTTTCGAAAAAAACCAGCACCGCCGTGTTTCGAACCCGGGTGTACGGGCTCACAAACCGCGTTCGCAAGCCCTTTAGCCACAGAGAGTTGTATACATATTAGAATGTAGCTATGATTCAGTGCAGTTGGCAGTATATCGTTCTTAGCTCGCTGTACAGAAGGCAATCCTACAGAATAAACTCTGCCCTTTGTTTAGTCCACCGTGCATACTAATGAAGCAGAGGCTAACAGTTTGAACGATAATACAGCTGGTAATGATGATGATGATAATGATGATGATGGTTTATGTAAAGCCACACTCAAGTCTGCCAGCCAGCTAGACACGGTGAGATTACCCACCATAAATAACCTCGTCACTGCCGTGACCTCCTCTAACCTCTTAGCCTTTTCACCCTCAACCTTCGGGTCACTGAGGTCACGGAGTAGCACGCGAGGTCCAGACAAGAGTATTATTGAAACGGACACCTTTGTGTGCAGCCAGTGGCCTCAGTTCGCTTCTTATACTGATACAGGCATAAACTAGTAAACGGGTTTATTAAAGGGGTGTGTGTACACTTGGCGTGTTGACAACAAGGCGGCGGACGTGGCACAGTTGGCTAGAACGATTGCCTGCCATTCTGGTGTTTATGTGTTCAAACCACCATCAAGGCTGATTTTTTTTTTTTTTAATTGGCTTGGGATTCCTAGGTCGACCCAGCCGAAATGAGCACGAGGAAATGTCATGGGTAGTAAAGACGGTCGGTGTGATGATGATCACATCAGCCATGAGTGCCGATTGGTCTTTGAAAATAGTGAGCTAGCACCATATACCCGCGGGCGCGCTAGCGATGTTGGTAGGGAACTGCGCTGGCAAAGTCATGAGGACGCTCGGTGCCTGGGCTCATCGCTTGCCAAAATTACCGAAAGATTGGCCACATATTCCTCCTTGCTCTCGGGCACTATCAGATGTGATAGTGCTGTACATCACAGAGGAAAGGCCAGACGGACACATAATTATACTACGACTGGTGGCATTAATATTGCACTCTTCGCTGGCTGTTGAAGATAAGGACGGAGCATGTTTGGGAATATCCCGAGTGTTGTGATGTCGGTTCTGACCACATCTGCCTTCTAGTGCACAAATATCCCACCCAGAGGCGCAGACCCAGCCAATCTGTCCGCCTGCTCGTTTCCCAGCACACCAGCATGTCCTGGGGGACAGGATCCAACAGACGCTCTCTATCTCTGATGTTTGAATTCATATTTAGAATGTTCTAACCACACGCGAAATATGTCCACTTATGTTTTAGTAGCCGGGTCCGTGGCGGTGGAGTTTTATAAACGCAGTTCGTAATCCTGCATACCGCGTTCGAAACACAGCTGCGGGCGATTTGGCAGCAGACCACAGTGCGTTTGGCTTTTTTTATTAAATGATATTGGTGCGGTCGTTCAGAAAGCAACGGCAAACTACTGAACATAACCTTGCCAAGGGATTACAAACAGCCAAAAAAGGCTGGGGTTCACTGCGGCGTCCTGTAAAGCAACTAACTTTATGTGTTAATAATATCCTTTCAAATTGCTGTGTGAATATGTGTTGTATAATTCACTTTGAAGTATATATCTAATTACTTTACTTAATGTTATGTGATTTCTGCAGTATGTACCTGACGAGATGCAGTGAAATATGACAGGCAATGAATCGTGCAATCTACTGTTTGTATCTTCGATATACAAAATCTTTGTCTCCTTGACTTGCCTTACAGAGTTCACTAGTTGTGGTCACGGCCATTCCACTGCTATTCCAATGGGTTTTAGTGTTAATAATACCACCGTCGGACGAACCATGGTTCTTCTTCTTCTTCTTCTTCTTCTTCTTCTTCTTCTTCTTCTTCTTCTTCTTCTTCTTCTTCTTCTTCTTCTTCTTCTTCTTCTTCTTCTTCTTCTTCTTCTTCTTCTTCTTCTTCTTCTTCTTCTTCTCCTCCTCCTACTTCTCCTCCTCCTCCTTCTCCTCCGTTTCCTCCTCCTCCTCCTCCTCCTCTTCCTCCTTCTTCTTCTTCTTCTTCTTCTTCTTCTTCCTCTTCTTCTTCTTCTTCTTCTTCTTCTTCTTCTTCTTCTTCTTCTTCTTCTTCTTCTTCTTCTTCTTCTTCTTCTTCTTCTTCTTCTTCTTCTTCTTCTTCTTCTTCTTCTTCTTCTGCGTTCGCCAGGAATATTTGATTTGGAAGTAATTGCGTTCTGTCTGTTTACAGCAGAGCTGCGATATTTGTGCCAATCGGCCGACACATCCGACTTCTTCAGGCATTTGTTTACCGGGTTAACCCTCCCGGGAAGGAGGGTTCGAGACCAGCTCTCGTTGTTCGCTAAGGGAGGAATGACGGGCCATCTACTCTTCCCTGCACTCGCCCATACAAAAATGTGATGCTCCTAATACATCACATACCCACAGCCGCCACCCCCTCACACCCCTACTCCCACACGACTTGTTTTTAATACATCGTGGGGGATTATGACACAAAAAAGATGTTTGAGTATATTAGGTTATGAATTCATGGTGCGGATTCATTGGATGTCTGGCTTGTCGGGGTCGTTCCCGAGCAACTCAGGCTCAGATCACTTGGGGTGGTTGAGGGAGGGGGAGATACAGTAATTGCACAGATGTGGAAAACCGGTTTTCTGGATGTGCTTTAGTAAACTGGCTCGAAATACCAGAAACAATGGGCGAACACGAATACTCACATACATACACACTCACACGCATAATCACAGACAGACAGACAGACAGACAGACAGACAGACAGACAGACAGACAGATACCAGGAATGTGAGTTGGTGGACATTACGTCAAGCACCTAATACGTTCTTATTCTTCTTCTTCTCCTTCTCTTTCTTCCTCGTCTTCTACTTCTTTCTTCCTCCTCTTCCTCCTCATCCTTCGCATGCTCTTCGATACGTGTACATAATTTGACTACACCCCCCCCCCACTCCCCCAACCCCTCAAGTGAATTCTAACAGTATTTAACATCCACACTGGTCGGTAATTCTCTGTCCTGAACTGGCTTGTTTCTTTAACCAACGTCCGCTGAAAGCCTCGTGACCTACTTCCTAACAACGCGTAAAAATGTCCTCTTTTTATGCCATGGATCTTTGTGGAAACTTGAACAGTGATTGCTCATGTAGCTTGTCTGACAGCCAAGTAGATTCACTCTGTGAAATGAGGTTCTCTACACACAAACTGAGTTTAGTTTTAACAAAGCCATTTCTGGTACCAACCATCATAGGCTGGTCTTAGCTGGCTGATGAGAATTACAAATAGATATTGCTGGGAACTGTTCAGCGGTGAAAAGTACACAACATAATATATTCATTCTGCTGACAACGTTGCAGTTAGCGGAATAGACAACTGAGACTTCGTATTTTAAATGATTAATTGCCATGGGATGATTAAGCGTCTTATTAAGTGACCGTCCGTATCTGCTATAAGCTTATATACAGTAGATTTCCTTATGCAACGCCCTTTGATTTGACATATATAATACAACATGCCTGCTACCATATTTACAACTTTTTAGTCATGACTGTGAGACACCTCTACTTCCCATTTTCCACCACCCATTTGTGTTAGGTTAAAACCTAATTTTTGCTTGGCGCTGAATACTGTTATAAAGTAAATAACGCTTTTGAGGTGGGGATGGGGTGGGGGGGGGGGGGGGGGTCAAAGAGGTCAAATATGTTGGTAGTATATTCACAGAAGATCAGGGCGGCTGAGATTAAGGAGTTTCCGCGTTTGCGTCATGTAGGTATTCTTCTTCTTAATTCGTTCGATATTTTTGTCATCATCATCTTCCACTTTTGCTGTCAAGCGTCGTGGGGAGGAATAATTTGCACTTCAGTGCCCGTGTCGTGTGTAAAGAATGAATGTCGTAGTAGTTATTTGTTCTTCTTTACCACTTTAGTGTCGTCCCTGGAGTGAGGGGAATCAACACCCACATTTGTTTTAATTCAATATCTCTATCCTGGAGATATCCAGCAGACTCCGTCCACAACACTCCCTCAATCTGAAGACACCTTCTTCTCACTCTTACTCACTCCTGGATCATACCCCCTCTCATTCTTCCCCAACATAACATACTTGACAACTCTAGCTTCAACAAATAAAAACACGAAATTTATTAAAGCAAAGAGTATATATAGGAGAAGTGTGTGTGTGTGTATAATGTGTAGAATGTGTGACGTATACTCTAAAGTGTATATAGACTCAGATCAGTGTTCAGCAGTATAGTCATTCTCATCACTGTGCTGAGAACACACTAGCACCATGTATTCCAGACAAGCAACCTCACCAAGGTGATGGTTCTCCGGTCACGTGAAGACTTCCTCCGTTGTCTCTTGAACCACTAGGATGCTTGGACATACATGACAAACACTGTCTAAGGAGAGTCTTCAATCTGATTTACACTATGAATTTCCTCTGTTATTTAACCGAATGTTAATTAGAAAATTCTAACACTATTGTCACTGTTACTGGGGAAATCTTAATGGATCTATTGTCACTGGTTGTAAAGATTCCCCATATTAACACCACAATCTGAATGTTCTAGGTATTTCTATAAATTTGTATGAATGTTCCTGGTATCAGTAGTGTATTTATACAATGTTCTGATTGTTCAGTGATACAACTATCATTTGCTAAACATAAATCTCATCAGCATGTCCTGCTCAGCAGAAGCCAGGATCCCGCAAACCAACTTGGGTATAAGCCCAATGTAGCGGCCTCTCAGCAACTTCTGTCTTCAAATTCTGAGCCATCATCTTCTAAATTGTGTTCTAGCTTCACTGTTGAATATCATAGCACACATACGTGGACCTGTAAATGGAACCTGTAGAATAGAGAATACTATGGTGAGGGCAACTCAATCCTGGCCGGAATTAGGTGAGTGTAGGCCAATAGCAGCACTCAGATCTACAACAGAGATCCGATGTCTGTCATACGGCCAAATAACTCATCATATGATCTGAGACATGGCAACACCAGGAAAGAATAAAGGAACGGGTAGAAACCCAGCAGATGCCCTACTGGAGGATCCTACCATTTCACATTCCTCTCCTCCCTCTCAACCATCTTTAATCTCTCTAATTATTATTCCACTACATTGTCCTCAACTCCCTGAGTAAAATGATATATCACTCAAGCTAGTTGAAGCCACACAATAGGATACTAGTGCCGACGCTCCTATGATACTTTCTAGCACCGCACTTATAGAACATTCTATCACTAAATCTCACACGTCTTCTTGATGATAATATCACGAAGTTCTTACGATGATATGCTCATGATATTATTGTGTGATGGTCGTTGTCTAGGTAACGATACTCATGGTGTGTCAATGGAGATATCTGTCTTGCAATGTAACTCACCCCCGCAGTGCATATTCACCAGGCATGAAACAAGATTCCGTTGGCGCACATAATCCTTTATTACCGAAATAAGACGGACAAACGGAACATGTTTATACATCCAGAAACATAATGTAATCCATAGAATATAAATATCCTCCTCACAATTTAACCAGCACACATCAATTCCTTCTCACGGCCTGCTTCTAATCTCAATCCACAAGACAGGTAATCCAGCTACAATCCTCGGCTGGATCTCCCACAATACAACCCACACATTGGGTTGGAGCCACTGCTCAACTATAGAACCCACTCTGGGTTTTGGCCTACACTCAATACAGAACCCACTCTGGGTTCAGGCCTGTCTTCCCAACTAGAAGAACAACACAACCCGGAGCTCTCTCTTAAACGACCTGACACGCAGTCGGTCTCTTCTCTCACTGACTTTCCAGTCTCCTCACTTCACACAACACACAACTGTCTTTCGACCCATCCCCCCCTGGGGATTTCCACTCATATCCGCCCCATTATTTCTGAGGGTTGATTGTTTTCCTCGTAGCCAGGTCAGTAACTTTACTGTCTCCCACTCTCATCTCCATTCTTCCTCCTACCCGGTCACTCACCTCAATGTCAATGACCCAGGCTTATGTCATCACCCCCCTCTTAAAGGAAAACTTCGTTTTCAAACATTTGGAGACTAAAACTTACTAAACATGTGACCCAGACATATAGCCTGGGTAGACCTAAGTATGGCTCCACCTCACTTCTACCATCCTAAATAATACATCAAATGCTTATAGTACATTCCCATATTCCCCACACATAAATACAAACAACTTTCTATCTTGTGTACCAATGCATGAACTAATACATCACATAATAATAATAATACATCATAGAAAAGCATTATACTTATGTACCCACAGATCTATTAATATCTTTAAGGACCCACTACTACTTTTGTCCCGTAAACTAACACTCATCCCCGAACATATGATGAAGCGTTGCATCGCCCCATATAATATATTAATAACCCACCATACTATTCCACCCCATATAGTATATATTGTATATCTATATAGAAGCACCTGTTACACTTGAGTCTCTGTTTAGTCTGAACTCTTTATTCAATCTTGGCCCATATATCTGGCACCTTGCTTTCTGCTGCATACGCCTTATGCCTATGTACCCTGCACATGCACTATCCTGAGCTGTTCTAGTATCTCGGTCTCTATGTGCTAAAGGTACTGCTCCTTGCCCACGTGCAGTTCTGCTATCTGAAAACCTGCGAGTGAGAACATTGTTCTTCCTCTCGAAGCACCCTCTACCTTTCTTTGACTGCCTATGTTCTACTCTCCTACACCCTTGGGAACATTTGTTCAGAGTAGTATCTTGTCTCTGGGAGTCACTAGCACTATATTTGGGATCCATTCTCATCTGCTCAGCTGTACTATCCTTGTCCTGAGTTCCTGTGTCTACTTCAAGTGCCTCTTCTACCTCAGCTATACTCTCTAATTTAGGTTCTCTTGTGGTAACTACCTCGTTACTGCTTACACTATATTTTCGGTCCCAATAAACTACTTCCTCTTCTGTACAATCTTTAACTCCTATAACATTTCCTATGATCAAATCAGCCACTGGTGAGTCCAGAACACACGCTGTCACTCTTCCAGTGATATATGATGTTTTTACTGTTATTATGGCTACTGGGTAGAACTCTACTGTGCCGTTGAATGTTATGCATCTAATCTTTTTCCCTGTATAATCCGAGGGATCTATTAAACTTCTCCTCACTCCGATAGACGTACATCCGGAATCCCTAATTGTTAACGCTGGTCTATCATTAACAAACCCATGATGCATCTTCAGACTTCCTCCGTCATGGACTGCTGATCCTGCTTTAACTGTGTGACCACATATTAAGACTGGCTGGCTGTCTTTTTCAAAAAGAGGTTTGCACCCATTACAATCTTCATTGTTCAGCGTCTCAATTACTTGCGCTGCATTTGAGTGCTCTGTTTCTCTCATCCTACATTGATGGCTGATATGACCATTCTTTCCACATTTGAAACAAGTAATCTCCCTTTTAGTGTTGTTCGTTGGTCCATCTGATGGTTGTGCATCACACTGTGCTGCCCTGTGTCTCCAGCTCCCACAATTCCAACATCCGGCATAATTTGGACGTCTCTGGAAGTTCCCTCTTCTATATGGGTACCGTCCTACTCTACCAACATTGTTTCCTCGGAAACCATTATCTTGAAGTTCTTGCTGCTCACCTTTCTGTGCTGAATCCACACTTTTCGCCCTTGGTCTGATGACTGGATTCTGGTTCTGTTTAGTGTACGCTGCACAGACTATTTCCTCACTCATTAGTTTCCCAATAGATACGTTAGGATGTGCAGTCATGTAGTTTTGCCCTAACTGAGACATTGTGTCTATGTCCTTTGGCTTACGCTCTTCAAAGAAAGCTACTAAGTTAGAATTGCATGCAGATACCACCTTGTCTCTTAACATTAGATCTACTAATTTATTAAAATCTTTCCCTACCTCTGCAAGCTCCATCCATTTGTTAAATGTGTTCTTTACTGTGTTAACAAAGTCTGTGAAATCTTGATTTGTCTCTGGCCCTAACTGTCTAAACTTTGTTCTATATCCATGTTCAGTTAGTTGGAACTTTGTCAGTGTCAAAGACTCGACCACATCCCCTCCGCCAGGGAGAGCGGTCAATCCTGGAGGGACCAGGAGGAGATGCGGTGCCCGAGGCAAGAGCAGGGGAGAAGAGGGAATAGTGGAAGGTTAGCCACTCCCTCATGATACACGCAGGCGGTGTGCAGAGAGTTAGCACTCTAATCACGATACCACCACACCTCATGAAGCCAGAGCACAGTTGAGTAGACACTCAACAGGCCACGTTTTGCCAGCAGCGTGCGATGTGAGGTAACACGCACGAAGGAGAAGGTCACCCCCGCGTGGTGTGTAACCACGGGAGAGATGTTCGGCAGACGGGAGACTGGACTTGGGGCGTTCACATCGTTTAGAATAACGTTAGGAGTTTTGTGTTCACTAGTAGATAGAGTTAGCATAGGGTTAGCAGTTTGTGTTAGATAATTCTGTGGCTGTATATTGTGTATTGCATTAGCGACTGTTTACCGCTTGTAAGCGAGCCAACGGCAATAAAATGGACCATGCATTTTGCCTCCCACACGACTTGCAAGTTGTCTTGTATGGGTGTGTGAGAAGTACCCGATGATGCCTGTCAGTTAAGTTGTTGACAGGCCAGGGTAATTGTGGTGTCAGAAAGTGGTGCTTGGACGAAAGCGCCAAGCTAATACCCACAGTAAATGGTAATTGTGGTGTCAGAAAGTGGTGCTTGGACGAAAGCGCCAAGCTAATACCCACAGTAAATGGTAATTGTGGTTGTCAGAAGTGAAGCTTGAATGTAATATTCAAGCTACTCCACTCGTCCACGAGGCTCTAGACTAGGGTTTAATTTGTGTAGTGACGGTGATTTGTGCAGACGAGAGAAATTTTGCAAGCTAGAAATGTGCCTATCGTGACGTATTAAACTGTTTAATTGTGTTTATGAAATATTTATTTAGTCAAAGTATGTATTCATCAAAGCTGTAAGTATTAATATTCTTGTTTTCTTATATTTATTTATATATTTACCTTTTTGGTGAGAAATGAGTACCAAAAATGATTCACGGCGGAGCGATACAAAGCCAGCCGACAATATCGATTTTTCATCGCGCTGTGCTGTGACGTCAGATGATTGACAAACAGTCGTCTGGGCTCATTAGCATACAGCAATCGAGTGTATAGAGAATTGCTAAACAGCTGCTCGCCTGAATCGGTACGTTATATCATTTATTAGTTATTTATTTCAACTACTAAAGGAATATATTTATTTATTTAAACATTATGATGTTATTTTTATTTCTTTAAAAGCAGATATGCATATTTTCGGTCATATTTTCTCTGTGTTTACCGTCACGATGGAACTATTTTTTGGCCAGGCAGATGATACTTGCCTGCACAACACTTACAGAAATTAAATAGATTAGTAACGTAAGGCAATAACTGATAGAGCAAAGACAGGACATTGACATTTAATTTATTTAATACATATTCTAGTTGTTCGTGAATCTGTCTGTCATTGTCTAAGTCATTGTCCTTAGGGGTCTGGGTTAACATATCGTGTAATAGGCCTGATTACTACGGCCCTGCATATCAAAGGGCGAACTACACCTGATTACGGCCCTGTGTACCAAATATAGTTTGCTGGTAACGACACGTGCCTCCACCCGAAAGTACCAAGGTGACCTGTGGCAACGGAGTTCCGTTCCCCGATCCTCGGGAACGTTAAAGCTGAGTACACTTATATATTTTGGCATGCAATTGATTAATAGTGCATCTCTTTTTCAGCTTGTAACGCATTGACATATTTGTATACTCTGTTTTTCTGCAAGATAAATCTGGGCAGGGTATAAACAGAAAGCACAACTGATAGTGATCAGATAAGAACAAACATAACATATCAAAGATAAATAACTGATTAAAGTCATCATTGCCTATCACTGTTAGCCAAGTACTAAAGTAAGATGGCAACTTTATCAGATTTCATAAAAGCAGGCAAAGAACTAGAATTAACAGGAAAAGAACTACAACAATATGCAGATCAAAAATTTAAAGAAGCAAAAGATGCTGAAAGGGACGAACGCGCACGAGAAAGAGAAGAAGAAAGACAACATCAAATACAATTAAAACAACAACAGCTAGAACATGATAAGACAGTTAAACAACAACAGTTAGAACATGAGAAGGAGATGAAACAGAAGCAGTTAGATCAGGAGTAAGAATTAAAACAAAGGGAGTTAGATCTAAAGGAAAAACAGATTCAAGTAGAATCAGAGACACAGTTGAAAATGAAAAGCATGGACGTAGAGTCACACTCAGAGATCTCTGCCACTAAACTAAGAAGTCAACAAGAGGAAAATAAGTTCAATAAATACAAAAATATTATCAAACCATATTGTAAAGAAGACTCAATATCAGCATGGACAGAGAATGTAGAATATCAATTTAAATACCACCAAGTTCCATTAGAGATGTGGGCCCCAATTTATACAAAAAATCTCAGTGGTGAGCCCCTTAAAGTAATAGAAACTATACCAACAGAGCTTAGATCTAGCTATCAATACATCCATGATAGGATTATGCAGCTTTTTTTACTTGATGCCCCTGGGTATCAAGGTTCAGTTCTCAAATCTTAAAACCTTAAACCTAGTGAAACCTTTATTGATTATGTTTCAAATGTACAGAGTGTACTAAACAGGTGGCTTAAAGCAGCTAACATAGGAATAGACTTTGATAGATTAAAAAGCTTAATTACTATGGACAAGGTTATATCTACCATACCTTCTCCTTTTGCCAAATTTTTGCAGCAGTCAGACATTGAAAACATAGAGCAGTTTGAAAAGAAAGGATCAGCATATTTTTCTTCTAACAGAGATGTGTTTAAGACCTCAAATGACTCTGAAATAGTTTCCTTTGTCAAAGACCAAACTAAAAACTACCAAAGTAATAGGAAACCTTATCAGAAATACGATAAGAAAGAGAGGAAAGTGGAAAAATGTATCCATTGTCACCTTTTACATGACACTTATGCTATGTGTGACAAATCGCCAAATTATCCCGCGCATCTTGAAAATGTGATCAAGAAACAGCAAAGTAAAAGATCTGCATACAGGCGTGCAATCAAATGTTTTTTCTGTTCCTATTATGGCCATTATAGTAATAAGTGCCTTGGCCGGCAGCGTATGAAAGCCAGTAATGCCATTTTGATTGACACCTCTTCAGATGGTGGTAGTGAGAATGAGTCTGAGAGTGAAAGTGACTTACCTAATAACCAAGCAGAAAATGTTTGTGGTGCATACGATATGTTGAGCTTCGACAGCTGTGAACGATGTCACCAATTCCATACAGACGCGAAACTAGAATGTGGACATACAGTACTATTCTCATCTGAGAAGTGTAAACGCAGCACGTAGCCTCCAGAGGCAATCTTGTGTTCCACAATGCAATGGTCAATGATGTACCATGCCAGTGTTTGCTGGACAGCGGCAGCACCCTTATTGGTCTTCGGAAAGAACTGGTTAATCCGGGTGATTACACAGGTGATACTGTCAAATGCCGTACCTTTCGGGTAACATTGAAATTTACCCTTTGGCAAAAGCCCATATTGATTCTCCTTTTCTCTCTGGTACCTTTACTTGTGCAATACTAAACAACCCTTGTACTGATTTAATTCTGGGGTGCTTACCCCAACTGAAACAATTGTACTAATGAATGAAATAGTTGCATGGGAAAAAGTAAAGGCAACTATTACAACAGCCAAAACAGACACTTCAAAACATCATAACATATTACAAGATGAGACACTACTGATGCTTTCTACAACCAGCACAGATGACACAAACAAACAGAAACTTTTACACCACCAGAAATCTACTCTTAATGTGTCTCCATACTTAAAATTGTTAAAGGTCAAAGCCAGATTGACCAAAAATGCATCGTGTTTAGTTAGACGTAAGAATGGCATTTCAACTACAGGTCATGCTACTGGTAACCATGAACAGGTGTTACCTGAACAACACCGGTTAACTATGCCAAAATATACACATAAAACACCGGTGACTGGTCATCTTGCATACAACAACACCAGACCAGGTTTTTTCAAGAAGATAAAATTATGTTTTCATAATGTATTTGCGTGTAATGTCTGTCAACAATTGGTACAAAAGTTTAAGGGTAGACATCCTACAACTGAAGTACAACCTTCTATACTGGCTCCCAAGCCATTTGATAGAGGAAGGGTCAGTTCTACCACAAACACACAAACAACGGTGCAAGAACCAGTGATCTTGAACTTGATCAAGACTGATTTAGGCTACTTCCATACCAGCGAAATGGCAACGACTATTCAAGGTGGTACATAACCATGGTACATGTTGACTATGAAATATCGATAAACATACACTTAGAGATATTCCATGTCAACATGCGTAAACTTTACTTTTCAAGACAAGAGACAGAAGTAGTGACAGACGAACATAGTGCATCCACACCTAGTAATCAGACGACAGACATACATAGCGCAACTACACTAGTTAGTGAGACTGGCAAATCCGACGAGGGGCATACATGTAGTGAACTTATAGAATACACATGAATAAATCAGAATACTGATGACTGGACAATACACCTACTGAAACTGAGACATGCCTTTGACAGAGTGCGACTCCTCGGTCTCACTGTCAAACCAAGCAAAGTCAAATTATGCCTAAAATAAATTCATTTTTGGGTCATGTCATTTCTCAAGTCCAACTGTAGACTGACCTGAAAAGTAGTACCAAAATTATGAATCTGACCATGTCTAACAGAAGGAAACAGGTCAGAAACCTTTTGGGATTAGTAAATTACTCAGAAATTACAATTATATTTTCCAATGTCTTAAAATCTTCTGGAAATGAAATGTGAAAGATGCATTATTAATTTCTGCATTGTCAAAATTGAAAATTCTTTTTTGTAATATTCCAATCCTCCGCTCGCCTAATCCTAGGCTCGTTTATTATTCTAGGACATATGCCAGCAGTACTAGGCCAATTTTTTTAGGGCATCTTCCACCCGAGTTGTTACGTGAGCTGTAAGATCACACCTGTCCGAGTCCAGATATTCGATAGCAGAACTGGAAGCCCTCAGCGTCATCTATTCAGTGAGGAAGCTCCATCGATTTCTGGCGGGTGTACACTTCATTGTCCAGACAGATAATTCTCCCATTACGGTCATCCAAACTGGGGTGCACAGAAACTGACCGGATATACAGGTGGTCTCTGATACTTCAGAACTATACGTTTAGTATAGAACATATCAAGGGTAAGGACAACATTCTGGCTGATACCCTCAGTAGACCATCTGAGGTAATAATACCTGAAATCCCACATAATAATGTAGAGTGATAGTTAGTACATGAATACAGTACAATATGCTATGTAAAATAGGTTACATATACACCCATTGTGTGCTTAAGAGTGTACCAAGTACAACGAACTATCATGTGTCCGTAGACATTAACTTAAGAACTGTGCTACAGAACTTAGATACTACCGTGTGAATCAGGACAGCTCATTTCCAACTAAGCTCCAGTCCGGTGTATCATTTGTGTGAAATGTACAAAACAGTGTCAGAACAGTGCTTAATTTCAGACACGAAAAGACTGAGCTACGACACCAGTGAACTCTACACGTGCACTACCGAGAGAACACTATGATGACTGTGTAATGTATTTCAGATACCCAGGCAAAGTGTGTAGATATATTATGCCTATACAACCGAAGTACAAACATGAAGGCAAATACTAACCTGTGGAAACTGAATACCATGTATATAAACTTAATGTGATATGTAAAATAATAATTTTTTTTTAAAATAGTTATAAATAATTAGAGGTAGAATTAGGTAATATAATAGTTCTCATTTATTTTGATAGGATAGTTAGTACAGTAATTAAACCATTTACTTAGCTTAGAATTAAGTTAAAATATTAGGTTAGACGTAAAAAAAATAGGTAATTACAAGCTAAAGTAAAATTTCAATAGAAATAGTACCATTTAGAGTGTTACATTTCATTTAGCTTTAGTTTACGTTAGTTTATTCCATATTAAGGGAAACCATACCATCGATCAAACATTACCAGTAATTAGTATTATCATTGTACATACATCATTTACATAATTTAGATTAAGAACATTAATCATATGATTCATTTTCAATCTAACAACATTAGATAGTATAGTATTAGAAAAGTACATAATTTATGTTCACATCATCCAGGTAATTAAGGTACATAACTCATATCACACTAATTACATTTAAATAGTTACATTACATCCCCTTAGATTAGATAAACATAACGAGTAGGATAAACAGATAATATAATTAACATAATAGAACTTAGGTAACACATTAAATACTTAGTTATAAAAGGAGAAGAGAGTATTATAATATAAAATATGATACCTTAGGTTAGTGTAACATACTAGATGATGAGATCAAAGGGACAAGCCATCAACCCTGTCTCGCCCATGTAAATATAATGTACATATATGACTCGTGCAATGACTAGCGCACAGTCATGAGGCTCAATCATCTCAAACTGAGCCAAACGTGTACAGTCTCACTCCAAGGTTTTTAAATAAGTAGAAGAATAAGTATGGAGGGATGAGTGATGGGTGATAGAAGTAAGGGTGAAAGGAGTATGACAGAAGGGTGTAAGTGAGAATGAATGAAAGATAGACAGAAGAGAATGCAAGCAGTCAGCAAATTCTTCTGCTGCCTGCCACGACTTTTAATATTTGTGTGCGTTAATGTTGGTTTTCGCTAGGGAAAGTGTGTTGGTGTGAATGTGTGGTCTGTGATATAGTTTAGAACTTAGAATACAGTATTTTGGGTCTCATAACAATGGAATGTAGTCACGAATCAGTGTTATACACCTGCTTGTGGCCACATTGAACAAAATTATGGCACTCAAAAAACTAACATACATACACAGATAAGTTAGAAATATAGGGTAGAAGTTAGATTAGTAGATTTATTACATCCAAACACGCAAACAACCAGAAAAACAAACATATAAATTGCATACACTATTTGTAGATCAAAGGCAGATAACTTTGGGGCCAGGGGACATAATAGACAACGAAGAACTAAATTAACAGTGAAATAAAGTCTTACGCGCGGAAGCGAAGGAGGTAAAGCCTGTCGCACACACTCTTGTAGAATGGTTGTTAAATATTATCTGGGGGACATGAAGCAATTCATGTGTTGACCCTAAGAAAGTCGACTTTGTATGGGTAGTAAGTTAATTTACTATGTGAGGGCAGGTCTTATAAGACAACGGTCCGGTTCAGACATACCTCTGATAAATATAATATAGCATGTGAGAAGGGGCTCACGCCAACCAGGCAAGTTTGTGGCGATTGCCAGTAGCCAAGTGAGGCTTTGTTACATTGTGACAATAGTTGTTGATAGTCTATTGGAAAGCCCAGAGCCAGGTTATCTAGAGTCTTTGACAAAAATTAGAGACACTAATTTTTTGTGTAGAAACCTCCTTGCGTCACAACCAATAAGTGAAAGTTGATGACGCAACACAAGAGGGGCGGGTGTGTGTCAAAGACTCGACCACATCCCCTCCGCCAGGGAGAGCGGTCAATCCTGGAGGGACCAGGAGGAGATGCGGTGCCCGAGGCAAGAGCAGGGGAGAAGAGGGAATAGTGGAAGGTTAGCCACTCCCTCATGATACACGCAGGCGGTGTGCAGAGAGTTAGCACTCTAATCACGATACCACCACACCTCATGAAGCCAGAGCACAGTTGAGTAGACACTCAACAGGCCACGTTTTGCCAGCAGCGTGCGATGTGAGGTAACACGCACGAAGGAGAAGGTCACCCCCGCGTGGTGTGTAACCACGGGAGAGATGTTCGGCAGACGGGAGACTGGACTTGGGGCGTTCACATCGTTTAGAATAACGTTAGGAGTTTTGTGTTCACTAGTAGATAGAGTTAGCATAGGGTTAGCAGTTTGTGTTAGATAATTCTGTGGCTGTATATTGTGTATTGCATTAGCGACTGTTTACCGCTTGTAAGCGAACCAACGGCAATAAAATGGACCATGCATTTTGCCTCCCACACGACTTGCAAGTTGTCTTGTATGGGTGTGTGAGAAGTACCCGATGATGCCTGTCAGTTAAGTTGTTGACAGGCCAGCAAACGTTGACGTAAGATAGTGTAGTTGTTCCTTTCTTCTACAGGTAAATTGAACATGGTGTCTAGTGCCTTGCCCGTAAGAAATTCGCCAAGTCTCATCGCATACTCCTTCTCTGGAATGCCTAATGTTTTCACAGACGATTCGAATCTCCCAAGATAAGATTCAAGGCAATCCCGGTCCGTAAAATATGGCAGTTTTAATCTCTGTGACGACTGCGACGGTTTTCTACTTTCCTCACTTTGACCCTTCGATGCAAATTCTAACTTTTTAATAGCAATTTCTGCTTCCATCTTAATCTTCTCTTTCTCAATTTCCATTCTCATGTGTGTCTCTTTCTCTTCCTGTAGACGCTTGTTTTCCATTTCAGCTAACTTTACTTCCTGTAGGCGGTTGGCCTCGAGTTCTGCCTGTCTCTGTTCTCTTTCGGCTTGTCTCTGGTCTCTTTCAATCTGTTGTTGCTCTTTTGCTTCGGCATACTCTTGTAACTCTTTACCCTTCAGGCCTATTCGTTCACCTGCTTCAATATATTCCATTAAAGTAGGCATCTTGTACTTGTGGACACGTTGCTGTCTGTCAGCCAACTATAAATGTGACGATTCTGCTGTTAGTCTTTGTGTCACTTCCCTAAGTACACCCGCACTCCCTGTGTACGTAAATCCGTAGTGCTACAATATCACTCTGTACTCACCCAGTCACTCTATAAGTACTAGGTAGTGAAGGGGGAAGTATCACCTATACTCCCTTATATCTATATATCTATGACCAAAAGTTCATAAAGTCCCTGGAAATATTGTTAAACATACATATAAATACATATACAAACAAATGGATGATAACACTAAGTGATGACTATCCAACGCTAGACTTCACAAGCTGAGTACACGGAGACGATGATGACACAGAAATAAACCACAGTAACAACCACAAGCTTGTGTAGAGGACACCCACAGTGCGCGTAAAATATAAATATAAATTGACCAAGACCACTAGACAGCAGAAATGACGAAAGATCACAATAAAAACATATCCGAACACAACAAATATCATATGTAAATATAACGAAAAGAAAGAGAGAAAGAAAAGGAATATATACTGAAAATATACACAGATCTTACGTTAGACCCAAACGGCACGGTGTATAATCTAGGACCACCCTGCTTCACTGCAGAATCAAACAAACCGACCTTACGATTTACTTCCCAGAAAACACATGGTGCACAGTAAGAAAATAAATTTTCGCCCCGCCTCCCGGCCTTCGAGAAGCAACACAAAAATGCCCTACTCTTGACAAACACTGGACCACATACAAATAATTGCGTAACACCCGACAACAATAAATATGACGATGGGAGCAAAACAATAAAAAATAATAATGTGTAGCTGGTTGGCCGACAAATATGGGCCTATTAATCCGTCGCCAACAGTTCTTATTTTGCTGTTAATAGTTTTTCACAATATGCTGGAAATGTCTGTATTAAATTCTCCGAAATGTTTACGACGCTAGATTTCAAAGCGACTTGTTGTTTTGTAGAGTGGTTCGTGAATTCACGTGGTGATCACCAGTTCCAACTGTCGAGAAAAGTTGACGATGATAGTGATATCCAAACTGTTCTGTCTCGACACAGTCCGTAACGTTATTGTACTTTCTCTGTACGTGGTGGTACCACAGTAATAACCAAAGTGTTCTTTCGATTTGTTGTTACTCTCGTTGCGGAGATGGCGCTTCGCTGTATCATTAATGTTATGGATTCCCGTTATCCGACCAGATTCACCAAAAAGAACAGGAGAATGACAGCCAATGTTCAGCGCTTTAAATTTGGGTATATAAATCCTTATTGGCAAAGCAATACAACCATGGTTGCGATGATGAGACGTTAAAACTGTTTGCTCATAACAGAATAATGATGACAATAATAGAACAGTTCAACAAAGGCGAAACATAAAATCTGGCTTTCTTTCAAAACACCCTTGTTTTGTTCATTCACAATGAGTCATCTTGACCACACTAGGTCGTGGAAATTCCCGAGTATCTTTCCTCCTTCCACCCCCAACTCACAATGTCACCTCAATTTCTCTTTATCACTCTCAGTGAAAAATTCCTCCGTAAAACAGTTTTCACACAAACTTGACAGCCCCACCCGGCTGCGGTAGGGGTACCATCACTATCCCCTTCAGTCAACTGTCCGTCAAATCAGCGACTGCCAATTTTTCTCTGTTTTCCAAACATGTACTTCCCCAGTACCTGGACGCTGGTGTACCCACCCGTCCTATTTACTGCGTCGAATAATCTTGACCAGTCAACTTGCAACAACACAGTGCGCTTGCCTCCAGCACACACACACACCTGTCAATTATCTTTGGTTCCCAATCCTGTCATTATCACCGACAGCGACGTCCTACACACACACACGCTGCCCTCGCCACTCTGGATTCAACACTCGTCTTTCATTGCCGCGTCTGTTAGTTTCAGTACTGCTGCCTGGTATCAAATTTACCTGTCACCGTAATGGACTCTCCCGGTTAGTCTGTATGGCGTGTCTTTATCACCGACTTTTGTGCTGCTGCTGTTTTTTGACACCCCCACTCGCTTTAGCGATATGGTTGGTTCCAATTCACCTGTAGTGGACTTGACGTGAACTGCTGTAGCCAGTTCCCGCACGGAGAAAAACTCAGTGTTTATATGGTGAACACACTCCGCTGTCCACCCTCTCTCCGCGAAGAGCCCACCAACATCTCAGAATGACAACACTGTCTATAATGTTCTTAATCGGACGTAGCCCTCAGATACTCCTTACTAAGTGACGAGCGCCCAGATGTCACACGTCTTCTTGATGATAATATCACGAAGTTCTTACGATGATATGCTCATGATATTATTGTGTGATGGTCGTTGTCTAGGTAACGATACTCATGGTGTGTCAATGGAGATATCTGTCTTGCAATGTAACTCACCCCCGCAGTGCATATTCACCAGGCATGAAACAAGATTCCGTTGGCGCACATAATCCTTTATTACCGAAATAAGACGGACAAACGGAACATGTTTATACATCCAGAAACATAATGTAATCCATAGAATATAAATATCCTCCTCACAATTTAACCAGCACACATCAATTCCTTCTCACGGCCTGCTTCTAATCTCAATCCACAAGACAGGTAATCCAGCTACAATCCTCGGCTGGATCTCCCACAATACAACCCACACATTGGGTTGGAGCCACTGCTCAACTATAGAACCCACTCTGGGTTTTGGCCTACACTCAATACAGAACCCACTCTGGGTTCAGGCCTGTCTTCCCAACTAGAAGAACAACACAACCCGGGGCTCTCTCTTAAACGACCTGACACGCAGTCGGTCTCTTCTCTCACTGACTTTCCAGTCTCCTCACTTCACACAACACACAACTGTCTTTCGACCCATCCCCCCCCCCTGGGGATTTCCACTCATATCCGCCCCATTATTTCTGAGGGTTGATTGTTTTCCTCGTAGCCAGGTCAGTCACTTTACTGTCTCCCACTCTCATCTCCATTCTTCCTCCTGCCCGGTCACTCACCTCAATGTCAATGACCCAGGCTTATGTCACTAATCATAATACATTATATCACCACACCTATAATACATTATATCACCTCACCTATATTACATTATATCACTGCACAGTACTGTACTCTATTCCTAATCATACTCTAAGTTAGATATGATTAATAGACTACCATATGCCTATTCCGGTTGCTAATCGAAACTAGGCAATCACAGACTGGATCTATGTCCGCCGATAAATATCAACAATTTGACACCCTAGTTTCTTTCATTGAACACAACTCGGAAAACTGCACCGATCTTTCCCACTTCAGAAATCTTGATCGGCTAACTCCACTTGTTTACCGCAACGCTTTTTATATTGGGCTGGAGTGACGTCACCAAAAAGTCTAGACGCTGATCCGTCCAGAATCTGGTTTCCTTCTCCTGTTCTAGACTAACTGGAGTCAATCCGCGTCAAATTTGCTTTCATTTGGGGAAATTCTTTGTCCCGTACAACAATAGTTCAACCTGAGAATTCCCCACATCACAGAATCCATCCCGCGTCTGTCCAGACTTTCCGTCTAGCACTTCAAAGGCTACTACCGCCTTGGCAGACGTTTGGCGTTGTTATTCGTTTCTTGAACAACCCACATCATAAAGATTCGCCGACCAGGGGTACACATTTTGACGCGACGTATCTTGTTTCTCAGTTAGAAATACCGATCGTGTGTAGACAGTTTTAACGACGTATTTTTCTCAGTCTGTACAACATCAAAGGGTCGGTTGTTTTTGCAGACTAATGTCGGGTCTTGTTTGTCATCGATCGCAACTAACAAATTTATTTTCCGTGACATAGGCCCCCTCCTAAGAGAGTAGTCCGCAACAACTCTTTCTTCTTGGAGGTTCGATCCAGATGATTTATTCCTCTTCTTCAGGAGCTGGATGTCTCGACAGAAAATCAGCTCCCACATTTTCTTTCCCAGGTATATACTCCACTGTAAAGTGGTATGTCTGAAGTAGCAACGACCAACGCATCAAACGGGCGTTGAGCTTCTGAGAAGTGGCCAGGAACATCAAGGGTTGATGATCCGACTGAACTCGAAACTGAACTCCATACAAATATGGCTGGAATTTTTGCACGGCCCATACGAGAGATAAACTCTCTCTCTCTCTCTCTCTCTCTCTCTCTCTCTCTCTCTCTCTCTCTCTCTCTCTCTCTCTCTCTCTCTCTCTCTCTCTCTCTCTCTCTCTCTCTCTCTCTCTCTCTCTCTCTCTCTCTCTCTCTCTCTCTCGACGGTCGAATAATTCCTCTCAGCCGGGAGAAGTTTCTTGCTTGCGTATGCCAATGGTTTCAAAGCCGAAGCATCATCTTTTCCTTCCTGTAACAAAGCTGCCCCAACCCCAATCCCACTTGCATCCATTCTCAACACAAATGGTTTGGAAAGGTCCGGGAGCTGTAACACAGGTTTGCTGACCAAGGCCTCCTTCAACTGACTGTAGGCACTCTCACATTCTGGTGTCCTAACGATTTGGTCAGGGAATCCGTTTTTCAAGGTTTCCGTTAATGGAGCTCCCAGTTCAGTGAAATGTGGGATAAATTTGTGGTAGAACCCACACAACGAGAGAAAAGATCGCACATCCTTCTTCGTTTTTGGCCTTGGAGCACATCTGATTTTCTCTAGGTTCTTTTCTTCTGGGACAATGTGTCCTGGGGTGATGGTGTGACCTAGAAATTCCAGAGTCTGGTAACCAATCATACACTTGGTTGGGCGAGCAGTAAGCCCTGCTTCCTTGAGCCTATTGAAAACTCGTTTCAAGGATTGTAAATGGTCATCCAAACTGTCACTGGAAATCAGAATATCATCCATGAATGAGATGATGGACGGATCCTGTAAAGGATCAAGTAAAGTCCTCATCATGCGAGTAAACACACTAGGTGCATTGCTGAGTCCAAAGGGCGTGACCTTGAATTCGTAATGTCCACTGGGGGTACTGAAGGCCAGCAGTGGTCGAACCTCTGGTTTGACGGGAATCTGATAATACCCGCGACTCAGATCCACCTTTGAGAAATACCTTGCCTTATGGAGCCTCTCGAATAACTGAGTTGGATTCGGCAAAGGTTCCACCTGAAATTGTGTATGACTGTTCAGCTGTCGGTAGTCTATACACAACCGGTGTTCTCCACTTGGTTTTCGTAACAAAACCACCCCCGCATTGTATGGGGATGTGGATGGCGCAATCACGTCATCCTCCAACAGTTTCTGTATTTCCTCCTCCAGGGCCTTTTCTTTAGAGAATGGCACTGGGTAAACCTTTTGGTGAACAGGCTCTTGGGTGGTCAAAGTCATCTCGAACTCCACCAACCTCGTTCGTCCTGGTTTATCAGTCAGTATCTCCTTATGAGACTCGAGAACCCATTGTATGGGGATGTGGATGGCGCAATCACGTCATCCTCCAACAGTTTCTGTATTTTCTCCTCCAGGGCCTTTTCTTTAGAGAATGGCACTGGGTAAACCTTTTGGCGAACAGGCTCTTGGGTGGTCAAAGTCATCTCGAACTCCACCAACCTCGTTCGTCCTGGTTTATCAGTCAGTATCTCCTTATGAGACTCGAGAACCTGGGTTATCTTTTTCCTCTCCTGGGAAGTCAGATCAGGGTTCACCTGTACATCCTTGTAGGTTTCCTGGTGTACCAGGGGATATTCCCTGCCCTCGTTGGTTCCCACTTCTGTCTCCACTGCAACTGCCATTGCCATGAGGTGAGCTGCTTTTTCTCCGGGTCTCTCTTCGTATTTCCGCAAGAGATTAATATGGAAAATCTTCGACTTTCCCCGGATCCGGATCTGATAGTTGGTTCTGGATATCACCCTTTCCACGGGAAATGGTCCTTGCCAACCTATCTCCAGTTTGTTGTTTCCCATTGGGAGTAGCAACAATACTTTGTCTCCCACCTCTACAGATCTGTCTTTAGACCTACGGTTGTAGTAAGCCGCATGTCTTTTTCTGGCCTTTTTCAAGTTTTGATTTGCCAGAGTCCATCCCTTGTGGAGTTTTTCTTTCAGTTCCTCCACATATTTGTAAGAAGAGATCACTTCTTCTGACGTCCCCTCTTCAGTCCAACTCCTCAACATGGCTTCCAACGGTCCTTTGATTGGACGACCAAACAGCAACGTAGCGGGTGGTAGTCCTGTTGAGTCATGAGGAACTTCCCGATAGGCAAAAAGTGCTGCTGGGATATATTCATCCCACCTATCAGGTTTTTCCTGCGCCAGTTTCCTTAGCATTGTCATCAACGTGCCGTTGAAACGCTCTACTTGTCCATTGGCTTGAGGGTGGTAAGGGCTGGTATAGATATGGTTAGAGTGGAGCACCCTAAATGCATCCTCCATATGTTTTCCACAAAACTGGGACCCATAGTCCGTCAGTATTTGATCAGGAAAGCCCAATCTGGTAAAGGCCTCCATCAGTGCGTCTGATTTTCGTTTCGAGTCAATCGTGGTCAACGGTATGGCTTCACCCCACATTGTACAGCAATCCACCATGGTGAGTATGTACATGTTCCTCTTCCTAGTCCTAGGAAGTGGACCCACAATATCGATGGCTACCCTCTCGAAAGGAGAGTTCATGATGGGCATTTCACCCAAGACCACCGGCGCTGTCCAGTGTTTTGGTGCCACCCTCTGGCACTCAGGGCATGACTTCACATACCGACGCACATCACCTGTCATTCCCGGCCAATAGTAATGGCAGGAAATTCGCTGCATCGTGGCGGCAATACCTATATGCCCATTGAATGAGATGGTATGCCCCATATGAAGAATCTGGGAACGGTGGGCCTTTGGGACCACCAACTGACCATGTAGGTTGTCTCCCCTTCCGGCTCTCCGTTAGAGTATCCTATTCTTCATATAGTACTTCCCCCGTTTTGGGTGGATCAGTACTTTTCTGCAGCTTTTTGTAGCAAGGACGTAACGTAGCATCCTCACTCTGGGCAGTTCGCAACTCCCCTGGCAGTGGGTTAGTCACATTTGCTTCTGCCTCATCCGTTCTCGTCTGAGAGCGAGTCTGTATTGCTCCCATATGGATTGGCTCCCTGGGCATTCCCAGAAAGACATACCGGCAACCAAGGATTACGGGAAAAATGGGATCGGTCAACACCGCGGCCTTGATGGTGCCGGTGACATATCTTGACAGAATCTCCACTCTGGCAATGGGCAATTTCATGGCTACAGCACTCTTCTGTGCAGGCTGTATCTCCATGGTCTCACCTGTGAATTGTTCTGGATGTACCAGATCCGCAGAAATCACGGCCTCCCCGTCCAGTTCTGTGTCGTACAAACACTCCACTTGACGACCGTTAACTTCTACCAATTCCACTACAGGTGGTTTATCCTGGTCTAGAATCTCTCCCTCGGCCTCGACCTGTTCGGTGGGCTCCACCTTAGGTTTCCCGGGGCACACGACGAATTGAGTGTCTCCTGACTTTCCCCTGCAGTCAATAGCATTGTGCGTATTCGACCTGCAGTGGTTGCACCATTTCCCTGTCCTAGATTTTCTTGTGCCAGACTTTATTGAGCTCTCCTGCTGGTGAGCATCCTTGTCGACCTTGGCATTGTCAGTGTCCACCTGCTTTGAAGTCGCTTGACATGCCGCGAAGTGAGGGTTCTTAGCCTTCGATTTGCATTCCCGAGAGGGCGACTTACAAATCGAACACCACTTCTCCGACCATGGTCGTTTTTGTGTAGAGCTCGAAGTGCTCTTGCTTTCCTGCTTCGTCTTCTCCAAATTCTCCTCTGAAGTTTTGAGATATGGTTCCACCTTCTTTGTTCCTGTGCACATGGCTTTCTTCGGGTTATGTTTTTCCTGACTTTTGGTGTTGGTAGAATGGTTTTCTGCTGCCTCTCCATGGACCTCGACGAACCGTTCTGCCAATTTCGTCACCATGTCGATTCGTTCCGCCCCTTGTTCTCCCAAGAATGTCCTGAGAGGTTTCGACATTTGCTTCCGCATCTGGTCGACTACCATGAGTTCTTCCAGACTCTCATAGTCATGCGCGAACCCAGCCAAATCCATCCACTTATGGAGATAAGCTTTCAGATGCGGACTATAGGCGGCGAACAACTCCCCCGGTTCGCGTTTTGCTCCTCGAAATTTTTTCCGGTAGGTTTGTGACGTAACTTCGAATCGTTTCAGCAGAGCCGTCTTCAACTCGTCATAATTGTTCTCATGCCCTGGTGGCAGGCGAGAATAAACCTCGTAACCGGTCCCGCGTAAACCCTGGGATAGCTTGAGATTCCATTTGTCACGCTCCAGACCCATAGCAACCGACATAGCTTCAAAGCGTTGAAGGTACTGTTCAATGTTCTCTTTGTCCTCCTCGTAGATCGCTAGAGGGAACTTCATAGCATGGTAGCTATGTCCACCTACTGGTGTTGAGCCAGGGATAGAGGAACCTCCCACTGCTCCCTCAGTTTCCCCACTAGATTGCCTCTTAAGCTCGAGTTCCCGCATCCGGTACTCGTGCTCCCTTTTCTGAGCCTCTTGCTCTGTTTCCCGTTGCTTAGCAGCTTGCTCAACCTCAATTTCTAGCCTTCTCATGGCTTGCTCTGCTTCCAATTTCTTAGCAGTTTGTTCTGCTTCCAGTTTCTTAGCTTCTTGTTCTAACTCCATCCTTCTCAATTCCAACTCGGCCTTTCGATCTTCTCTTTCTGCTTGACGATACTCCCTCTCCACCTCCTTTACGTAATCTGTTAGTGCAGAACCCGACAATCCCATTTCTTCCCCCTTTGCCCTTAGTTCTATCGTAGTCAGTTTAGGAGTGGCCATTTTTCAGAGAGGTAACTCAGCAGATAGAGTATAGATTTTCTCTAAATAAATATATAGATAATGACCAAATACAATTAATCTATATATTTTATAACACACCACACAACACAACAGAATCCCTCAGTGACAAGAGTAGAATCAGGACCACAGGCCTATGCAGACGTGTGAAGTGTGAACAGGTAAGATAAGTCTTAACCCCTATCCACATTCACTCTAGCTGGATTCTCACTAATAGGATATCTCCATCCTCTAACTAAAGATCCCGTGTCAAAAGATCCCGTGTTAAAACACCCCGCTTATGAAAGATCCCGTTGTCTAAAGATCCCTTGTACGAAAGATCCCGCTGTCCAAAGATCCCGTTTACGAATCCCCAATAAATGTCGTGTGTAAAGAATGAATGTCGTAGTAGTTATTTGTTCTTCTTTACCACTTTAGTGTCGTCCCTGGAGTGAGGGGAATCAACACCTACATTTGTTTTAATTCAATATCTCTATCCTGGAGATATCCAGCAGACTCCGTCCACAACACTCCCTCAATCTGAAGACACCTTCTTCTTACTCTTACTCACTCCTGGATCATGCCCCCTCTCATTCTTCCCCAACATAACATACTTGACAACTCTAGCTTCAACAAATAAAAACACGAAATTTATTAAAGCAAAGAGTATATGTAGGAGAAGTGTGTGTGTGTGTGTGTGTGTGTGTGTGTGTGTGTGTGTGTATATATATATATATAATGTGTAGAATGTGTGACGTATACTCTAAAGTGTATATAGACTCAGATCAGTGTTCAGGAGTATAGTCATTCTCATCACTGTGCTGAGAACACACTAGCACCATGTATTCCAGACAAGCAACCTCACCAAGGTGATGCTTCTCCGGTCACGTAAAGACTTCCTCCGTTGTCTCTTGAACCACTAGGATGCTTGGACATCCATGACAAACACTGTCTAACGAGAGTCTTCAATCTGATTTACACTATGAATTTCATCTGTTATTTAACTGATTGTTAATCAGAAAATTCTAATCCTATTGTCACTGTTACTGGGGAAATCTCAATGGATCTAGTGTCACTGGTTGTAAAGATTCCCCATATTAACACCACAATCTGAATGTTCTAGGTATTTCTATAAATGTGTATGAATGTTCCTGGTATCAGTAGTGTATTTATACAATGTTCTGATTGTTCAGTGATACAACTATCACTTGCTAAACATAAATCTCCCGGGAAGGTTAACCCGGTCAACAAATGCCCGCAGAAGTCGGATGTGTCGGCCTAACGGCGCAAGAACGCAGCTCTGCTGTAAACAGGCACAACGCAATCACATCCGAAAAAAAACTCCGGATGAACGAAGAAGAAGAAGAAGAAACATAAATCTCATCAGCATGTCCTGCTCAGCAGAAGTCAGGTTCCCACAAACCAACTTGGGTATAAGCCCAATGTAGCGGCCTCTCAGCAACTTCTGTCTTCACATTCTGAGCCATCATCTTCTAAATTGTGTTCTAGCTTCACTGTTGAATATCATAGCACACATACGTGGACCTGTAAATGGAACCTGTAGAATAGAGAATACTATGGTTAGGGCAACTCAATCCTGGCCGGAATTAGGTGAGTGTAGGCCAATAGCAGCACTCAGATCTATAACAGAGATCCGATCTCTGTCATACGGCCAAATAACTCATCATATGATCTGAGACATGGCAACACCAGGAAAGAATAAAGGAACGGGTAGAAACCCAGCAGATGCCCTACTGGAAGATCCTACCATTTCACATTCCTCTCCCCCCTCTCAACCATCTTTAATCTCTCTAATTATTATTCCACTACATTGTCCTCAACTCCCTGAGTAAAATGATATATCACTCAAGCTAGTTGAAGCCACACAATAGGATACTAGTGCCGACGCTCCTATGATACTTTCTAGCACCGCACTTATAAAACATTCTATCACTAATCATAATACATTATATCACCATATCACCACACCTATAATACATTATATCACCGCACCTATAATACATTATATCACCGCACAGTACTGTAATCTATTCCTAATCATACTCTAAGTTAGATATGATTAATAGCCTACTATATGCCTATTCCGGTTGCTAATCGAATCTAGGCAATCACAGACTGGATCTATGTCCGCCGATAACTATCAACAATTTGACACCCTAGTTTCTTTCATTGAACACAACTCGGAAAACTGCACCGATCTTTCCCACTTCTGAAATCTTGATCGGATAACTCCACTTGTTTACCGCAACGCTTTTTATATTGGGCTGGAGTGACGTCACCAAAAAGTCTAGACGCTGATCCGTCCAGAATCTGGTTTCCTCCTCCTGTTCTAGACTAACTGGAGTCAATCCGCCGTCAAATTTGCTTTCATTTGGGGAAATTCTTTGTCCCGTACAACAATAGTTCAACCTGAGAATTCCCCACATCACAGAATCCATCCCGCGTCTGTCCAGACTTTCCGTCTAGCACTTCAAAGGCTACTACCGCCTTGGCAGACGTTTGGCGTTGTTATTCGTTTCTCGAACAACCCACATAAAGATTCGCCGACCAGGGGTAGACATTTTGACGCGACGTATCTTGTTTCTCAGTTAGAAATGCCGATCGTGTGTAGACAGTGTTAACGACTTATTTTTCTCAGTCTGTACAACATCAAAGGGTCGGTTGTTTTTGCAGACTAATGTCGGGTCTTGTTTGTCATCGATCGCAACTAACAAGTTTATTTTCCGTGACAGCCCGATGGGCGGCATTGGATAGTGTAAATCTATGTGATTGTACAATGGCTTTCATGTCGTCAATCCATATTCTTCTTGGGCGTCCTCTTGTTTTTGTAGCAGATGGTCTTTTACGCAGGGCTAGTGCTGGTAGTTGATGGTGTTGCATTCTACGAGGGTAAGTTAATAAATAAGTCACAAATGGTTGTGAAAAAATAACTAAATAGGATATCAACTTGAAACCAGTTTATAATTATACTAATTATGATAGCACTTGAAACCAGTTTATTTTTATAATACATTGTCCCTTTATTTCTCGACATAATTTCCACCAACATTGATGCACTTATCCCATCGTTTTATCAGTCCTCTAAAATCGCTGCATAGAATTGCGTGCTTTGTTTTTTTCTTCTTCTGCTGCGTTCATCCGGATTTTTTTTTTTCGGATGTGACTGCGTTGTGCCTGCGTTCTTGCGCCGTTAGGCCGACACATCCGACTTCTGCGGGCATTTGTTGACCGGGTTAACCTTCCCGGGTGCTTTGTTTTCATTTACCGGCCGTCCCACAGAACTGTGTGACTTACTTATTGACTCGCCCTCGTAACTTTTTCTACCCAGCTATGCATCGCTTTACGGGACAAACATCTGTCAGCACAAACATTGACAACCCACCTTGGCGGAAGACATTTCGCGAATGACGCCGAAGTTGAATGTGAAGTGAAAACATGGCTTAGAAAACAGAGCACGCAGTTCTATGCAGCAGGTTTGGGAGGACCGATAAAACGATGGGATAAGTGCATCAATGTTGGTGGAAATTATGTTGAGAAATAAAGGGACAATGTATGTATACAAATAAACTGGTTTCAAGTTGTTCATCATCTTTAGTTATTTTTCTACAGCCATTTGTGACTTACTTATTAACTTACCCTCGTAATATGGCCAAACCATTTGATCTTCTGTCTTTCAATAAATGTCACACAAGATGCTTATCCCACTGTCTGACTGATAACAGCATTTCTTATTCGGTCTCGGATTGTTAAGTTGGCAGCTCTCCTCAGGCATCTCATCTCACAGGTATTGATTTTCTGTAAGTGTGATTCAGATAATGTCCAACTTTGACATTAGTAGCATAGGATTGGTGTGTATATCAGTTATCAGTTATCAGTTGGGGTATCTTCATTGCACTCCGGACATGTCCATAGGTGCTCAGATCCTTCCCCCCCCCCCCCCCCAGCATATGCATCAGCGTCCGGTGGCTAATAGTGCCAGTTCTGTGTTGGTTGTCGAGGCGCTTTGTTTTCCCGATGTACCTCTCGTGTCTGGCCGTGCCGATTCTTACTCCCAGGTCTTTCATCCTGGACAGCGATGTGGATTCACTGACGTCAAAGTCCTCTGTTCTCGCCATATCTTTAAGGACGTTAATAACATCGGCACGATCCATGGGCTGGCCATCTACAGGGGGTGCAGAGCCAGCCAGTGTGTCAGCTCGTTCATTTCCCTCGACTCCCGCATGTCCCGGGACGAAGATGAAGGTGACTTTGCGGACAACAGACTTCCGCAGCGATTCAGTCCACTGTCTACGTACAGATCCAGCTTCGACCTTCTGAATCATGCTCATTGAGTCACTTAGTACACACACGTTGGTATAATTGCTGTGATTCCAGCCATATGAAAGCCTGTGTTGGTTTGTATATGCTGGTGAGTATATGCTGAATATTATCTGTCGTTTTTCGAACACAGGTATATTGGATGTTTCAGTATGGGACGAAATTGCGTTGTACCTGTTTACAGCAGAGCTGCATTATTTACTTTTTACTTCCGACACATGCGACTTCTTCAGGTGTTTGTTGACCGGCTTAGTCTTTCCGGGTGTTTCGCAGGACGTTCCACGCTCTCAGTTTTGTGGCGTATTTCCCATCCTCTCCATCTACGGGTGGCGACTTCAGCTGACATGTTGAAAAGAGCCGCAAGCACGCCGGTCGACTTTCAAGGGAAGTCAGGGGCAGACCATAGGCCTTCCCTGCCATCCAAGGAGGATTACATACTTGCTGAGCCGACCGATAACGTTCTGGTATTGGGGTCACCCAAGAAATTGTCAGGTCCTGCAAAAGACGGCTTAGCATCACTTCCGTATATTCAAAGGGTTCGCTCGCAGCATAAGCTGGGAACATTCAAGAAATCCGTTGAAATACTCAGTGGCGTCACTGGGGTTGGTGTCACCCAGTGCGGTAAACTCTTGGTGTCACCCCTCTAGACTTTCACCATGGTCTTCGTCCGAGTGTTCCTGTACCATATATAATCGCATATAGTAATGTTTGTAAAATAAGTCAAAAAGTTAATAAGGACATAAGAAAGAAAACAAATTGAACAATATAACTTCAATACTTCAGGTAAAACATAAATAAAAAACTTCGACAAACTCGGACAAAGTTAAATTTTTGTTATTTTGCTATGTCTGCTTTGTCAAATTTACAATTTTTTTATTTTGGTGTCACCCCTTGATGGTGTCACCCGGTGCGGCCCGCACCCCCGCACACCCCTAGTGACGCCCCTGGAAATACTGTATCTCAGTCCTTCTGATCGTTTGCACAGAGAGATTGCATATTTAGCCTGCCCCGGTGATGGCGAAAAAATGCAGCTGTGCAAGTTGCCCATGTTCTCCTCTTACGACATGTTTAGTAGGTTACTGTGTTATATTCTTTGTTCCCCTTATATGTATGTAGATAACACACAGGCGATTAAATTAAAGATTATGTATCAATAAATCAACACAAACAAATTTACCTTCCCGTCTCTACTTAAATCCCCACACAGGCTTAAGACAACTGACGTCATGACCAATGAAATCATCTCCAACAAACGTCAGTGTTCTCTTTAGGAAACAATCAATAGTAGTGCATGAACTGGAGTTCCGCGTGGCCGAATGAATTAGAACGCTCGCTTTAAATCATCCGGTGATCTGACGCCGAGGTAGCGACCGTACACCGGTCATTTGGACTCAAATATTGACTTTTCGTCCTTGACTTGAGGACGTCAATTAAAAATACTTCAGAAATCGAAGTGAGTTCACGTGACGGCGAGGGACTGTCACAGCCTCACCTAGAGACGGTACATAAAAGTAAGAGATACTGGCGAAGGGAGAGTACTCCAGCAAAAGGGAAAGAACCGAGTCACTCGAAGGCTTGAATAATCCAGAGCCTTCTCGAAGGACCGGTCAGTGTGTCCACAGCCCCGTGGACACTGATGGGGCCCGCCGATTGCGGGGTCCACGAGAAACTCAGAGAGAGTTGCCACCCGTGTCGGATTGCGACACGTGTGGAGAAGGTCAGACAGGGACTGGACATCGAGGAAGCAACAGGGCTTACCTTAAGGGGACTTGATAGTAGACCCAATTGTATTTAAGGGTCTTAGACATATGTGTAGATAGCTGCTAGAGTTATTGTGTTAACCATGTACATTATAAACTCCTGTGATACGCAATGTATTGAATGCTGGCTTGTGAAAACTCGCTTCGCCAGCGTACTATAATATGTATGTAAATAAATGATGCTAAATTGTATCTAACGGAGTTTGTTGCCTGTATGAGCCCGAGTTTCAATCCCCTAGAGATCTAGGACTGTGACAGGCTATTTGGGGGCAATCGCCGGTTTTGGCAATTATAAGCTTTACGTTTCAGAACAGCTATTTTGGGTTTGCCAAGTAAAAAAATAATATATCAACTTTAACACATGACAAAGTTAGAAACTTTGCAGCTATCTGTAAATAAACTATTATAGTCCCTCTTCAAAAATATTTCAAATCATGATAATGTTTATGAAATTTGACATGACTGTGACAATTACTATGACAGTTACTAATTTTTTTTTGATTCCAACAGCAGATTGTTCCGCGAATTATCGTGTATGTATCGTGTATGTAACCGGTACTCCAGCAGTGGCGAGGAAACAAGACTACATTCGAGAGCTCAGGGAAAATAAGATGAGTTTCATTTCATGCTCATTACATCCCTATGCGGTACTCCTCATCCTCATTCATTGATGTAACATTTTTCTATGCATTGATTTTTTATGTATATGCTAATATTATAACCAAGTATATCTGCTCATATAAATTTGAAGGTAAACATTCAAGGGAAATAACCAATTTTTGTACACCCTGACTATTTTTCAAAGGGATTTAAGTTCAAGAAAGTAAATAATAACTAAATTACAAGATGTCAACATTAGAACAGTGCATTGAAGCAGGTATTAGGTTAGGATATAAAGAGGATAAACTTTCAGAATGGGCACAAAAGACACATGCGGAAAATATTGCACGAGAAGAAAGAGCAATAGAAAGAGAAGAGAAAAAGATGCTAATGGAAGCTGAAGAAAGGAAAATGCAACTGCAAGCTCAAGAAAAGAAGATGCTAATGGAAGCTGAGGAAAAGAAGATGCAACTTGAAGCTGAGGAAAAGAAAATGCAACTGCATGCTCAGGAGAAGCAGATGGAGCTCGAGGCGGCGACCAAGCAAGCCCAATTAAATGCAGAGACACAGATAAAACTAAAACAAATGGAAATTGACTCCAACCTAGAAATGTCAGTAAACAAAATTAGAAGTAAAGAAGATGAACAAAAATACAACAAATATAAAGGCCTGGTCAAAGCATTTTGTTCAGGAGATTCTATAAGCGCATACTTAGAGAACTTTGAGTGCTTGATGACTCACCATCAGGTCGCAAAAGTCGACTGGTCATTTATTTTGATGAGAAATTTAGCTTTAGAGCCCTTAAAAGTGATAGAGACAGTTCCGCAAGACATGAGGAAAGATTATGATTATTTAAAACAGAGAATACTCCAACATTTTTCACTAGATACAGCTGGCTATCAACTACAGTTCTCAAAATTATCACCATCACCTAACCAAACTTTCATTGACTACGTGTCTACAGTTCAAGATATTTGTACAAAGTGGATAACCTCAGCGAAAACAAATAACAACCATGACAAATTAAAGAGCTGATTATAATTGATAAAATTATTAGCACTATCCCAACACCTTTTTCTAAATTTTTGAGACAAATGGATTGTAAAACCATCCAAGAAATCGAAAATAAAGGGAGCGCATATTTTACAGCGAACCGCGATATTTTTCAGCTAAACATGAGCCAAAATGAAACAGCAGCGGTTACAAACACAAAATATTCGAAACCAAATGAAAATAGGTTCAAACAACGCTCTTAGGTCACAAAACCAGTCATGTGCAAATATTGTCATCTGATGCACGAACAGTTTGCGATGTGTGACAAATCACCAAATTATCCACATCATCTCCAAAAGGTAGTGGAAAAACAAATGAACAAGAGGAACGCATATCAGAGAGCGGCTAAATGTTATTTTTGTGCGACCTATGGGCATTTTTCTTCTGTCTGTGAGGGGAGAAAGAGGATGAAGCAGGCCAATGCCGCATTGATAGACACCTCCTCAGATGAAGAAATTGAACAACAGAACGAATGTGACATCCAGAATGAAAGTGCGAGTGAGTCAGGCAATGCAGTAGAAATCATCAATACCATCTCTGATAACAAATGTAACACCTGTAGAAAATTTCAGCTTGATACAACCTTGTTATGTGGCCACACAATACCAGTTTCTAACGAAATGGCCAACGCAGCCTTATCACCAACAGGCAACTTAAATTATTTAACAGGTTTGTTAACAACAAACAATGCACATTAATACGAGATTCCGGGGCGACTCTTTGTGGGATTAAGAAAACATTAGTTAACGACAAAGACTACACACACAAATACGTAACGTGTCGCACATTCGCAGGCACGATTGAAAGATACCCCCTAGCACTGGCCGAAATTCGGACACCTTTTATATCAGGACAAGTGCTATGTGCAGTACTAGAAAGTCCTGCCGCTGAAATCATTCTTGGGAATCTTCCCAACATAAGATCTTGCTCTGAAAAGGAAATCAGAGAATGGGAACAGAAAAACTGTATCCAAAAACCAAACAGCGATTCCAAAGTGAAAAATCACGCATGCTTGTCTCAAACTGCCAAAAGCACAAGGGAGACAACCGATGACGTAATTCGAAATGAATTCACAGAGGTGCAGAACACAGGGGCGGTAGAATCTTTCAATGCTACCATCAAATTAACACCTCGAACTGAGGACGCCATCGATTCACAAAGTAATCAGCCTGTAAATGTGCAACAACATACGCAACACACAAATATAGTAACGAGACAGACAACCCACAAAACCCACACTGACCAACTTCAGGAAGCACTACAAATCATTTCACCTAACATTACCACCACCAAATTGATAGAAGAACAAAAAGCAGATCCAACTCTTTCACCATATTTTCGGCTAGTAGGATTAAAGCCAAAATTAACGAAAAATGCTTCTTGGACATTTAAATTAAATAATAATGTTCTCACAAGATTATATACCAGAGATCAAACCACGATACAGCAAGTGGTTTTACCTCAGTCACATCGTGAAAAAGTGCTACATATAGCCATGACTCACCTTTCGGAGGTCATATGGGTTACGAAAAAACCAGGGCCAGAGTCCTGAGCCAATTTTATTGGCCTAAATTTTGCCGTGACATAAAAACCCACTGTAAATCATGCGATACCTGTCAGAAATTAATCAAAAAGGGTAAAAACCCTACGGCAGAAATTCAATCAACCACAACTGCCTCGAGGCCATTTCAAATCGTGGCGGTTGATTTAGTAGGTCCTTTGAACCACATCTCAAACAAAGGAAATAGATATATTTTTACACTTGTTGATTGGTGTACAAGGTGGGCAGAAATGATTCCATTAAAATCTATCTCCTCTAAGGATGTGACGGACGTATTATTACAGATATTCTCCCGTTTTGGCTTTCCGGAGAAAATAATATCAGATAGAGGAACGCAGTTCATATCTAATGCCACCCAATCGGTACCTAAGTTACTAGGCATAAAACAATGTTTATTACAAGTCCCTATCGACCGTCCGCGAACGGAATTTGCGAAAAATTAAATGGGGACTTAAAACATATAATTCAACATGTTTACACATTCCCTTCCGTCCATCTATATACATTCAACATGTTTACACATTCCCTTCCGTCCATCTATATACATTCAACATGTTTACACATTCCCTTCCGTCCATCTATATACATTCAACATGTTTACACATCCCCTCCCGTCCATAGATATACATTCAACATGTTTACACATTCCCTTCCCTCCATCTATATATATTCAACATGTTTACACATTCCCTTCCGTCCATCCATTGAACTGGAGGATTTACGAGGATCCAAGTGTGTTATTCTACAGGGTACACTGTCAGTTTTACTTTGGAATTGCAATTACCGAAAACAACAATTTATCGATCTGAACTCAAACATCGCAACATTTGAAATTTCAGAATAAAAAGCATGCAGTCATTACACAGACATTAGAGATTCTTGTTGGATTTGATGTCTGGGGTCTTGTGGTATTTGCAAATGTAAAGGAAACATACACTGCACCTTGTAAATACACACTGTTCTTTACGAAATAAAACTACCTTAAACAGAAGACACATAATTTAATTACTGGAAAGGGACATAACAACATAAAAGTATATAAAGGGACATTACAAACTTAGCATGAATGTATTATGTGATTTAAATAATTGTAGTATCTATCTTAATGTTTTATAAACCTGTCATAATTATGGTCAATAATTTCAATATATAAAATGCTAATAATGTTAAATTATCTTCAAAGCTTTCGTAGAATTAAAATCTTTCTCTTAGTTGTGTGAGAATTTTATAAACCATTTTCCTATCTCTCCTCGATGTTTCATGCGATAGTTCATTCTTTTAATGGAACGCAACATGCACTTTTCTTCCTAACAGATTTTTGTCCGACCTGTAAAATGCTGCCATAAGGATTTATAACGAAGTGGGACAATGTCGGCCTGTTTAGAGAGGTGTGAAACAGGGATTTGTAATGTCTCCAGATCTTTTAAATTCCATCCATCCATCATGTGCCATGCCGGAAAGCATGGGCGGTCACGACTCGCAATTTCACTCGATCACCATAGTTGTGGATCTCAGTGTTCCTGTCTCGACCATGCCATGCGGCCAAGCCATGCAGGTATTTACTTCTCGGTCTTCCCCTTGGTCTGTTCCCTTTGATCTTGCCATTTGTCGCCAAGTTCACAAATTTGTTTCTTCTCATAACATGTAAAAAAACATTTTGACTGTGGATAAAATATGTAAGGAGGCAAAAGAAGCATGGCTTGAGAAAAATTGCATAGAAATTGAAAACCAATACAACAGTCACAATACCAGATTAGTGCACATAAGAATTCAGGAACTTACTAATAAAAGAACAAGAACATCAGCAGGCTGTTCAAAAACTAAAGATGGCAAAATCATAATAGAACAAGATCAGATTCTACATAAATGGTCAGATTATGTGAAAAATCTTTATGATGATAACAGAGATGAACAGTATGATATTCGATTTAATCATGAAGGACCGCCAGTTTTGAATAAGGAGGTTCGGAATGTTCTTACACATATGAAAGCTGGCAAGACCCCCGGTTCAGAAAACATCACAACAGAAATGATTAAAGCTTTAGAAGAATATGGACTAGATCAAGTCACCCGATTTCTGAACACATTATATGATACCGGGGATCCACCTTCTGAATTATGTAATTTTGTATTTATTGCAATCCCAAAGAAATCAGGAACCTTGGAATGTGATCAACATAGAACAATTAGTATAATGAGCCACATCACGAAGATTTTGCTAAGAATTATCATGCAAAGAGTTAGGAGGAAAATACAACCTGAAATAGGGGAAGAACAATGTGGGTTTGTAGAAGGAAAGGGTACAGTAAATGCTGTGTATATGCTGCGAACAGTTATTGAACGTGCTGTAGAAGTAAACAAGGATATTCACCTTTGCTTTATTGACTACACAAAGGCTTTTGATTGAGTTAGACATGTCAACATGGTAGATATGCTTGCAGATCTACAAATTGATGGGAAATACATTATACTTATAAAGAGCATATATTGGAAACAACAAGCTGCCATAAGGATTGATAATGAAGTGGGACAATATCAACCTATTAAGAGAGGTGTTAGGCTGCAATGTGTAATGTCTCCAGAACTTGTTTCCCTATACAGTGAACATATTTTCAGGAATGTAGAAGATATAAATGGAATCAGCATTGGAGGACGAAACATCAATAACATTAGATATGCAGATGATACAGTATTGATTGCAGACAATGCACAAGATCTACAACAATTAGTAGACGCAGTTGTTGTACACAGTGAGCAGCTGGGGTTGGAATTAAATTGTAAGAAGACACAGGTTATGGTCGTCACTAGAAAGAACGTAGTACCACAATGTAATATACAAGTAAATGGGAATATTCTTCAATACGTGAATCGGTACAATTATCTCGGAACAGTCATAACATCTGATGGGAGATGCCTTGAAGAGATTAGAACAAGAATCGCCATAGAAAAAGTAGCCTTTACCAAGATGAAAAATATACCGGCCAATAAACAGATTCAAATTGAAACGAGAAAAATAGTGTTGAGGTGTTACATAGAGCCTGTACTTGTGTATGGATGTGAGTCTTGGACAATGAGCAGTCAAGCTGAATAACATATGACATCTGTGGAAATGTCGTTTCTGAGGAGAATGCAAAGAATTCCGTGGACAGACAGAAAAACCAATGACCAAGTACTAAAAGATTCAAATGAAAATCATAAATTGATAAGAGAAATTAGACGTAGACAGTCAAAATATTTGGACATGTTATGTGAAGAAATAAATTGGAGAACTTGGTGACAACTGGCATTAGTTCATTATGTTTTACTTGATCAAATGCCTTAGTATAATCTGTGAAGCACAAATATATTGCTCCTTGTAGATACGCACTGTTTTGTACAAACTAACACCATATTAACGGAAAACATGAATTTGAGCTACTGGTAAGGGACATAATAACATATGTTATTTCAAGGGAAATAACTAACATTATCATAAATGTAATATTAGATTTACAAATATTTATAGTATTTATTCTAATGTTACATAAAATTGTCATTATAAATGGTAGCTATTTAACTTTCTATGTAAATTATGGTCTAAATTGTAAATTATTTTTAAAGTCAATAAAAGAAAAGCTTTAATTTAGATAATTGAAAATTTTATAATCTATTTTTTTTATATTTCCTAGATACTTCATTAAATATTTTTATTCTTTTAATTGCAGGAGCCCTCTGTCAACATAAATTACGAATTTTTTGCTGGCCTGTAAAAGGCCAAATTTCCTTAATGATTAAATCTCTGCCGCGGAGCAAACACGTGAAGGGGGTTCTGATCATCAGAAGTAGTCCCCCCCCCCCGGCCGTCCCCCCCCCCCCCCCCCCACCTTCTCCGAATGTTTGGCCCATTTACTAAGTTTACATACTGAGGAGGCCGGCACGTCTGGGTCATGACTCCGGGAGTATTTCCCTAGCCATGCGAGACGTTCACTCGATTTCGTTGTCCTTGTTTGTGCTTGGACCTTAGGCCTAGCCACTTTAGTACCTTTTTTTTCTAAATTGCTTTTTAATTATATAACCTGCATAGTTGGATAGCTCTTGAAAAAAAAAAGATCCAACGGTAACTTGTTTAAGCCTGTAGGTGTATTTATTATAAGCCGAGATATTAATGTTTTTGTGTCAGTTTAATCATTTATTCAAAGTATATATTAATAGCCGGTCTATCTGGCCGCGGAGATACACCACTTTCTCCGTAATCCCGTTTATCACGCAGAGTCTCGTAGCGGGCGAGAACTGGGAGCGGTTCGTCCCCCGCTGGTGACTTGCGGGATAACTGAGCCGGCCGCTCAGAAAGCAATGGCAAACTACTGAGCGTAATATTGCCAAGAAATCAACAGACAGCTGAAAGATGCTGCTGTTGACAGCGATGTCCTATAAAAGGATATGCGAATTTATATATATATATATATATATATATATATATATATATATATATATATATATATATATATATATATATATATATATATATATATATATATAAATATATATACACACACACACACTAGCTGACCCGGCACGGCTTCGCCCAGGCCCTGGTGGGGAGCATCTCATTTAATTCATATAAGTAGTCATATAAGTTCTCGTTCCCGTTACTGACTGACTGTCTGTCTGTCTGTCTGTCTGTCTGTCTGTCTGTCTGTCTGTCTGTCTGTCTGTCTGTCTGTCTGTCTGTCTGTCTGACCCGGCCCGGCATTGCCCAGCTCCTGGTGTGGAGCATCTCATTTAATTCATATAAGTAGTCATATAAGTTCCCGTTCCCGTTACCGACTATCTGTCTGTCTGTCTGTCTGTCTGGCCCGGCCCGGCATCGCCCAGCTCCTGGTGTGAAGCATCTCATTTAATTTATATAAGTAGTCATATAAGTTCCTTTTCCCGACTGTCTATCTGTCTGTTTGTCTGTCTATCTGTCTGCCTGACCCTGTCCGGCTTCGCCCAGTCCCTGGTGGGGAGCATCTCATTTAATTCATATACGTAGTCATATAAGTTCTCATTAAATTCATACAACAAAAAAAGTAACTTTATTTTTTTTTTTATTCCCCCCCCAACTTTTAATTCATACAAAGCAATGTGTATTTACAAGTTGTAGTGTGTGTTTCTTTTGTTTGTGTATATTACAGAGCGTTGCCGTTTGTTAGTGTTAAGTGTGACATTGTGAATGAAACATATACAAAAATATATACAGTTATGATAATATGAAATTTGTGGCATAGTGCATGTAGATACGCATTCCTTGCATATACTTCACTTCCGCAAGCGGAATGCATGAAACACCTGTCCATCTCTCCCTCTCCTCTCTCTCTCTCTCTCTCTCTCTCTCTCTCTCTCTCTCTCTCTCTCTCTCTCTCTCTCTCTCTCTCTCTCTCACGCACACACACGAAACACACGCACGCACAATCTCATGCTTTCTGGAGACCGCAGTACATTTAAATGCCCCGCGCTTGGACAATAAACTTTAAACTATCATTTCCATTAAAATGTGGCTTCCTTGTAATTTCTGGGTCACTAAGCTCCCGAGGCGAAGGTCGTTGGTGTTGTTGCCTGATGACAAATTTCAGGGAGACGCTCTAGTCCATGATATATTTTGTTTGGGGGACAAGAATCAGGGATTTACTACTAGCAATTAGGGTCCATGGTCTGTCCCCAGGGAGGGAGATAATTGGTCCAAAATTGTGATAGTGTCTGGGTTTTATATACAATGGGAAGGACTTAAAACCTGGCCACTAAAAGCCACCTTAGCTTACTGGGTACTTAAAGGGCTCATCGAGTTTGTTTATACATGGTGGTGCATATTTTTCTTTTGAAACATATCATTACCATATACCATCATTTTAATACTTAAGATACCGACTTGGTTTAAGGACTGCTACACGCACGTACGCGCGCGTGCGCGCGCACACACACTCGTACACATGCGCGTGCAAATTGATGCACCACACACGCACACACACCTGCATCCACACACAGACGCATACATATGTTACTGCCAACGGCACAGACACCCATCCACAATATATTTCATGTTGCACATTCAAATATAATAATGGGAAAATTAATAATAATAGTAGCAGTAATAATAATAGTATTAATAATAATAATAATATAATTGTAAGTTTATTAATACCATCAATAAATACATTTACAGTTGTAGTATCCTTTATTTAAAACAAGTTATTTGCTTCTACTGTAATATCTGCTGTCTTCAGCCAAATATTTTACGAGATTTGCGCTTGTGGGGCTAAGATTAGAATGTTTGCGACTTTTTGTTGATAAAGTTGTTGGACAATTTCTTTGTTGATTGTTCTGTAATTGTATAGTGCTTTGTTTCTTAATGTCCATATAAGATTTCTGTACTCTGCCAACAGAACAAGTAGCTTTGTGTGGGTGTCTTGTGTGGAGTAAGGAATGGAATTGATCATGATTGCTTTGTAAACATCTGCTCTTTGTTTCAAATGAGTGTTTAGGATGTTTTGTAGGAGGTTTCTTGTTGGCATGATTGTGTTGCATTCGTAATAGATGTGCTCTTCTGATTCTTGGACGTTCCGTCTACAAAGCTGACACTGTAGTATTTGTTTAGTTATTTTTGCTGTTCTCTCTGTTGTTGGGGTCATGCTGTAAACAAGCCTATATGTAATTTCCCTTGCTTTTGGGGTAATCTGCTTGTTGTGAATATTTGAGAAAATTTCGGTATAATCTTTTATGAAATATCTATGTCCTCTTTTAATTCTGAGATGTACCGGAGTTTCTTGTAATTTAACTAAATGCCTGTAGATTGTATGTGTTTTCTTGTGTAGTAATTTTTCATGTCCTTTAATGGCTGAAATACATGTTTTGTAGAACGTTGGGAGAGTGCCAAAATAATGTGAGGATGTATTCCTAATAGGTTTTAAAGAAGATAGTCTAATTCCAATGTAATAGTGTGCTAAAGGGTGTTTTTCTGGGTGTTGTAGGATTTCACCTACGTGTTTGATACTAAGTGCTTGTATTTTGGTTGTTATGTCTTGGAGGGCGATACCTCCATCTTTTTTTGTCTTGCATGAGTGTAGTATGTTTGATACTGTAGATGGTGCTGCCAAACACAAAGCATCTAATCTCTTTGTTTATGTTTGTGACAGTTTGACGTGGGGGATCTAGGATTGTGCACAGATATAGTATTTTTGGAATTATATATATATTAACAATGGTACTTCTACCAAATATGGTAGTTGTTTTGTATTTGTATCTCTGTAACATATCTGTTATTTTCTTCTCTAGATGTTGCCAAGTGTCTTTGTGTGTCTGATTTGGTTGACATGGGAAGACTATTCCGTACACTTTTATAAGATTGTTTGATGTTAAGTCAATTAAAAGAATGTCCTTCCACACACCATCCATTATTTTTAATGAAAACTCTTTCTAATCACCTGCATGACTACAGTAACTTCTTAAGCAAAAAAAGATGAGTTACAATGTTATGCATTGTGCATTATTTTTATGACAACTTTGAAAATGCCTTACAGATTGTATCATTATTTATTATAACTCATATGCCGGTACATAACTATGGACAAAGAGTTTATAAATCTTTGAAAACGATGCCACACTATGACTATAAGTTATACTGAAAAGTTATGCCCCTTGAAATAACTTTTACAGAGTTAGGTCCCCTGAGATATATGAAATTATAATGAAAAATGAAAAATGAAATAATACTGAGTAAGCAGGCGATTTCATACTAACAAAATATCACAGTTGGCAGCGCTGGAATGAAAGGAAGGCGTGTAGAAAATTTCATCTCAATCGGATGGGCCGTTCGCGAACAAATAAAGGACATACATACATACATACAGACAGACAGACAGACAGACGGAGATCCTAATTTATATATAAGATATATATATATATATATATATATATATATATATATATATATATATATATATATATATATATATATATATATATATATATATATATATTAATAGATAGAGAAATACGTCACATGTGCAGAGTTCCAAAGAAGAGTGGTTGCAGAAACAATGCAAAGAAATACGAGAATCTGGAAATAAAACACAACTCGAAAGAATTACATGAACATATAAAAAGATTTACAAAGAAGAAAAATAATATAACAGGGAACGGCTGTATCAAAGAAAAGAATAGTCTTTCCTCTTGAGCCTAAGGCGGCGCATAGGGCAGAAGTCATGGCTCTCCATGTCTGGCGGTTCGCTGCTACCTGTTGTAGATCTGGATGTTCACTTGGCCGTTGAATTAGCCTTCTCTGATGATGGTTCTACGCAGGGTCTCTCTTGGTCTTCCCCGTTTACTTTTCCCTACTGGTGACCATAAAAGGGCTTGGTTGGGGAGTCTCGTCTTGTCTATTCTGCGTACATGGCCGATGTAGTTCCAACGGCGTTTTCTTATAAAATGTGATGCAATATCTTGCTTAATCTCTTGTTTTATTTGCGTATTGGTTCTGAAATCTGCCCAGTGGAGGTTAAGAATTCTTCTAAGACATTTGTTCTCAAATTTGTCTAATTTTTCTATCTAAAGCTGCCGTTGATTTCCAACTCTCACATCCATACGTTAGCACTGGAATCACACAAGAGTTGAAGATTTTAAGTTTCGTATGTTTGCTGAGTGTCTTTGACTTCCAGATGTTTGACAGTTTATTGAAGGCACCAGATGCCAGTGCGATTCTAGATAATATTTCTGTAGATGTCATTTTGCTTCCTAGGTAAGTGAAGCTGTTGACTTTTTCAAGAACATGGTTGTTTAATTTGGTGTCGTCTGAACTGTTGGTAAGATCAATAGTTTTTGTTTTTGCGGTGTTAATTTGAGACCAATTTGTCCTGAAACATTTTGGAGATGGTTTATTTTCTCTTGTGCATCTGGGTGTGTTGAACTTAAAAGCACTATGTCGTCGGCAAAGTCCAGGTCTTCTAGAATTTGGTCAGCACAATGGATACCTCTATTTGTGTTGTTTGTTCATTTGCGCATGACCCAATGGATAGCTATTCCAAAGAGCATTGGTGACAAGACCCAACCCTGTTTCACTCCCGTTTCCACTGAGAACCAGTCAGAGTTGCCTGATTCTGTTCTCACGCAGCAACGTGTCTCTTTGTAGAAAGATTTTATGATGTTGATATATGTGGTAGGGAAACCATAGATGTTAAAAAGATTCCAAAGTGAAGGACGGTGGATACTGTAGAAGGCTTTTTGAAAGTCGACAAAGTTAGTGATTAATTTCGACTGGAATTCTACAGTCTTCAATGATTATTCTAAGGATGAAAATGTGGTCTATGCATGACCGTTTTGGTCTGAAGCCAGCTTGTTCTTCTCTGAGCCTTTCATCTATAGACTTTTTCAATCTCTCAAGTAACATGCTACAAAACAGTTTTCCTGGTACTGACAGTAGGGTGATACCACGCCAGTTATTGCAATCAGACATGTCACCCTTTCTTTGGCAGTTTGAAAATTACACCATCCTTCCACTGTTGTGGTGGGGATTCGTTTTGCCAGATTTCATTGATCAGCTGTAACAAACGTTTTAAGGTATTCTCATCTGCTGCTTTGAGCATTTCTCCTGAGATGTCGTCTTCACCAACAGCTTTGTTGTTCTTCAATTTTTTGATGGCTGCTTTAATTTCTTCCATGGTGAATGACTCACAGGAGGCATCTAGTGGGGGAATGGTGGTTTCTCCATCCAGGTTGGGAACACTGTCAGGCTGCGGTCTATTTAATATTTCTTTGAAATGTTCTGCCCATCGTTGCTTTTGGTGGTCATCAGATATCAGTAGTTTACCTTGTTTGGCTTTGATGGGTTTGTTTGGTGTAGGTGAGTGATTGCATAGTTGTTTCATGATGTGGAATACGGCTTTGTTATTTCCAGTTTTGGCAGCTGATTCGGCATCGGCGGCCAAGCTGTGAATAAAATGCTGGTTATCTTTTCGTGCGCTTGATTTCACCTTTTTATCCAAAATGGAGTATTTTTCTAACGTGTTTCATAAGAAGATGAGTTTTTTTGTAGAAAGAAGTGTTAGTTTTGCTTGCTTTCTTTCTTGTATCTTCGTCCAGGTGTTATCGCTTAGCCACTTCTTCTTCTGTCTTTGTACGTAGCCAACTGTGTTTGTTGCCGCATATAGCAAGGTCTCTTTCGGAAATTCCAATTTCTTCGATGTTATTTTTACTATTCGCATTGCTCGATTATACCTTTCTTTGTTAGCGTAGATGTTTTGTACCTCTGAGTTGAATGCGAGTTGGTGTTCTTTAGTCAGTGGGGACTGTGAGTTTATTTTCTTGGTTCCGGGTGTTTTATACAGTCTTAAGATTTATTTTTAGCTTGGCTATGCAGAGATTGTGATCGCTACCAGAATCTGCTCCTCTGTAAGCTCTGACGTCTTGTACTGATGAACGGAATTTGGCACTAATGCAAAAATGGTCTATCTGATTTTTTGTGATACCATCAGGCGAATTCCACGTGATTTATGTATATTTTTATGCGGAAATAGAGAGTTTGCTATTATCAGATTTGCTATTTCACAGAATTCTAGTAGTCTCTCTCCGTTTTGGTTCATGACCCCTAGACCATGAATTCCCATATATTTCTCGGCACCCATATTGTCAGACCATATCTTGGCGTTGAAATCGCCCATTACAGCAACAATATCGTGTTTGGGTGATAAGTTGATGGTACCAATTAGTTGATTGTAGAAATTATCTTTGTTAATGTCGGTATCATCGTTGGTAGGTGCATAGGACTGTATGAGTGTTAGCTTGAAATATTTTGTTTGGTAACGCGCTGTTATGATTCTGTCGTTTACTGGTTCCCAGCTGATTAGTGATCTTTCTGCATTTTTTGACATGATGGTAGCGACTCCTTTCGAATGCTGATTGTCAGTTCTTCCTGAATAAATTATGTGTCTTTGTTCGTAGTTAAGAAACGTTTTACCTGAGTCAACCCATCTGCACTCGCTAACCCCGAGAACATCTAGGTTATGTTCATTCATAACACTACGCACCTAAGTAGTTTTCCCTGTCTGGTACATAATTTTAACATTCCAATAACCAATCTTTAAAGTATCTTTGAAGTTTAGCAAATTTGAGCGATGCATCACTACATTAAATCCAAAAATAGATTATGAAAACGACGGGAAATAGTTTGACGGATTGTCGATCAACCGTCTTTAGCTAAGCCAGAAGAAAAACACGTCGAGAATATCCAGATTGTATCCGTTCATAACATCACACACTAACCACCTGAGTTAATTTTAATGTTCCAATAACCAGTTTGAGAATATCCTGGGAATTCAACAAGTTTGTGCGACCTGTCTAACATTTAGAGCCAGAAATCTGATTCTGAAACAACGGGGAGTTTTATGATGGCGGATTGTCGAGCCGTCGATCAACCGTCTTAAGTCAAGCTATAAGAAAACACGTCCCGCCATCTTGACCCAAACCGGAAACCCCTGAGAGAGGAAAGAATGGAGAAATTATAATTAATAACACTGACATAATAAAAAGACGGACATAGTACACAGAAGATTTATTCTGGGACAACAGGGGCAATAGACCAACATTGTATAATACTCAAGATAGACCAAAAATATTAAAACAGTATAAAGGCTGAATAAGAAAAGGCTATTAAAAAGATGAAAGAAGGAAAGGCTGCAGGTCCTGACAAGATAACAACAGAGATGATAAAATCCTTATCCAGCTTTGGCATTGGAACTATGGCAGAATTATGTAATTTTCTTCTTCTTCAGCGTTCCGAGCCATTGAGGTTCTTTGCTGCAGATACAATCCGTCTCCATTCGTCTCTCTGGTGGACCTTCTCTTGCCAGTCGTTGATTCCAAGTGCTTGTAGGTCTGTATGTATATTATCTCTCCACCGTCTTCTTGGTCTACCTCGGGGTCTACGGTCATTTATTTCCTGAGTGTAAGCGAGTTTTGTTTCCCTATTGTCTTCCATTCTTTCAATATGCCCCAGCCATTGTAATCTATTAGCCTTCATGATACCAGTGATTAGCGGGGAATTAAACAGATCATAAATGTCTTTGTTACTTCTTCTTTTCCACTCTCCACTTTGTGTATCCCTAATGGGTCCAAAGATGCGTCTTAAAACTTTGTTCTCACGGGTTTGTAGCAAGGCTTTGTCTCCTTTCGTTGTACTCCAGGTTTCAGAGCCATACAGTACAACTGGTCTGATCAGTGTTTTGTATATTGTGATCTTGGTGTTACGAGATAGCGCCTTTGATTTTAGTAGATGTTGTAGTGCATAGTATATCTTATTTCCAGAATTGATTATAGTTTGTATTTCTTCCCTTATGATGTTGGAGCAGTTGAAGATTGTACCCAGGTATTTGTATGTTTCCGTTCTTTTAATGGTCATATTATCTATTTGTATGTGGCGAGAGATTTTAGCCATTCCTTCTCTTGAAGTTATCATATATTCTGTCTTATCTTGGTTGATAACCAGCCCCATCTGTTGGGCTTTTTCCTTTAAGTGAGTCAATATTTCCAATGTCCGTTGTTCATTTTCCTCTATAATATCTATATCATCTGCATAACCAAGCAGCTTGGAAGTTCCTCCAATATCACATTCCTCCTTTACCCTCCTTACAACATTCTCTAGAGCCAGATTGAAGAGCAGCGGCGATAGTGCATCACACTGTTTCAAGCCAGAGAGATTATTAACGCATTAAAAATGAGAATTGTCAAATGCTACGTATATTCAACGCTACTGTAAGGCGCGGAAGCCTGGACATTGAACAAGCAACTAGAAAGTCGCATAGAAGCCTGGAGATGTGGATATACAGACAAATAGGTCGTATTTCATGGAAACAAAACCAATCAAATGCAGAGGTCCTAGAAAAACTTGGAATGAAAAGTTGATGAAAGAAATAAAGAGGAGACAATTTACATATTTTGGCCACGTTAAAAGATATACTCTTATAAAACCCATACTGGAAGGCAATGTTGAGGGCATGCGAGCACGAGGTAGACAACGATACAAGTGGGAGGATAACATCAAGAGATTGGCGAACATCAGCCTGACAGAATGTACAGTCAAGGCGAGAGACAATGTTGGAGATCCATTGCAGCCAACCTTCATTGTGGAGACGGCACCTCAGGGCTGACACATTTTGCCAGCAACCCAGGAAGGCGGGTGTTAACAGCAGATTGGAAGGTAATGACGCAACTGCATTGCCGCCAAAGCATGTTTCATTGTTTCAGGCGTGGGGGGCATCGGTCAATTTGATTGACATATGAAACTACCCTTCACAGGAAAGGAGGAGGGGTGAGAAGAGTTTAGGACTTAATCCATCCCGTCATCGTACATGGAAAAATAGGTGTAGTTAATTAATAGGGGAGATATTAATTAGCCAACGTGAAAACTAGCCAGGGCTGAAGAGAATAAAACTACATGCATGGCCAGCAAGACTTCAGACGCAAATTTACAATAGCATTCTTAAGATACCTACTGGAGAAATATTAACATTTCGTTCTGTTGGACTTCTGTACGAAGTCGTATGACAGGATTTTCTAGCTATAACCCAGGTAAGGCACTCTTCCGAATTCCGGTCCCAAATAGCTCCGCAGTGAATAGGTCAGGGGTTAAGGGTTAGGGTTAGTTGTTAACTAAACACTGACCCTAACCCTTACCCCTGACCTATTCACTGCGGAGCTATTTGGGACCGGAATTCGGAAGAGTGCCCCCAGGTAATACCATTACTCTGATTAGTTTGTCTGCTAGTCTGAAGGCTTGTGTAGTTTCCTGTTTCTACATATTCTCCCAAACTTTACACTCGTGGATTTTCTTTGTACTTAAGGTTCCAGTTTCTAGATTTACTATTACACTGTGAACTTTATCTTCTTCTTTCATTCACCACTTGGTTATCTGATTTGTTGTATGTGATAATTTGGAGAAATCCATTATCCAAGCTACATGAGCGTGTGGCTTATTCATGTACAGGAGATACATTTAGATTCATCCTGTATGATGTTAAACATTGGGGAGACTGACTACTTAGGAGAAATTCCTGAGAGCTACCAGTCTCTCGATAGCGTCCGATTAACATTGATTATTTGGACCAACACTTTGAGTGCCTACCAAGATTGTGGTGAAACCACTTGATTTGAGGAATGGCACCAGTTCACCTTGTCTGCATGATGTCTGCATGAGGACAGACATGACTTAGGACATTCAATATCCCAGACAGATTCAGGGAAGGCATTTAATGTTCGACAGGACTGTGCGACCAGTCCTTCCGACAAGACAGTATGAATGAATCAGAAAGGGAGAGTGTAAGTGAGGTGAACTTATATGGGAAACACTCCATTACACAAATGTATATGAATATGTATGTTTTGAGCTATAGATGTTCTAAATAGTTTTATTAATATATATATATATATATATATATATATATATATATATATATATATATATATATATATATATATATATATATATATATATATATATTTATTTAGAACTGATATATGTTTATGTAACATGCCATCATATATATCATCATACCATCATATATTATGACTTGAATGTATGTTTATATGAATGTATAGACATATGTGTTTTGAGATGTGTAGACATAGATACTACCCATCTCCGTTCGTTTCATTCCAGATCTCTTAGGAGCAATGGACAGTCAACAACCCATATCAGGAAGTGACTTAGCCTTGTGAGGGACCAATTTGGACTCCTTCAATCTGACAGTGAACTGCGTCTCACTGGGGGAAGCATGACCTATGTGACCTCTTAAGTTACGTATACCATAATATAATCATCATCATCATCACATGATCATCAATAGCAATAATAAACACAGTTGTTGTATTTTAAAACTCAATTTGTCCGTATAATTCTAAATGTTTATAAATGTTTGTGTAGCGTATCAAGTACACACATTATTGTATCATTTAGTGGGGGTTCACACATATTGTCCAGAAGTGGGAATCTATGTCCGGGAGGTATCTTGCCTATGCAGTCGTAAGTAACCAGATTACGTTGCATGTCTTAACTCCTCCTTTCTCACTTCTGGTGATACCAAGTACAGCCAAAACTATATAGATACATTCTATCTTCAACGAGCCACTTCTTGGCTGTTTTCTTGAGTATCAGGGACAGTGTCTTAAATCAGCATAACAGACATTTGTTCCACGTTTTCTCTCTGGGATTAGTCAGTGGTAATTAGTCCCTTCTGACAGAGTTAGGGGATCTCAAACTACATCCAGAACTAACCACCAGTAGAAGAAAATGATTTTGGCTGAGTGGTTGCCCATCTGGGATCTAACACCAGCCAGTTGGTGACAGACATTGATTGCCAACTTAAATGGCAGAAAATTACAAAATACACATAAAAATAGAAATTTAATTATGCATAGAATAACACTGTAGTACGTCTCATGAAACGGTATTTACAGTTTTACCTACCGCTTAGAATAGACAGACTTATTCTCGGGTATAACAAGATTCTCGAAGCGCCAGGAATGCACAACACAAAACTGGGTGGGAAAAACTAAATCAAGTAATCGGTGTCTGTTTTAACTTAGATGCACTACCCTCGATCGGAGGGAAGGCTACGGAGTCGACACGAGACAGTACAAGTTCTTGCTCTTTGTTGAGAGATTGTTAGTCGTTCTGCAGTTACCGCTTTAACCATAGTAGTTTCCCAATCCAGGTTATGACAATTCCACATCCAGCACGAGGCCTTTTTGGCTGCCTCACTCAGTTGTTTTTGTGCCCGAGTTCTCGCTTTTTCTTTAATGCCCATTTGCTTTAGTACATCATACATGGAGTGGAAGACTGGACCTCTTCCGCCTACCTCAACGGCGAATAAAAGATTAAGTGATACCGTTAAACTTGTTTAAATAAAACTAAGTTAGAATGAGAATACTTGGAGTGTGAAAACATTTCCATTGAAAGATTTTAGTATGCATGAGAGGAAATGATTACTCCAACATCATCATCAACAAGTAATGTGTGGGTAATTACACCGTGCTATGAATGTAATATTATCTTGTGTATATGAATGTATATATTGTATTCGCACATTTAAACATATAACATACACACATACACATTGTCATATAGTAAATGACAGGCAGGTAGAGCGTGAACTGATGTTCACACGCATCAGTGAATAAAAATAGATAGAATAGCAAAATAGAGCACGATGTAGCACGATGAACGCGATTAACAACACGACTGTCACTTGGACACACTCTAGCTTCAGCCTTCAACAAGAGCAGACACCCCGCAGCGCTACACGTACATCAGTATAGACGATTCACTAGGACGCTCTAACACTCTCACCGAGTGACAACCTGTAGTTCACTCAGGCGAACACATCTACGATTAGCCACAACACTTCTCACTCTCAGGACATCGATCTCAGGTGCTGAGCAATTTTAGTATGGCCACTTAGTCTCAAACGCCGACCGACCATGCTGGGAGATCATTGTGAAGGCCGAAAGATGATGAAGCAGGCCAATGCCGCATTAATAGATACATCTTCGGATGAAGAGATTGAACAACAGAACGAATGCGACATCCAGAATAAAAGTGCGAATGAGTTAGGTAATGCGGTAGAGATCATTAACACCATCACTGATAACACATGTAACACCTGCAGAAAATTTCAGCTTGATACCACTTTGTTATGCGGCCACACAATCCCAGTGTCCAACGAAATGGCCAACGCAGCCTTAACATCAACAGGCAAGTTAAAATTTGCGACAGGTTGTGTTAATAACAAACAATGTACACTAATACGTGATAGCGGAGCGACTCTTTGTGGAATTAAAAGAACATTAATTAATGACAAAGACTACACACACAAATACTTAACATGTCGCACATTCGCAGGCACCATCGAAAGATACCCCCTAGCACTGGCCGAAATTCGGACACCTTTTATATCAGGACACGTGCTATGCGCAGTACTGGAAAATCCTTTCGCGGAAATTATTCTTGGGAATCTTCCTAACATAAGATCCTGCTCTGAAGAAGAAATCAGAGAATGGGAACAGAAAAACTGTATCCAAAAATCAAACAGTGATTCCAGAACTAAAGACCACACTTGCATGTCTCAAACTGCCAAAAGCACAAGGGAGACCACCGATGACGGAATTCGAAACTAATTCACAGAGGTGCATAACACAGGGGCGGTCAAATCTTTCAATGACAACATCAGCATAAAACCTCGATTTGAGGATGCCACCGAAACACAAAATTGTGAACCTGTAAATGTGCAACAACAGACAGAAGACGCAAATGTAGTGACAAAACAAATGACACACATAACCCACATAAACAACTCAACAGAGACAACAGGGGACACAATCCGGACTAACAGAAACGACATTGACAAGAACAACGATGACAATTCCACTTTAACGACACATTCTCTTAATAACGGAAACGACGAAGTCAACGACACAATAGCAACAACTCTTCTTAATCATGACAAATATCTTGACGAGTTATTACAAACCGACTCGACTTCTTTAAATTACTCCCAACCGAAACCAGATTATGCCAGGAACAACAATAACAGAAGCACAGCAACGACAGTACGTCTTAACGACACTACTACACACGACAATGAAGACAACTTCACATTACAGACAGTTTCTCGTGAAGACAAAACCTCAGTTACCAAACCAACAACTGAGAGAACTCATAATTTCCAACTTTATGAGTCGAAACAATTTGTTTCTCTGAGAACTAGAAACAATTACGGCATGAATTCCAAGAAACATAACCAAGGAATACAAAGATATCCAAGGGACACTACTATTGACAAAGAAGCATTATTAGCAAACGAGTGTCATCATATGTGTTCCTCGCAAATTGATCATCGATCAAGGACACATAAATCTAAAACAGAAACAACAAATAAAGCTGCAAAGAGTTACGCAGATGCAGAAATATCATCAAGCAACAATCATGCAAGCAAACAGTATGCAAATAAACAAACACAAACAATTAACTTCACACAAAATGTAAGTCAGAAACGTTTGCATACAAACAAACTGCATTATCGCATGAACAAAAACACCAAACGATGCGGATCTAATTACATCAGTACAAAAACTACCATTTTTAACTCACCATCTACCAGTCTCATCTCATCTCATCATGTTCCTCTTGTACCTTGCGGTGTCGAGGTGAAGTATAAACTTCGTGAGAGAGCCCGGTTATGGGCTTCGTATATCGACATTCCCATGGATTCTGTTATTCCCTCCGTCCAGCGTTTACGTGGTCGGCCTCTTCCTCTGTTTCCATCTGGTCTGTACGTCATTGTTTGTTGTGGCATGCTGTTGACTGGTAGCCTACTTGCATGGCCAAACCATTTGACTTGCTGCTTTCTAATAAAATCTAGAGCAGCTTTAACCCCCACTTTAGTCCTGATTTCTTCATTTCTGATCTTATCTCTTCTTGATACGTTGAGTATTCTTCTCAGGAACCTCATTTCTGTTGTTGTGATTTTTCTTTTCTCTTTTTCTGTCATTGTCCAGGTTTGGCATTGGTAGCACAGAGTTGGTAGGAAGATTGTGTTGTAAAGTGCTTTCTTAGTAGTTATTGATACATGTTTGTTCTTTAGTATTGGTGCCATTTGTCCAATGAGTTGATTAGCCTTATTGCACCTATTTTCGATCTCGTCTTCTGATCTGCCATTTGATGATATTATACTTCCTAGGTACTTGAAGCTCTTTACTTGTTTCAAGGGATGTTCGTTTAGGTGAATTGTTGCTGTTTGTTCTTCTTTAGTTATAGTCATTACCTCTGTTTTGCTTGTGCTAATTTTCATGTTATGTTCCCTACACATTTCGTTTAGACTATTCATGTGGTCTTGTAATTCAGCTTCTGATTTTGCTATTAGTGCTTGGTCGTCCGCAAACAGGAGTTCTCTAATGGTTAGATTTGCAGATGGTTCTTCTTCTGTGTTCTCGTCATGCGGTATTCTTGCTGTCTCTGCTTGGCTGGTTTCTTTACATATGTTGTCTATATATGTTATGAACAAGAGAGGGGACAGGACACAACCTTGTCGTACTCCAGATCTTATGGTGAAGGGTTCTGAGTGTCCTCCAGTTGCTCTCACTATGCATTCACTGTTGTTGTATAAACTTCTACATAGGTTTGTTAGATGTGTACTCACTCCATATTGTTTAAGGATTTCCCACAGCTTGTTTCTATCTACCCTATCAAATGCCTTTTCTTGGTCAACAAAGGCTAAGTAGAGTGTTTCATTGAATTCAATTGATTTTTCTATAAGTTGTCTAAGAGCAAAAATGGCGTCTGTGCATCCTTTGTTTTTCCTAAATCCAAGCTGCGTTTCGCTTAGCTGGGGTTCTAAAGTAGTTCGTAATTTTTTTCAAGAATTTTGCAAAATATTTTCCCAGTATGACTCAACAGTGAAATGCCTCTGTATTGTGTGCAATCTCTTTTGCTGCCTTTGTTTTTCCAAATTGGGATAATTATGGCGTTTCCCCAGTCTCATGGTGTCTGTTGTTCTACCCAAACATGGTTGAATAGTCTATGTAGCCAAGCTGTTCCTACTTCCCTTGCTGCTTTAATTAGTTCATTTGGTATTTCATCCTGTCCTGGTGATTTGTTCAATGGGGCTAATCTGATGGCTTCTATAATTTCTTCTTTTAGTATGTCTGGTTCTAGTTCCTCGGTGACATCTGTGTAGGTCTCTTGAATTCCTGTGACATCTGATGGGATGTTGAGAAGTTGTTCGAAATACTGCTTCCATCTTATTAGGATGTGTTTTTGTTCACTTATTGGTTCTCCATTTTCGCTGTTAATTATTTCAGTTGGGTCAAAGGGTACTCCTCTGGTTCGCATTGCACTTATCTTTTTGTAGAAGTTTCGGTTGCCTCCTTGTAGTTTTTATTTAGGGTTTTTCCATACTCTTCCCAGTCTTTCTGTTTTTCCCTCTTTACTATTCTACTCACATGTCTTCTCGATATTCTGTATTCTCTGTAATCACATTCCTGTTTGCTCTTCAACCACTTTTTATATTTTTCCTTTTTTTCTTTTACCGCTTTCTTTACTTCTGCGTTCCACCAACTTGTTATTTTCTTTATCCGTGTTTTGCGTTTTTTTGTGGTTCCGCATGTTATTTTTAGAGTATTTAAAACGCTTGATTTGAACGTCTCCCATTCTTCTTCCACTGTTTTTCTTTCCGTAGGTAATTTTACAAAGAGTTCAGTTAGTTCTTTCTCATAATTTTCCCTTACTGCCTCGTCTTTAAGGTTTTTTAACTCTTTCACTACCAAAACAAAAACTGGGCTGTGACCAAACAGAAATTTATGGCAGAAAATTGGAACTAGGGGTGTGTTACAATAATGCTTTTAAAATGGTTAAGATGGTAGCAGATCTATTGTATTACATATCAAATTAAAGAGGATTGCACAAGGAACATGACAGTGTTAATAATTAATTGATAGGTTACAAATATTATGACAATAATGAGAGGTTTAATAATAACAACTGAAATTAAAGAGGTAAAAATTATTTAAAAAACTGCACTTATAAGGTGTTTTCTACACTCCTATACTGCTAATCATGTTTAATTTACTGAATAATCAAACAAACACCACTTGTCTTCAAGAATATAAACAGTATTGCTCATTAAAGTAACCCAAAAGAAGTTTTGGTTCATATTCTGAACCATGTCTTTTTAACAAAAAATGACAAAAAATAATGGCTGAAATCTGGAAATCTGAAAATTCACAAGAATCCAATTTTAGAAAACGTTTGACCTCATAAACATGGCGTAGAGATCTTTCGGCTGTACGACTTTTTAGTTTACTGTAACTTAAAATTCCGAAACGGAGGAGAAATATGTGAAATAAACCACTGATCATTTTGTGGCACGAAAAGGGCGGACTGCCATTACAGCAAATCCATTCTGTCCACAGATGGGCGCACGGTAGCGAAAGAGTTAAGTTTACTGATTCGCATGGCATGTATTTTCCTGCTTTTTGTTTTCTTCTTCTAATGGTTCTTATTGTGGCAACGACTGCTTTATGATCTGTGTTTATACTGAAATTGGGCACTGCTCTTGCATCTAATATATTTCTCTTTCTGTTATTTCTTGTTAATATAAAATCAATTTGGCTTTTAGTATCTTGATTGTTCCATTTATACCAGGTGTATACTTGCGAATCTTTATGTTTATAGAATGTGTTTGTTATATAGAGATCGTGTTGGCTGCAAAGCTCTATCAGTCTACTTCCGTTATCATTCCTTTCATTTTGCTGATCTCCAAATGCTCCCAGGTGTTTTTCTATGCCCACTCTGTTATGTCCTAGTCTTGCATTGAAGTCTCCCATAACTATGATGTTGTCCTGCTTATCTATTTTATTTAGCACATCATGTATGTCTTCGTAGAAGTCCTCACATTCTTGCTCATTATTGTTTGCATTACATGGTGCGTATATCTGTACATATGTTGTGATTGTTTGTTCTTTTATTCTCACTGTTATGATTCTTTCTGATATATATTTTATTTCTAGTATTGCTCTTGCTAGCCTGTGGTTCGATGACTATTCCCACACCGTGTCTTGCCCTTTCTTGCTGTTCTACTCCAGAGTAAACAAACGTGTAACTGCGGTGAAGCTCCTTGCATCCTTTCCCTTTTGTTCTGGTGTCCGCTATTCCCATCAGACCAATATTCCTCTTCTCCATTGTTTCTATAAGCTCTTCTTCTTTACTATTGAAACCACAGACGTTCATTGTGCCTATTTTTTGAATCGCTGATCTATCTCGTAGTCCGTTAACATTGCCGGGTCGATAGCCGTTTGGGTCAGTCCGTTTATACTTCTTAGTTTTTCTACGAGCAGTATGAAGATCCCCTGCCGGCTTGCTAGGCCAGTCGCAGGTTTAGGACACTAATCTGACCACAGGGAGTCCATCCCTTATGGCGAGCCATAGCCCCGTTAGCCCATGACCTCGCGGTCATGGTTGCCCGGTCTGCACCACGTGGAGGTGGGGGTTGACTTGTGTAGTCTGCGGGTCATCGGCAGGCTACTATTTTTCGCTCTTCACCCCTCCTGGGAGAGGCTAACCGATCCTAACCCTGCTGGCTGCAGGGCCAGGCGCATTCCACACCTTACAGACCCACCAGTTTACCATCCACCAGTTTACCAGATAAATACAGCACTTTCTTCGAAACACACACCTCAACCAACACAAGTAAACAATCACATTCACCAAGCAGTAGAATGAACAGAGACAAATCACTGACACTCTTCCTACTTTTGCTGTTAACGCAACTTCAAACATTACCTACCTTTCAAAATGAATCTTTCACCACTATCCGGATAACAAACACATTGTTCATCATATTTACCATTTGATTCATATACCAATCAACTTTGCGCCAAATTGAAAGAGCAAGAACCATGCTACAGTTCATTAACTCCTGTTGGTGCAAAATGTTTCATATAACGTTGATATATGCCTATAATAAATTTATTTTCACTCTTACATTATTGCGACTTATTTTTTACATCGATACCTATACAATTATGTAATATGTGCAATTGTAAGAGTATCCGCTTAGAGGATGTAATGTGCAAATTGAAATCAATTTTTTCTAATCCACCCGTATTGAGATTACCAAACATAGATATACCTTTTATTCTGACCACAGATTCGAGTGCTATCGCAATTGGAGGATGCCTGATGCAGGAGTATCAAGGCGTGAGACATCCAATACTCTATGTCAGCCGCAAGCTTAAAAAGGCAGAAATCCGTTATTCCACAGTTGAGTTAGAGGCATTAAGTCTACTTTTTTGTATGCTTCGTTTATCTAAGTTCCTCTTAGGTTCCCATTTTGTTGGTTTGACCGATAATGCGACACTGCTGGTATTTAAACAAGGCACTCCAAATAATCATCGATTAGCAAGATGGTGTCTTCTACTTCAGGATTTCGACTTTGAAATCCGTCACATCAAGGGTACGGATAATATCATTGCTGACCTATTATCACGACCGACCAATGCCCCAGCAGACTAACACTAGTCACATTAATTAGTGGCCATATAATATGCTGTGATATTTTAGTCTGTTGCATAAAACAGTGTACCTTTACACTTACTGTAGAACTGTGATTCAGAAGTATCAACTGCTAAGTGAATAATCTACTTATAACATTCACGGACATGAAACTTGGAGAACCCTACATTGTATTAAGCCATATTAGCAATTGGCAATGCTTTAAAAACAATCCGCCGATATATATTATCTGTGAAGTTATTTCATCAACCAAGGAACTTAAAGGCATCGTGTAAAGATTAAGAACTCTGCATACTCGCTATTTCAAGAAACTTCGCAAACTACCGGAATAGAACTACGACTATTACAACATACAAAAGACTGCTATACGAACTGTTAACATTGGTGGAACAACACACGGACAACAGGAGGACAACACACACATCGTCGTTGGAGTTAATTAATTTACTATTAGTTAATATGTATTACACTTGTATTTGATTATATATATATATAAAATATGTCAACACGTAACTTGTATAGTTTCTACCATAATATATTACAAACATTTTCACTTATAGTTAAAATATCTTCCAATACAATTTTTCTATTTAACTTATAATTCATTTTTTGATTACAAGTACAAAAAGTACTTGCTACCGTAAAGGGAACATATCGCCTAATCCGTTTTTCTAATGGCAATAAGACTTACCTCAACTTTATTTGTATATTTTAACAAAATACTATTTTGAATGAAAGATGTACGAATGAGAGAGCGAATGAATTAAATGAGAGAGCGATATACTGAGCGGACAAATTGTACGCAAAACGTATTTATTTTAATTTGTCTGCGTTTTTCATGTAAAAATGTACTACCTGTCTGAATTGTTGATACATGTTTAGTATTAAATATAATAAGTCTAAGTATCAATGTTTGAATGCCCTGATCATGCATTACACAGATTGGGTAATTCATGACAAAGGATACTCCAACTCGTGACGCTTAGAAGTAAACCACACATCACATACTGTCAGAGTCTCACATGGAGTCGGTAGAAACATAAAGATAGAAGGGAATTAGAGAAGGGGCATAACCCCAATACAAGGGAGACACACTCGAATGCTCGAACAATCCAGAGCCTTCGAGAAGCATAGGTCAGTTCGCCTACAGCTCCGTGGACACGCTGACCGCGTGCCAGGACCTGTTCCACGAGAAGCTCAAGGAGAGTTACAGCCCGTGTCCGATCGAGACACGTTAGAGGGCAGACACGGACTGGACATCGAAGAAGCAACAGGGCTTACCTTAAGGGGGACTTGATAGCTTAAAACCCAAGTGTATTTAGGGGTCTTATGCATACGTTAGATAGCTGATAGAGTTGTTATAATAATCATGTATTATTGCTTTGTTGTAAACTCCTGTGATACGCAACTTGAGGGTTGCTAGCTGGCGAAAACCTTACTTCGCCAGCTTACTGTAACATAATATAAATAAATGATGTTAGATTGTATCTGAACGGAGTTTGTTGCCTGTATGAGCCCGAGTTTCATTCCCCTAGGTATCTAGGACGGTGACAGGCTATTTGGGGGCTAGCCGGTTTTGGCAAGCACAAGCTTTACTTTCCAGACAGCTCTTGGTTTTGCCAAGTAAAATATATCAACTTTCGTACATGACAAAGTCTATAACTTTGCAGCTATCATCGTATTATCTGTGAATGAGCTATTGTAGTCCCTATACAAAAGTAATTGAAATGATTATGATGTTCATGAAATTTGACATTGACATGACTGGACAATTACAGTGACCGTTACTAATTTTTTTTTATTCCAACATCAGATTGTTCCGCGAAATATCGTGTGTATGTAACCTCTCCTCCAGCAGTGGCGAGAAAACAGCAGAACCAAACAAGACTACAGTCAAGACACCAGGAAAAATAAGATGAGTCCCATTTCATGCTCATTATATCCCTAAGCGATACTCATGCATTTTTCATTGATGTAACATTTTTCATTGTATTGGTTTATATATATGCTAATCTCATAACCAAGTAAACCTGCTCGTGCAAATTTGAATGTAAACATTAAGGGGGATAACCAAGTTTTGTACACCCAGACTAATATCAAAGGGATTTAATTTCAATAAAGTGAACACTAACTATAATACAAGATGTCAACATTAGAACAGTGCATTGAATTAGGAATTAGGTTAGGGTATACTGCCGAGAAACTTTCAGAATGGGCACAAAAGACGCATTCAGAAAATATTGCACGAGAAGACAGAGCAACGGAAAGAGAAGAGAAAAAGATGCAAGCGGAAAGAGAAGAGAAAAAGATGCAAGCGGAAAGAGAAGAGAGAAAGATGCAAATGGAAGCTGAAGAAAAGAAAATGCAACTGCAGGCTCAAGAGAAGAAGATGCAGATGGAGCTCGAAGCTGCGACCAAGCAAGCCCAGTTAAACGCAGAAACACAGATAAAACTGAAACAAATGGAAATTGACTCCAACTTAGAAATTTCAGTAAACAAAAGTAGAAGTAAGGAAGAGGAACAAAAATACAACAAATATAAAGGCTTAGTCAAGCCCTTTTGTTCAGGAGATTCAATAAGCGCATACTTAGAGAACTTCGAGTGTTTGATGACTTACCATAACGTCGCAAAAGTCGACTGGGCATTTATTCTGATGAGAAATTTAGCATTAGAGCCCTTAAAAGTGATAGAGACAGTTCCACAAGACATGAGGAAAGATTACGACTATTTAAAACAAAGAATACTCCAACATTTTTCACTAGACACAGCAGGCTATCAACTACAGTTCTCAAAATTAGCCCCATCACCTAACCAAACTTTCATAGACTACGTGTCTACAGTCCAAGATATTTGTACAAAATGGATAACCTCAGCAAAAACAAATAACAGCCATGATAAACTGAAGGAGCTAATTATAATTGATAAAATTATTAGCACAATACCAACCCCTTTTTCTAAATTTTTAAGGCAAATGGATTGTAAAACTATCCAAGAAATAGAAAATAAGGGGAGCGCATATTTTACAGCTAATCGCGATATTTTTCAGTTAAATATGAGCCAAAATGAAACAGCAGCGGTTACAAACACCAAATATTCAAAACCTAATGAAAATAGGTTCAAACAACGCTCTAAGTTCACAAAACCAGTCCTGTGTCAGTATTGTCATCTGACACACGAACAGTACGCGATGTGTGACAAATCACCGAATTATCCACATCATCTCCAAATGATAGTAGAAAAACAAAGAAACAAAAGGAACGCATATCAAGAGGCAGTTAAGTGTTATTTTTGCGCGAGTTATGGGCATTTTTCAGCACGTTGTGATGGGAGAAAGATGATGAAGCAGGCCAATGCCGCATTAATAGATACATCGTCGGATGAAGAAACTGAACAACAGAACGAATGCGACATCCAGAATGAAAGTGCGAATGAGTTAGGTAATGCAGTAGAGATCATTAACACCATCACTGATAACACATGTAACACCTGCAGAAAATTTCAGCTTGATACCACTTTGTTATGCGGCCACACAATCCCAGTGTCTAACGAAATGGCCAACGCAGCCTTAACATCAACAGGCAAGTTAAAGTTTGCGACAGGTTTTGTTAATAACAAACAATGTACACTAATACGAGATAGCGGGGCGACTCTTTGTGGAATTAAAAGAACATTAGTTAATGACAAAGACTACACACACAAATACGTAACATGTCGCACATTCGCAGGCACCATCGAAAGATACCCCCTAGCACTGGCCGAAATTCGGACACCTTTTATATCAGGACAAGTGCTATGCGCAGTACTTGAGAATCCTTGCGCGGAAATTATCCTTGGGAATCTTCCTAACATAAGATCCTGCTCTGAAGAAGAAATCAGAGAATGGGAACAGAAAAACTGTATCCAAAAAGCAAACAGTGGTTCCAGAATTAAAACACACACTTGCATGTCTCAAACTGCCAAAAGCACAAGGGAGACAACCGATGACGGAATTCGAAACGAATTCACAGAGGTGCAGAACACAGGGGCGGTTGAATCTTTCAATGACACCATCAAATTAACACCTCGAACTGAGGACGTCACCGAACCACAAAATATTGAGCCTGTAAATGTGCAACAACAGACACAATACGCTAATATAGTGACAAGACAAATGACACACAAAACCCACAACGACCAACTTCAGGAGTCGCTACAAATCATTTCACCCAATATTACCACCACCGAGTTTATACAAGAACAAAAAGCAGATCCAACCCTTTCGCAATACTTTCGACTAGTAGGATTGAAGCCAAAATTGACGAAAAACGCTTCTTGGACATTCAGACTAAATAATAATATTCTAACGAGGTTATATACCAGAGATCAAACCACGATACAACAAGTGGTTCTACCTCAGTCACATCGTGACAAAGTGCTTCATATAGCCCATGACTCACCTTTCGGAGGTCATATGGGTTATGAAAAAACCAGGGCCAGAGTCCTGAGCCAATTTTATTGGCCTAAATTTTGCCAGCACATAAAAAACTATTGCAAATCTTGTGATATCTGTCAGAAATTAATTAAGAAGGGAAAAATACCCTACTGCAGAAATCCAATTAACCACAACGGCCTCAAGACCATTTCAAATAGTTGCGGTTGATTTAGTGGGTCCTTTAAACCACATTTCAAACAAAGGAAATAGGTACATTTTTACACTCGTGGATCTGTGTTCAAGGTGGGCAGAAATGATTCCGTTAAAATCAATCTCCTCTAAAGATGTGACGGACGTATTTTTACAAATATTCTCCCGTTTAACTTTCCGGAGAAGATAATATCAGATAGAGGAACGTAGTTCATATCTAATGCCACTCAATCGGTAACTAAGTTACTCGGCATTAAACAATGTTTTACAAGCCCCTATCGACCGTCCGCGAACGGAATTTGCGAAAAATTGAACGGGGACCTAAAACATATGTTAGCCAAAGTGACAGCTGAAAATCCAGCCGATTGGGATATACTTCTCCCAACGGTGCTGTTCGCCTATAGAGAAGTGCCGCAGTCGAGCACTGGGTTCTCTCCTTTTGAATTAATATATGGAGCAAATCCAAGAGGACCTCTCTCTATGTACAGAGATATGATATCGCAACCCGTAAACACCCAATTACCAGTTTCCACCTATGATTTGGTCACTGACACCAGAGACAAAATCATTAGATCCTGTATACTAGCCAGATCATCTTTGCAGGAGAAAGGTTTTATGTACAGGCAATACGCCAACAAGGGTGCAAGAACCATTGTATTACATCCCAATCAAGAGGTATTGTTATTATTACCTGACAAGAGAAATTTACTTTCAACCTCATGGCAAGGACCATTTAAAGTTATGAGAAGGATTTCGGAAGTTGACTACGAAATCTCGTTGAATGGCAAAGTTGAAAATATTCCATGTAAATATGTTAAAACCTTACTATTCTAGGAATGACAGTGACAGAAGCAATCAGACGGAGAAAACAGGGGACAATAACCAGACTGACAAGAACGACAACCACAACGAAACGACAACTAGACAATTGAACGACACTACTACAAATGAAAATCTAGACGAAACATCATTAACGACTCATTCTTGTGACAACGAAAACGACGAAAACATATTCACAGTACCGACAATGGGTGATAACGACAAATACGACGAAGTTAACGACACATTAGCAACGATTATTCTGGACGATGACTACGATGACATTGAAGACAATTTACAAACAGTAGCGTCAGTAATAAATCAGACGGACGTAGACAATACGGAAATTCCAGTACCAATCATGAACGACGACAGTACGATGAAGGACATACAAATCTCTGACACTTTGACACAACAGCAGCGACAAGACATTTTGTCTCTTCTTAACAACTATAAAACTATCTTCTCAAACAAACCTGGACAGACTGACAAAATAACACATTCTATTATTTTGACAGATCTAACACCGATCAAATGTAGACCATATTCAATTCCATTACATTATAGGGCAAATTTGGATAAAGAAATTTTAGACTTAGAAAAAAATAAAATAATACAGAAATCTGTGTCCCAGTACTCTTCGCCAATTGTTCTGGTGAAAAAGAAGGACCAAACTATTCGTTTATGCATAGATTACAGAAAATTAAATACTATAACAACGACAGATGCTGAGCCAATGTACAGCTGTGAAGACCTCATTTTGAATATGTCTCAATCATCCATTTTTTCTAAACTTGATTTAGTAAAAGGTTACTGGCAAATACCACTATCTCCCTCTTCAAGGCATATAACCGCATTCTCTACACCGCTTGGACTATATGAATGGAGATATCTTCCTTTTCGGCTTAAAGAACGCCCCAGCTACATTTGTCAGGTTAACTAGACTGTTATTGCACGGCATCAAGGACGTGCAATCATATATTGATGATATATGTGTCCATTCTTCAGACATGACTTCTCACTTACTTACACTCCAACAAGTCTTTAATCAAATCCTTCTTTTTGGACTTACTATCAAACCTTCCAAGGTTGAAATAGGCTATAAACAGATAGACTTCTTAGGTCATAGGATTTCCGAAGGCAAACTATTGACAGATGATAAAATCGTATCAAAAATTCTGAACCTGCAAGTTCCAACTACAAAGAAACAGGTCAGAAGCCTTTTAGGTCTCATAAACTATTATGCCAAGTTTATACCAAACTGGGCAGAACTCACATCAGTTTTTTCTAATCTGTTGACAAAAGATCAACCAGAAAAAGTTTGTAAGAGTATCCGTTTAGAGGATGTAATGTGCAAATTGAAATCAATTTTTTCTAACCCACCCGTATTAAGATTACCAAACATAGATATACCTTTTATTCTGACCACAGATTCGAGTGCTATCGCAATTGGAGGATGCCTGATGCAGGAGTATCAAGGCGTGAGACATCCAATACTCGATATCAGCCGCAAGCTTAAAAAGGCTGAAATCCAATATTCCACAGTTGAGTTGGAGGCATTAAGTCTACTTTTTTGTATGCGTCGTTTATCTAAGTTCCTCTTAGGTTCCCATTTTGTTGTTTTGACCGATAATTCGCCGCTGCTGGTACTTAAACAAGGCGTTCCAAAGAATCATCGATTAGCAAGATGGTGTCTTCTACTTCAGGATTTCGACTTTGAAATCCGCCACATCAAGGGTACGGATAATATTATTGCTGACATATTATCACGGCAAACTAATGCACCAGCAGACTAACACTATGCACATTAATTAGTCGCCATATAATAAGCTGTGAGATTTTAGTCTGTTGCATAGAACAGTGTACCTCTACACTTACTGTAGAACTTTAACTTAGAAGTGTCAACAGCTGATTTAATACTCTACTTATAGCTATCACAGACATGAAACTTTGAGAACCGCTAACTATATTGGGCCACAGTGGCAATTAGCAGTACATCAAAAACATTCCGAACTGTGGAGATTAACATTTGTGAAATTATTTCATCAATCACAGAACTGAAAGTTACCATGCGAATATTAATAACTGTGCATACGCGTGATTTCAATTGACTCGCAAACTAACGTAACAGAACATCGCACATACAAACAGCGATATACTTAACCGATTCCGACATATGAGAGACAACACAACAATGTGACACCAAAATGTTACCTACGAACTGTAACAGTATTGGAACAACACACGGACGAAAGAACGACAACACACGGATCGTCGTTGGAGTTAATTAATTTAATGTTATTAGTTAAATATGTATTACATTTGTGCTTTATTATATACATTAAAATATGTGAACATGTAAATTATACATTTTCTATCATAATATGTCACAAACATTTTCATTCATAGTTAAAACTTTCTCCCAATACAATTGTTGCAATTTAATTTATAAACCATTTCTTATCACCAATACAGAATAGTACTTGAATGCTTTGAATATAGCATATCGCCAGTTTCCTTTTTCTAAGGGCGACAAACATTTACCTCACCTTAATTTGTATATTTTAACAAATTATTATATTGAATGAAAGGTGTGCGAATCAGAGAGTGAATGAATTAAATGAGAGAGCGATATACTGAGCGGACAAATTGTACGCAAAAAGTATTTATTTTAATTTGTCTGCGTTTTGAGTGTAAAATGTAACACTTGTCTAAAATTGTGTATACATGTTTAGTGTTAGATAAAATAGGTTCACTCTAAGAATCACTGTTTGAATACCCTGTACATGCGTTACACAGATGACGTAATTCATGACAAGGGATATTCCAGCTCGTGACACTTAGAGATGTACTACACACCACATACCCACAGGTAGCACACACTTCAGACATTAGGTAGAACATACTCATAAAACTAAACACTAACAAATAAATCACACACATTTTATTAGAGCAAGTAACAAAGCAGTACACACACTAACAGGCAAACAGGAACATAAGTAGTTACTTGGGAGAAAACAATAGTGCATAAATCAAATCAAATCAAATCAAATCAACTTTATTAGGGTCACAAATTGGGCGCGCAGGCCCGTCTTACATTCGGCCCTTCCAATCACTCGTCTTTCGTTCATCAAGAGCATTATACATTTGCATAGGAAGAAAAGTAAACATTGTGAAATGAATGTTGTAAACATAAACAAGGCTAATTACAATGTTATGAAGCCCATCTCCCATCTATCCATACATCACCCCACCCACACAACACCCCCACCTACCCACACACCAAGGGACACATACATACCCCACCAATCGACCCATCCCCCTCCCGCACACCCCTCACCCACACACACTGCCCTCACCTGATCCCCCAACCAAAACACACTCGCCACCCACAAACATTCCCCCACCAACCCACACCCATCTACATCCTACCCACACAGACCCTCAACCACCATCCCCCAGCCACATCTCCATCGACAACATATTTCCCACCCACACACACAATCCCCCACCAAACCCACACATCGCACATCCACTCACACATCCTCAAACCATACACACACATCCCCACCAACTGACATGTCCCTACCCCCCCCCCCACCCCACACACACACATCTCCCTAATCACCCATAGCATCCCCAATCCACTCACACACACCCCACCACCCACACATACAACTTCCACCCACCCACACATGCCTTAACCTAATCCCCCACCCGCACATCACATACACCCCCTACCACGCACTATTCCCAACCCACGCACCACACACACATATCCCTCACCAACACATCCCCACTTACACACCACACACATATCCCCCACCAAGATACCACACAATATTCCCACCCACACCCACACAGATACCCTTACCCACCACCCCACATACCCCCACTCACACACCACAAAATCCCCCACCCACACATACATACCTCACCCACACAATATCACCAACCAACACACCACACACCTCTCCCGACCCACACATGCATTCCCTACCCGTCCACCAACACACATTCACTCACGCATACATCCTCCACTACGCACCCACACACCCCCACCCACCCACTCCCAACCAAACATCTCTCGATCACAATACCCCTACCCCCACCCACATCCTCCACCCACTCACACATCCCACCCCGACACATACAACTCCCTCACCCACCTACACATCCCTAACCCACTCACACACCCCCACCCACACATTCCCCATCCACACACACATCTCCCACCCACACTCCCCCACATACTTCCCCCAACCACCACAATCCCCTGCTCACCCACACATATACCCCACCCATACGCACATTCCCCACACCCATCACACACATCCCCCACACCACACACTATCCTCCACCCATACCACCACAAACATACCCTCCACCCACACATCATTCACACATCCCCCACCAACACACCGCACACATATCTCAAACCCACACACCATACACTTCTCCCCACCCGCCCGTCCATCCCAAATCCACCCAACACAATCCCTTACCCACACAACTCCGCCTCCCACACATACTTCCTCAAACCACCCACACATCTCCACCCACATAAACACACATCCCCTGCATCCGTCCCATACACATATCCTCCACCCATACACACATCCCCCACACCCATTCCAACACCCCTACTTTCACCCCCACACATCCATCCACACATCCCACCAACACCCACAAATACCACTACCCACCAAAACTCACACACCCCAACCCATCCAAATGCATACCCACCCACCACACCCCCCACTCACACATATCCCCACACTCACACACATCCTCCATATACACTCACACTTCCTCACATCTAGACACATACAAAATGTCTCACGTTAGTATTGAAACTAGTATGAACAAACTCCCACACTTTACTCACACACATACACTGACACTTGTCATGAGCAGTCTCATAAAAATGTTAAACATGGAGAAAAATGTGTACATAAAATGTATGTGACGTAAAAATAGTGATGCTCTCTCTCTCTCTCTCTCTCCTCTTCTCTCTCCTCTCTCTCTCTCTCTCTCTCTCACACACACACACACACACACACACACACACATTCACTCTCACGCTCACACATTCACTCTTCCGCTCATTCATTCACTCTCACGCTCACTCATTCACTCTCCCGCTCACTCATTCACTTTCCTGTTCACTCATTCACTCTCCCGCTCACTCATTCACTCTCCCGCTCACTCGTTCTGTCTCTCATTCACACTCACTGACTCACTCACTCAAACTACAGTAATGAACATGAGTTTATATTATGCATGATAAAATTAAATGGTATTTAACTGATAATATGACAGATGAGAATACACAAACATATGGATTCGCGTGTTAAATAACATGCGTGTTACATGACATGCATTTGCTCAGCTCTCTCTCTCTCTCTCTCTCTCTCTCTCTCTCTCTCTCTCTCTCTCTCTCTCTCTCTCTCTGTATTCTTTCATATACACACACTCACACGCATGTGCGCGCTCACACACACACACTAACACATCAACTCTCCCACTGTCTCACTCTCTAACACACAATCCTTCACACACACACACTCACTCTCTCAATCACACTCTCTCACACATACACATACACATGAACGCATGCACATGAACGCAGGCACGCACGCATACACTCCCTCACTCACTCTCACACATACACGTACGAATGCATGCACTGACACATTCCCCCACCATTTCTCGCTCAATCACTCTCTCCACACACACGCATGCACGTGCACACACACGCATTCACTCTCTCCATCTCCTTCTCTCACTGACACCCACTTTCTCTCTCTCTCTTTCTCTCCTCTCTTTCTCTCTCTCTCTCTCATCTCTCTCTCTCTCTCTCTCTCTCCTCTCTCTCATCTCTCTCTCTCTCTCTCTCTCTCACACGCACACACATATATAGTGAACAATTATAGTTAAAAAATAATAATGAACAATTATACGGAACAATTATACCAGTAAATGAATTATGGTGGCATATAGTCGGTATGGATTAAGTATTGAAAGAGTTTTCGGTTAAATGTGTAGGGACTCATTGGAGTTTTCAGATCTGGAGGCAGATCATTCCATAAGTGAGCACCAGAATAGGCGAAACATGTTTTGTATAGGTCCAATCTAGGCTTTGAGACATGTAACCAATTTAGGCGCTTGCTGTTCATTGCATTAGATTGAATCAGCGGCAGAAGATACTCTGGGGTATTTTGAGATATAATTTTATTCACTAATTTGGCTTTGTTGAAAAGGAAGCGCTTTTGTAGTGGTAGAAGTCTTAGATGACTGTACAAATTATTACTTTCAACGTGCTTTATGTCAGAAACCAGACGAATAGCGCGGTTTTGTAGAGAACATAGTCGTTTTAAATTAGATTTAGGAGCAACCATCCCAAACTGTGGAAACAGTAATCGAGATGTGATTGGATATAGCATGTATAGAATATTTTTCGTGTGCTTTCGTCCAGGAAGTGCTGAATTTTAGCAAGTTGGTAAACTTTTTGTGCTATTTTCTTGGTAGAGCGTGAACATGAGAGCTCCAGTTCAAATGGTTGTCTATTAAAAGCCCTAGTGTTTTATGTTCAGTCACATTAACTATAGGTAACGTGACCATGCGGAGTTCGAGCGGTGATCCAGTTATGGCTAGTGTCTGTAGTTTTTGTCTGGTCGTTATTAGCATGGATTTGGTTTTGTCGATGTTAATTTGCATGCGGTTTTCATTGCTCCATCTAGTAAGATTATCAAGTTCCTTTTGTAAAGAATTCTCTAATTCACTACGGTTTTCTTGAGTCGTATATATAGTACAGTCGTCTGCGAATAGATCTCAAGTTGTATTGATATATAAAGGAAGATCATTAATATAAACTGCAAAAAGCAGCGGACCTAGTATTGAGCCCTGAGGCACACCAATATTAAGCTGTGTGGGTCTTGATAGACAGTTGTTGAAGGACACGACTTGTTGCCTGTCGGATAGAAATGACGTAATTATGTTCACCATGTTGGTGCTTGTCTTCATTTGCTTTAGTTTCTAATTAAAATATCGTGATCTACCATATCAAAAGCATTTTTAAAGTCTACAAACACCGCTCCGCACTATAAAACATACGGAAGTAAAAGTGTATCAAAATACACATTCTGGACAAGAATTGCAAGTGTTCTTAAATAAGCCAAGACAATTTGTCTTGTTACACCTCTCTAACACAAAGTTTAATATCTGGGTATCAAATGGATACTTGAGAAGGGCGCGGTTGCAAATACAACTAGAAGCGTCAGGGAACTTCGGTCGGATAAGCATGTTTAAGGATATGAGAGAGATAGGGACTCTCCAGCAATCACCCTGGATTGTTGTACGGGGAAATACATGAGTTAATAGTGCAAATATATTTATGGCCAGGTTCCCATCCACGAAACTACCAAACACCAACTTCATGTGATCCTATGACAGTGTTGGTGCAGACTAATTACCATATACTAACCCATAGAAGCGGGGGGAGGGGACCCCTGTCAGAGTCTCACATGGAGTCGGTAGAAACATAAAGATAGAAGGGAATTAGAGAAGGGGCATAACCCCAATACAAGGGAGACACACTCGAATGCTCGAACAATCAAGAGCCTTCGAGAAGAATAGGTCAGTTCGCCTACAGCTCCGTGGACACGCTGACCGCGTGCCAGGACCTGTTCCACGAGAAGCTCAAGGAGAGTTACAGCCCGTGTCCGATCGAGACACGTTAGAGGGCAGACACGGACTGGACATCGAAGAAGCAACAGGGCTTACCTTAAGGGGGACTTGATAGCTTAAAACCCAAGTGTATTTAAGGGTCTTATGCATACGTTAGATAGCTGATAGAGTTGTTATAATAATCATGTATTATTGCTTTGTTGTAAACTCCTTTGATACGCAACTTGAGGGTTGCTAGCTGGCGAAAACCTTACTTCGCCAGCTTACTGTAACATAATATAAATAAATGATGTTAGATTGTATCTGAACGGAGTTTGTTGCCTGTATGAGCCCGAGTTTCATTCCCCTAGGTATCTAGGACGGTGACAATCATGATGGCTTGACTGGCGGTGGACGTTAGCACCAGTCCCCAGACACACACACCAAAAGGTACGCGTCACAACAGGGACACTGAGGGAGGCGTGATGGTGAGGGTTGTGTGGGAGTACGTTGCATCCAGTGAAAGGTATGAAAGGCCTGAGTGCTGCCGGCTGGATGGCGTGCTTGACATACGTGTTATAACACAAGCTCCTGATGAAATAAAACTCATCTGATCATCGCTCCACGGTGCGTTCCTGAGTGCATGTCCTTTTGTGTTGCTGTGAAGGTAGTAAATATCTCTGGTATCACGGCATTTTGGCTGAGATAAAAGTGTAGTGTGTTTTCTTGTATCACGAAATTTTGGTTGAAATTAAAGTGTAGTATATATTTTTGTGCCGGTCTCTCTGGCCGAGAAGTTACAACACTTTCTCCGTAATCCCGTTTTTCACGCAGAGTCTCGTAGCGGGCGAGAACTGAGAGCGGTTCGTCCCCCGCTGGTGTCTTGCGGGATAACTGAGCCGGCCGCTCAGAAAGCAATGGCAAACTACTGAGCGTAATCTTGCCAAGAGATCAACAGACAGCTGAAAGATGCTGCTGTTGACAGCGATGTCCTGTAAAGGATATGCGAATTAAAAAAAAAAAATATATATATATATTTTTTTTTTTTTGTATAACGGCATTTGGGCTGTGATCAATAATGTAGTATCTACCTTAGTATCACGGCGTTTTGGCTGTGATCAATAATGTAGTATCTAAATTTGTATCACGGCATTTTGGCTGAGATAAACTATGTAGTATCTAATTTTGTATCACAACATCTTGGCTGAGATTAAAGTGTAGTATCTTTTCGTGTAGCACGCCATTAAAACTGAGGTCAAAGTGTAGTATCTGTTCTTGTATCACGACATTTTGGTTGAGAGCAAAGTGTAATATCTGTTCTTGTATCACGACATTTTTGTTGTGATCACAGTGTAGTATCTGTTCTTGTATCACACCATATTGGCTCAGATCAAAGTGTAGAATCTCTTCTTGTATCACGACATTTTGGCTAAAAATCAGAGTGTATTACCTGTTCTTGCATTATGACATTTTGGCAGATATCAAATTGTAGTATACGGTTTTCTATCACGACATTTTGGCTGAGACCAAAATGTAGTATCTGTTCTTGCCTCACCACGTTTTGGCAAAGATCAAAGTGTAGTATATGTTCTTGTATCACGATTTTTTGGCAAAGATCACAGTGTAGTATCTGTTCTTGTATCATGACATTTTGGCTGAGATCAGCAATGTAGTTTCTAATTATGTTTCACGATATTTTGGCTGAGATCAAGAATGAAGTATCTAATTTTGTATCAAGAAATTTTGGAAGATATCAAATTGCAGTATATGTTCTTGTATCACAACATTTGGCTGATAGCAAAGTGTAGTATTTGTTCTTGTATCACGACATATTGGCTAAGATTAAAATGTAGTATCTTTTCGTGTAGCACGCCATTAAAACTGAGGTCAAATTGTAGTATCTTTTCTTGTATCACGACATTTTGGTTGAGTTCAAAGTGTAGTATCTTTTTTTGGGGTATCATAACAGTTTGGCTGAGATGAAAGTGTAGTATCTGTTCTTGTATCACGACATTTTCGTTGAGATCAAAGTGTAATATATGTTCTTGTATCACGACATTTTTGTTGTGATCACAGTGTAGTATCTGTTCTTTTATCACACCATATTGGCCGAGATCAAAGTGTAGAATCTGTTCTTGTATCACGACATTTTGGCTAAAATCAGAGTGTATTACCTGTTCTTGCATTATGAAATTTTGGCAGATATCAAATTGTAGTATACGGTTTTGTATCAAGACATTTTGGCTGAGACCAACATATAGTATCTGTTCTTGTCTCTCCACGTTTTGGCAAAGATCAAAGTGTAGTATATGTTCTTGTATCACGAATTTTTGGCAAAGATCACAGTGTAGTATCTGTTCTTGTTTCACGACATTTTGGCTGAGATCAGCAATGTAGTTTCTAATTATGTTTCACGATATTTTGGCTGAGATCAAGAATGAAGTATCTAATTTTGTATCAAGAAATTTTGGAAGATATCAAATTGTAGTATATGTTTGCCATGGACTGATATAAGGGATACAGCGGGAAACGGACAGAGTAAGAACAGGGTTACAAGAGAAGTCGGTGGAGCAACAGATGATGATGAAGAAAGGGAAGTGACTCCAATGAGTTGCGTATCACGTGACATTAGTTGTGTGGCACACGAGACAGACGGCAAGACCGAGTCACTCTTGCCAGGGTCTTTGTACACGATGGTTGGGGAAAGCGAATGCAGAAGTCAAGCGACATCAATTCAACACACGCGGATGTCAAGCCGAGGTTGAGCCAAGCTGTAAGTTGGTAGTAAATAGTAGATAGAGTGTTTTAGAACCATCGCATGTCAGCCCACGCCTGTTAATAATGCGTGTATAACGGCGGCGATGACTTTTGAGAATAAACGCTGACCACAATGGCGAGGACATTGGATTGTTTAATATTCTCCGTTGTGACCTGTTCCTGCTTACAACTGCCCTTGTGGCTGAATAGACGAGCCGGTAATCAGCTACTTGGCTTCAAGAATGAAGTATCTAATTTTGTATCAAAAATTTTGGAAGATATCAAATTGTAGTATATGTTCTTGTATCACAACATTTTAGCTGAGAGCAAAGTGCAGTATTTGTTCTTGTATTACGACATTTTGGATAAGATTAACGTGTAGTATCTTTTCGTGTAGCACGACATTTAAACTGAGGTCAAAGTGTAGTATCTTTTCTTGTATCACGACATTTTGGTTGAGTTCAAAGTGTAGTATCTTTTTTCTTGCATCATAACAGTTTGGCTGAGATCAAAGTATAGTATCTGTTCTTGTATCACGACATTTTCGTTGAGATCAAAGTGTAATATCTGTTCTTGTATCACGACATTTTCGTTGTGATCACAGTGTTTGGCTAAGATCAAAGTGTAGTATCTGTTTTTGTATCACGGCGTTTTGGCAAAGATCAAAGTATATAATATTTTCTTGTATCACGACATTTTGGCTAAGATCAAAGTGTAGTATCTGTTCTTGTATCACGACATTTTGGCTAAGATCGAAGTGTAGTATCTGTTCTCTTATCACGAATTTTTGGCGAAGATCAAAGTGTAGTATCTGTTCTTTAATAACGATGTTTTGGCTAAGATCAAAGTGTAGTATCTATTCTTGTATTACGATATTTTGATTGACATCAAAGTGTAGTATCTGTTCTTGTATCACGACATTTTAGCTAATATTAAAGTGTAGTATCTGTTTGTCAGCGCGTTGGGGGGTGCAGATGAGGACATAGACAGGACAATAGATATGTCATAAACAGGACAATAGAGATGTCATAAGGACAACAGAGATATCATAAGGACAACAGAGATGTCATAGACAGGACATAGACGGGACAACAAGATCCAGCTATAAACAGGACACAAGGTTATAAACAGGACACAGGGACATAGACGGGACTAAATCCTTGACCGACAGTCCGTCCATCTATTGAACTGAAAAATTTACGAGGATCCAAGTGTGTTATTCTGAAGGATACACTGTAAGTTTTACTTTAGAATTGAAATTACCGAAAACATCAATTTATCGACATAAATTCAAACATCGCTACATTTGCCTTTTCAGAATAATAAATAGTATGCAATCATTACACAGACATTAGAGAATCTTATTGTATTTGACGTCTGGTGTCTTGTTGTATTTGCAAATGTAAAGGAAAACGCACAATGCACCTTGTAAGTATACACTGTTTTGTATGAATTATAACTACATTAAACTTAAGAAGACAATAATTCAAATACAGGAAAGGGACATAACATAAGTGTATTTCAAGGGAAGTTACTAAATGTAGCATGAATGTATTATGTTATTTAAATAATTGTAGCATTTATCTTAATCTTTTATAAAATTGTCACAAAAATTAATGAATGTGATGTGCCTCATGAACAATACATAGTAAGTGTAAAATTGTCTTTAAATTTTTGGTAAAACTAGAAACTTTACTTTAGATGTTTGAGAATTTAAAACATTATTGTTCAATGCCTCCGATATTTTATTAAATATTTTTATTCCTTTTTCGGATTCACAGATATGACGTAACATTTTATAATACAGCACATGGTCCAAAACAAAACCACACAAATATTCAAAACCACTTAGACAAAAGAGAATATACACATTTCAAATTTGTCTGTGGGATTTGGATAAGGTATACAAACATAGAGATACATCTAAATCTGTATTGGTTCGTGCATGCATAGATATGTCTGTACAAATACGTATAAGTGGGTATGCGTGTGTGTATGCGTGGGTGGAAATATACACATGTTTATTTGGTATGTATGTATCTCTGTCGGTAGTGTCTGTGTTGATATTTTACCTCTAGTCATGCGTGGATAAACGTATAGTTTTCATAAATACGTGACCGAAAAGTGATTTTGTTTCCGTGGAAACCTTTTACAAAAACCCCTTACCCCACTCCAAACGCCAAGAACCAACACAATTTCAATCCTTGGAATCACCTTGGACCACGGCAGCTTTCCGGTTCTAAGCTTCTCATCCCGCTAACTCAGAATACATTCTTGTGATTCATTGTGTGACACCCTCCCCCATCTGCTCTCTTGTTTCTCTCTCTCTCTCTCTCTCTCTCTCTCTCTCTCTCTCTCTCTCTCTCTCTCGCTCTCGCTCTCTCCTCTCTCTCTCTCTCTCTCTCTCTCTCTCTCTCTCTCTCTCTCTCTCTCTCACCATGTCACACACAAGCACACACTATTCTATGAGAATCAGTGT
>JACEFZ010014430.1:265000-422500 GCA_014155875.1 Cepaea nemoralis
TTATTTTCATGTGTTCGGACCTCTAAAACAAGCTCTCAAGGGACAACGATTTCACACAGATGCAGAAGTAATAAACGCGGTAAGCACTTGGTTCAGTGAGCAACCACAATCCTATTTTGCGGACGGCATTCGCCGCCTACCTAAGCAATGGGATGCTTGCCTGAATGCCTACGGCGATTTCTTCTGACCAACCCATGGTGCATAATTCATTCAAAATGAATGCTTTGTTTAATCCTACTACACCTGTTAATGTTTCTTTCATGCTTTTGTAATAAAGCCAATGAAACGGGTTTTCAAATGAATTATACAAGTACCTCAGAAGTTAGAGTGGGTTACGCTGATTTCGAGGGACACTGGAAATATGGAAAGCTAAATCACACGCTAAAATCAAACCAGTGCACTAAAAGTAATAGCACGTGTATGAACTACGATGCACTTTGGGCCAAAAAAAGAAAAGAAAAGAAAACGTTGCATATCCTTTCTTGATCCTTAAATACGTTGTATAACAATCAACCGTACTGACTCTATTTCATAGGGAACAGTATGAGTGAAGCCTCGTATTTGTAGACCGACCTACTCCGCATACCTCATGTGGTATGTCGCAGGCACTTTTCCAATATCTCTGTCTCTCTATCTATCTCTCTCTGTCTCTCTCTCTCGCTCTCTCTCTCCCTCTCTCTCTCTCTCTCTCTCCAAACAATCGTGCTTCTCTATGCCTACCCACATCATGTGTATTACCAGTGGTTGGATCTTATACAACCCCGATAACACAAGCATTGGGCGATATGATCTTATAATACGTGGTTCATAGGAAACAGTAACAATACCCACCTCTCTCTCTCTCTTTCCCTCCCTTCACCTCTCTCTCTCTCTCTCTCTCTCTCTCTCTCTCTCTCTCTCTCTCTCTCTCTCTCTCTCTCTCTCTCTCTCCTTGCACATGCCCATATACACTATTATGTCTGTTGAGCGTTGTATATGTATGTATGTGCGTTCACGCATATCAGTAAGCCCAGACTTTAGGACTCGCCTCATAATAACATATATGAATACATAATGGGGTTTTTGGTTAGTACCATCATCAAGGCTTGCCCCCCCCCCCCCCCCCCGATGCTTCGTTAGTACATCCACTGAGATTGCTCAGATACCCCTACCAGACTAGTTACGTTCCTGCCCTCCTGCCTCCGCCCCCCCCCCCTTCTTTCAATGTGCTCACTGAACCGTAACACCTATCACCGGGTATAACAAGAATACATCGGAGATTTTCTCAGTTGCTTACAGATCGGAACTGTGAGGTGAGTATAAACACTTTTTTTCAATTCTCATTTTCTCTTCATTACTTTCATTTTTTCATCCTTTTGTTCTTCTCGTCCTGTCGCCACCTTCTGATGTAGTCACAGGAGATCTCGTTGACTGTATGTTGTGTTTGTGAATGTGTTTGTTTGCTGATGAAGGCTAATCGTCGCAACGTCCTGTATGTGTCTTAATTCTGTTATGTAAAGCTGCACTACTTTATGTCATTATATATTGTTCATATCCTTTACAGGACGTTTTGCAGTCAACACCAGCATTTTCAGCTTTTGCTGATGTCTTGGTAAGTTTTACGTCCAGTAGTTTGCCATTGCATTCTGAACGACCGGCACCCATACCTTTTTCGTAAAACACTAGCGCTCACGCGATCTGCTGCCAAACATCGCGCAGCTGTCTTTCAAACGTGGGTATACGGGATTATGAACCGCGTTCTTAGCGCCTTCGCCACGGAGACACTGTGGGAAACACATATGAAAACCTTATTTCATATATACATTCAACATGTTTACACATTCCCTTCCGTCCATCTATTGAACTGGAGAATTTACGAGGATCCACGTGTGTTATTCTACAGGGTACACTGTCAGTTTTACTTTGGAATTGCAATTACCGAAAACAATAATTTATCGATCTGAACTCAAGCATCGCACCATTTGAAGATTCAGAATAATAAAAAGCATGCAGTCATTACACAGACATTAGAGAATCTTGTTGGATTTGATGTCTGGGGTCTTGTAGTATTTGCAAATGTAAAGGAAACACACATTGAACCTTGTAAATACAAACTGTTCTTGACGAAATAAAACTACCTTAAACAGAAGACACATAATTTAATTACTGGAAAGGGACATAACAACATAAAAGTATATAAGGGGACATTACAAACTTAGCATGAATGTATTATGTGATTTAAATAATTGTAGTTTCTATCTTAATTTTTTATAACCTGTCATAGTTATGCGCGATAATTAAAATAAATAAAGTGGTAAACATTTTAAATTATCTTCAAAGTTTTCGTAGAATTGAAATATTTCTCTTAATTGTGTGAGAATTTTATAAACCATTTTCCTATCTCTCCTTGATATTTCATGAAATAATTCATTCTTTTAATGGAAGAAGAATATATATATCTCCTTACTAACAGATTTTTGTCCGGCCTGTAAAAGGCTGTCATAAGGATTGATAACGAAGTGGGGCAATATCGGCCTGTTTAGAGAGGTGTGAAACACGGATGTGTAATTGTCATGATTTCACTGTGTATCAACCAGATTATGACAATACAGACGGTCATATTCATAGCCTGTGTGCAAGGCCACATTTGGTTTTAACCAGGACAAAAAAAAAAAAACCAATAAAGTCTGACTGCACAGCTGCAGTTGTTTACCAGTTAGATCAAAGACAGTCTATGTTGGCAGCTACAACGTGTTGGGAGCGGTCGGGAGACCTTGAGAAGTTTCTGACATCAAAAGGAATTGGCGGCTTGTTGTTGAGACAATGCAGCAACGCGGGCTTGTTTGGGTGTCAAACCAAGAAAAGACCACTCGTACATTTGATTAAGTCTTGGATAGACAGAAGATATGTCGGGAAATTGTAGGCATAAAAAAAAAAAAGGGGAGGCGACTTGTGCATGGATTGTCCAAAAGGGGAGATAATCTACTATTGTGACATTGATGAAACCCAAGGAAGAGAATTTATTCAGAAATGGATAATCTGCCCTTGAACCACTTTTGTTAACATCAAAAGAACGTCACGTGGCCACTCAAGGCTGTTGGGTAAAAACATGCTTTGTTTACAAGTAGTGTAACTCTGAGGATTGACTTGCACGGACGTGTTTGTCACTGCAGTGGATTTAAAAAAAATATCTACCGTGTGCGGAAATTAATTAGATTTAATTGTACACGTGCCTGTTATGGCAGAATGTGGATATGATTTCGAAGACACTGCTGTGTTGTGCTTAAGGTATTGTAGAGTGTATATTTAAGCCTAGTTAATATAAGCAGTAGCCTCGGGAAAACTTGCTAGAGTAATGAATAGAATTAGCTGTGCTAGTGAGAATTGTGTAGTGGGGTGATATTGGGGAAAATTGAGGATGGGGAGAATGTACAATGATGGGATCTTCTAGTGATGTCTGCTAGGGGTCTACACTTTACATTTTGCTCTGTCCTGATCTTAACCCACTGCAGACCGGAGTGAAGAACTCCTATGCCCATGACAGAGTGGTTCACTGTCATGTATCTGAGTGAGGCGAACAACCCCCCCCCCCCCCCCAATGGAGGTCAGGGACAGTTGCTATCACCAAATGTGTTGTTCTCTCGTTGACAGGTTCCTTTAGGTCACTCAAGTCACTGAGAATGGAGACCTTGGTGCAGGCAGTTGGTCAACATCTTTTGCACTTAGCCCATGATAAAAAGGGTTTACGGAAATAAGTATAAGAGGGATTATCAAACGTCACACATTAACAGAATACAAGAAATTGTTTTCTCCACACCATTTTGGAGGAAGACCAATGGTCAAATTAATGTTTCAAACATCACTTGGGAACAGAATAGTAGAAAGTGAATTTCTTTTACACCACCTGGGAAAAGACCAGTGGGCAGTATGTTTTACACGACAGGTGAACAAACAAAGAGATACAGTTATTCCCCAACACATGGGAATAAATCAGTATAAACAGATTAGGAAGTTAGTATAACAATGGTCTTGTGAACAGTAGACACTTGAAACAGGAAGTACATTTATTTCAAAGAACAGTATATTCTTGTGCTTAAGACAAGGGTGTTATAAGTATAAGAACAAATTAGACATATATTAACTGTGTGATCCAGACAGGATTTAGGGTCGGACTGTGACTAGTTCTTTTGAGTGATCAAACAGCCACCGGTGGAAATCTGCCTCTAGCAGGATGGACAAATACCTGGGTGAGGTCCTCGTGGAATGAATGAGGATATGGTGTGATCCTTTCTGTGATGATAGGGCTGGGCTCTTCAGCTACCTGGTCTATGTCCGCACCCAATAGAAATATTCGACACACATTCTACCCTTTACACACACACACACCTCTCACACCTATACTCTTGGTTTAATAAATTATTTTGTATTTATTTGTTAAAGCTTGAGTTGTGGAATATGTTATGTTGGGGAAAAGTGAGAGGGGGCAGGATAGAAGGGTGAGTGAGAGTAGGAAAGAGGTGTTTGCAGACCGACGGAGTTTTGTGGACGGAGTCTAGTGGTTTCTCTAGGACAATAATATTGGGGTAATAAAAATGTAGTGTTGATTCCCCCCACTCCAGGGACAACACGAAAGTAAGTAAGGAAGACTTACGACATTTATTGGGGGCTCGTAAACGTGATCTTTGGACTGTGGGATCTCTCGTAAACGTGATCTTTGGACTGTGGGATCTCTCGTAAACGTGATCTTTGGACTGTGGGATCTCTCATAAACGTGATCTTTGGACTGTGGGATCTCTCGTAGACGGGATCTTTTGACAGCGGGATCCTCTGACAACGGGTTCTTTAGACACGGGATCTTTTGTTAAAAGACGGAGATATTGTTAGAGAGAGAGAATCCAGCTAGAGTGAATGTGGATAGCGGTTAGGACACATATCTTACCTGTTCACACTTCACACGTCTGCATAGGTCTGTGGTCCTGATTCTGCTCTTGTCACTGAGTGATTGGGCTGTGTGTGGTCTTAATTATTATATTAACAGTGATTGTTCATTATATATAAATTCCTCTTGGAGATAATCTGCACCCTATCTGCTGAGTTACCTCTCTGGAAAATGGCCACTCCTAGATTAACTACGGCGGAACTTAGGGCAAAGGGTGAAGACATAGGATTGTCGGGTTCTGCTTTAACGGATTACATACAGGAAGTGGAGAGAGAGTATCGTCAAGCAGACAGAGACGATCGGAAGGCCGAATTGGAATTGAGAAGGATGGAGGCAGAGCAAGCGGCTAAGAAATGGGAAGCAGAACAAGCTGCTAGGCAACTTGAGGCTGAGCAAGCCATGAGAAGGATGGAACTTGAAGCTGAGCAGGCAGCCAAGAAACTGGAAGTGGAGGAAGCTGCTAGGAAACGGGAAGCAGAGCAGGAGGCTCAGAAAAGGGAGCACGAGTACAGGATGAGGGAACTTGAGTTGAAGAGACAATCTAATGGGGAAACTGAGGGTGCAGTTGGAGGTTCCTCAGTCCCAGGCTCAACTTCAGCGGGTGGACATAGTTACCATGCTATGAAGTTTCCTCTAGCAATCTACGAGGAGGACAAGGAGAAGATTGACCAGTACCTTCAACGCTTCGAGGCCATGTCCGTGGCTATGGGTCTGGACCGTGAAAAATGGAATCTCAAGCTATCCCAGGGATTACGCGGGACCGGCTACGAGGTTTATTCTCGCCTGCCACCAGGACATGAGAACAACTATGACGAATTGAAAACGGCTCTGCTGAAACGATTCGAGGTTACGTCACATACCTACCGGAAAAAATTTCGAGTATCGAAACGAGAACCGGGAGAGTTGTTTGCCGCCTACGGTTTGCGTCTAAAATCCTATCTTCACAAGTGGATGGATTTGGCTGGGTTCGCACATGACTACGAGAGTCTGGAAGAACTCATGGTGGTCGACCAGCTGAAGAAGCAAATGTCAAAACCTCTCAGGACATTCCTGGGAGAACAAGGAGCGGAACGTATTGACCTCGTGACAAATTAGCAGAACGGTTCGTAGAGGTACATGGGGAGGCCGGGGAAAACCTTCCACCAACACCAAAAGTCAGGAGAAACATGACAAGAAGAAAGCCAAAAGCTCTGGAACAAAAAAGGGGGAACCTTATGTGCAAAAATCAGAGGATAGTTCAGAGAAGACGAAGGAGGGAAGCAAGAGCTCTTCGAGCTCTACACCAAAACGACAGTGGTCGGAGAAGTGGTGTTCAATTTGTAAGTCACCCACTCACAATACGAGGGACTGCAAATCGAAGGCTAAGAGCCCTCACTTCGCAGCATGTCAAGTGACTTCCAAGGAGGTTGTCACGGAAAATGCCAAAGTCAGCAAGAAGGCTCGCAATCAGGAGAGCTCACTCAAGGCCGGTACTAGAAAATCTAGGACAGGGAAATGGTGCAACCAATGCAAGTCAAACACGCACAATGCTATTGACTGCAGGGAAGAGTCAGGAGATTCTCAATTCGTGATGTGCCCCGGGAGACCAAAGGTGGAGCCCACTGAACAGGTCGAGGCCGACGAAGAGACTCCAGACCAGGAAAAACCACCTGTAGTGGAATTGGTAGAGGTTAACGGTCGTCAAGTGGAGTGTCTGTACGACACAGGACTGGACGGGGAGGCCGTGATTCTGCGGATCTGGTACACCAGAACAATTCACAGGTGAGACCATGGAAATACAGCCTGCACAGAGGAGTGCTGTAGCCATGAAGTTGCCCATTGCTAACGTGGAGATTCGGTCAAGATATGTCACAGGCACAATCAAGGCTGCTGTATTGACCGATCCCATTTTCCCAGTAATCCTTGGTTGCCGGTATGTCTTTCTGGGAATGCCCAGGGAGCCAATCCATATGGGAGCAATACAGACTCGCTCTCAGACCAGAACGGAAGAGGCAGAAGCAATTGTGACTAACCCACTGCCGGGGGAGCTACGAACTGCCCAGAGTGAGGATGATACTTTACGTCCTTGCTACAAAAAGCTGCAGAAAAGTGCTGATCCACCAGGACGGGGTCAGTACTACATGAAGAACAGGATACTCTACAGGAGAGCAGGAAGGGGAAACAACCTATACGGTCAGTTGGTCGTTCCGAAAGCTCACCGGTCCCAGATTCTTCATATGGGGCATACCATCTCCTTTAGTGGACACATGGGTATTGCCGCCACCATGCAGCGGATTTCCTGCCACTACTATTGGCCGGGAATGACAGAGGATGTGCGTCGGTATGTGAAGTCATGCCCTGAGTGCCAGAGGCACTGGACAGCACCGGTGGTCTTGGGTGAGATGCCCATTATGAACTCTCCTTTCGAGAGGGTAGCCATCGATATCGTAGGTCCACTTCCCAGGACTAGGAAGAGGAACATGTATATACTCACAATGGTGGATTGCTGTACAATGTGGGGTGAAGCCATACCGTTGACCACGATTGACTCGAAACGAGTGGCGGATGCACTGATGGAGGCCTTTACAAGATTAGGCTTTCCAGATCAAATTCTGACGGACAATGAGTCCCAGTTTTGTGGAAAACTCATGGAGGAGGTATTTAGAGTGTTTCACTCTAACCACATACATACCAGCCCTTACCATCCTCAAGCCAATGGACAAGTAGAGCGTTTCAACGGCACGTTGATGACAATGCTCAGGAAACTGGCGCAGGAAAAACCTGATAGGTGGGATGAATATATCCCAGCAGCACTCTTTGCCTATCGGGAAGTTCCTCATGGCTCAACAGGACTACCACCCGCTACGTTGCTGTTTGGTCGTCCAATTAAAGGACCGTTGGAAGCCATGTTGAGGAGTTGGACTGAAGAGGGAACGTCAGAAGAAGTGATCTCTTCCTATAAATACGTGGAGGAACTAAAGAAAAACTCCACAAAGGATGGACTCTGGCACATCAAAACTTGAAAAAGGCCAGGAAAAGACACGCGGCTTATTACAACCGTAGGTCTAAAGACAGATCTCTAGAGGTGGGAGACAAAGTTTGTTGCTACTCCCAACGGGAAACAACAAACTGGAGATAGGTTGGCAAGGGACCATTTCCCGTGGAAAGGGTGATATCCAGAACCAACTATCAGATCCGGATCCGGGGAAAGTCGAAGATTTCCATATCAATCTCTTGCGGAAATATCGAAGAGAGACCGGAGAAAAACAGCTCACCTCATGGCAATGGCAGTTGCAGTGGAGACAGAAGTGGGAACCAGCGAGGGCAGGGAATATCCCCTGGTACACAGGAAACCCTACAAGGATGTGCAGGTGAACCCTGATCTGACCTCCCAGGAGAGGAGAAGATAACCCAGGTTCTCAGGTCTCATAAGGAGATACTGACTGATAAACCAGGACGAACGAGGTTTGGTGGAGTTCGAGATGACGTTGACCACACAGGAGCCTGTTCGCCAAAGGTTTACCCAGTGCCCTTCTCTAAGAAAAGGCCCTGGAGGAGGAAATACATAAACTGCTGGAGGATGACGTGATTGCACCATCCACATCCCCATACAATGCGGGGGTAGTTTTGTTACGGAAACCAAGTGGAGAACACCGGTTGTGTATAGACTACCGACTTCTGAACAGTCATACACAATTTCAGGTGGAACCTTTGCCGAATTCAACGCAGTATTCGCTAGGCTCCATAAGGCTCGGTACTTTTCAAAGGTGGATCTGAGTCGGGGGTACTATCAATACCAGTCAAACCGGAGATTCGACCACTGCTGGCCTTCAGTACACCCAGTGGACACTACGAATTCAAGGTCATGCCCTTTGGACTCAGCAATGCACCTAGTGTGTTTACCCGTATGATGAGGACTTTACTAGATCCTTTACAGGATCCGGCCATCATCTCCTTCATGGATGATATTCTGATTTCCAGTGACAGCTTGGATGACCATTTGCAATCCTTGGAGAGAGTGTTTAATAGACTCAAGGAAGCAGGGCTTACCGCTCGTCCAACCAAGTGCATGATTGGTTACCAGACTCTGGAATTTCTAGGTCACACCATCACTCCAGGACACATTGTCCCAGAAGAGAAGAACCTGGAGAAAATCAGAAATGCCCCAAGGCAAAAACGAAGAAGGACGTGCGATCTTTTCTCTCGTTGTGTGGATCTATCAGAAATTTATCCCACATTTCACTGAACTGGGAGCTCCTTTGACCGGAAACCTTGAAAAAAGGGATTCCCGGACCAAATCATTTGGACACGAGAATGTGAGACTGCCTATAGTCAGTTAAAGGAGGCCTTGGTCAGCAAACCTGTATTCCAGGCTTCCGAACCTTTCCAAACCATTTGTGTGAGAACTGATGCAAGTGGGATTGGGATTGGGGCAGCTTGTTACAGGAAGGGAAAGACGATGCTCGGTTTTGAAACCTGTGGCATACGCAAGCAAGAAGCTACTCCAGGCTGAGAGGAATTATTCGACCGTCGAGAGAGAGTGCTTGTCTCTCGTATGGGCCGTGCAAAAATTCCAGCCCTATTTGTATGGAGTTAAGTTTCGGGTCCAGTCAGATCATCAGCCCCTGATGTTCCTGGCTACTTCTCAGAAGCTCAACGCCCGTTTGATGCGGTGGTCGTTGTTACTTCAACCCTACAATTTCACAGTGGAGTATATTCCTGGGAAGAAAATGTTGGAGCGGACTTCTTATCAAGACACCCAGCTCCTGAAGAAGAGGAATGAATCATCTGGATTGAATTCACAGTGGAGAAGAGTGAGATGGACTACTCTCTTAGAGGGGGCCTATGTCATGATTTCACTGTGTATCAACCAGATTATGACAATACAGACGGTCATATTCATAGCCTGTGTGCAAGGCCACATTTGGTTTTAACCAGGACAAAAAAAACCCAATAAAGTCTGACTGCACAGCTGCAGTTGTTTACCAGTTAGATCAAAGACAGTCTATGTTGGCAGCTACAACGTGTGGGAGCGGTCGGGAGACCTTGAGAGTTTCTGACATCAAAAGGAATTGGCGGCTTGTGTTGAGACAATGCAGCAACGCGGGCTTGTTTGGGTGTAAACCAAGAAAAGACCACTCGTACATTTGATTAAGTCTTGGATAGACAGAAGATATGTCGGGAAATTGTAGGCATAAAAAAAAAGGGGAGGCGACTTGTGCATGGATTGTCCAAAAGGGGAGATAATCTACTATTGTGACATTGATGAAACCCAAGTAAGAGAATTTATCAGAAATGGATAATCTGCCCTTGACACTTTTGTTAACATCAAAAGAACGTCACGTGGCCACTCCAAGGCTGTTGGGTAAAAACATGCTTTGTTTACAGTAGTGTAACTCTGAGGATTGACTTGCACGGACGTGTTTGTCACTGCAGTGGATTTTAAAAAAATATCTACCGTGTGCGGAAATTAATTAGATTTATTGTACACGTGCCTGTATGGCAGAATGTGGATATGATTCGAAGACACTGCTGTGTTGTGCTTAAGGTATTGTAGAGAGTATATTTAAGCCTAGTTAATATAAGCAGTAGCCTCGGGAAAACTTGCTAGAGTAATGAATAGAATTAGCTGTGCTAGTGAGAATTGTGTAGTGGGGTGATATTGGGGAAAATTGAGGATGGGGAGAATGTACAATGATGGGATCTTCTAGTGATGTCTGCTAGGGGTCTACACTTTACATTTGCTCTGTCCTGATCTTAACCCACTGCAGACCGGAGTGAAGAACTCCTATGCCCATGACAGAGTGGTTCACTGTCATGTATCTGAGTGAGGCGAACAACCCCTCAATGGAGGTCAGGGACAGTTGCTATCACCAAATGTGTTGTTCTCTCGTTGACAGGTTCCTTTAGGTCACTCAGTCACTGAGAATGGAGACCTTGGTGCAGGCAGTTGGTCAACATCTTTTGCACTTAGCCCATGATAAAAAGGGTTTACGGAAATAAGTATAAGAGGTTATCAACGTCACACATTAACAGAATACAAGAAATTGTTTTCTCCACACCATTTTGGAGGAGACCAATCGTCAATTAATGTTTCAAACATCCACTTGGGAACAGAATAGTAGAAAGTGAATTTCTTTTACACCACTGGGAAAAGACCAGTGGGCAGTATGTTTTACACGACAGGTGAACAACAAAGAGATACAGTATTCCCCAACACATGGGAATAAATCAGTATAAACAGATAGGAAGTTAGTATAACAATGGTCTTGTGAACAGTAGACACTTGAAACAGGAAGTACATTTATTTCAAAGAACAGTATATTCTTGTGCTTAAGACAAGGGTGTTATAAGTATAAGAACAAATTAGACATATATTAACTGTGTGATCCAGACAGGATTTAGGGTCGGACTGTGACTAGTTCTTTGAGTGATCAAACAGCACCGGTGGAAACTGCCTCTAGCAGGATGGACACATACCTGGGTGAGGTCCTCGTGGAATGAATGAGGATATGGTGTGATCTTTCTGTGGATGATAGGGCTGGCTCTTCAGCTACTGGTCTATGTCCGCACCCAATAGAATATTCGACACACATTCACCTTTACACACACACACACTCTCACACCTATACTCTTGGTTTAATAAATTATTTTGTATTTTATTGTTAAAGCTTGAGTTGTGGAATATGTTATGTTGGGGAAAGTGAGAGGGGGCAGGATAGAAGGGTGAGTGAGAGTAGGAAAGAGGTGTTTGCAGACCGACGGAGTTTTGTGGACGGAGTCTAGTGGTTTCTTAGGACAATAATATTGGGGTAATAAAAATGAAGTGTTGATTCCCCCCACTCCAGGGACAACACGAAAGTAAGTAAGGAAGACTTACGACAGTAATGTCTCCAGATTTTTTAAATTCCATCCATCCATCATGTGCCATGCCGGAAAGCGGGCGGTGACGACATCGCATGTCACTCGTCACCATAGTCGTGGATTCAGTGTCCTGTCTCGAGCATGCCATGTGGCCAAGCCATCCAGGTATTTACTCTCGGTCTTCCACTTGGTCTGTCCCTTTGATCTTGCCATTTGTCGCCAATTCACAAATTTGTTTCTTTCATAACATGTAAACAAACATTTGACTGTGAATAAAATATGTAAGGAGGCAAAGAAGCATGCTTGAGAAACATGCATAGAACTGAAAAACACCAACAAAGTGAAAATACCAAATTAGTGCACATAAGAATTCAGGAACTTATCTAATAAAAGAACAAGAACATCAGCAGGCTGTCAAAAACTAAAGATGGCAAAAATCATAACAGAAAAGATCAGATTTACATGCATGGTCAGACTATGTGAGAAACTTTATGATTATAACAGAGATGACAGTATGATATTCGATTTTAATAATGAAGGACCGCCAGTTTGAATAGGAGGTCCGGAATGTTCTTACACATATGAAAGCTGGCAAGACCCCGGTTCAGAAAACATCACAACAGAATGATTAAAGCTTTAGAAGAATATGGACTAGATCAAGGTCACCCGACTGCTGAACATCATGATATGGACCCCGGAGACTATACATTCTAAATTAGTAATTCTGTATCTTAGTGCAACCCAAAGAAATCAGGAACCTTTGGAATGTGATCAAATAGAACAAATTAGAATAATTAGTCACATCACAACGATTTTGTTACGAATTGTCATGCAAGAGTGAGGGAGAAAATACAACCGGAAATAGGGGAAGAACAATGGGGGTTTGTAGAAGGCAAGGGTACAGTAAATGATGTGGATATGCTGCGATCAGTTATTGAACGTGCTTTAGAAGTAAACAAGGATGTACATCTTTGCTTTATTGACTACACAAAGGCTTTTGATAGAGTTAGACATGTCAACATGGTAGATATGCTTGCAGATCTACAAATTGATGGGAAATACATTATACTTATAAAAAACATATATTGGAAACAACAAGCTGCCATAAGGATTGATAATGAAGTGGGACAATATCAGCCTATTATGAGAGGTGTGAGGCAGGGATGTGTAATGTCTCCAGATATTTTTTTCCCTATACAGTGAAAATATTTTCAGAAATGTAGAAGATATAAATGGAATCATCTCATCTCATCTCATCTCATCTCATCATGTTCCTCTTGTACCTTGCGGTGTCGAGGTGAAGTATAAACTTCGTGAGAGTGCCCGGTTATGGGCTTCGTATATCGACATTCCCATGGAGTCTGTTATTCCCTCCGTCCAACGTTTACGTTGTCGGCCTCTTCCTCTGTTTCCATCTGGTCTGTACATCATTGCTTGTTCTGGTATGCTGTTGACTGGTAGCCTACTTGCATGGCCAAACCATTTGACTTGCTGCTTTCTAATAAAATCTAGAGCAGCTTTAACCCCCACTTTAGTCCTGATTTCTTCATTTCTGATCTTATCTCTTCTTGATACGTTGAGTATTCTTCTCAGGAACCTCATTTCTGTTGTTGTGATTTTTCTTTTCTCTTTTTCTGTCATTGTCCAGGTTTGGCATTGGTAGCATAGAGTTGGTAGGAAGATTGTGTTGTAAAGTGCTTTCTTAGTAGTTATTGATACATGTTTGTTTTTTAATATTGGTGCTATTTGTCCAATGAGTTGATTTGCTTTATTGCACCTATTTTCGATCTCGTCTTCTGATCTGCCATTTGATGATATTATACTTCCTAGGTACTTGAAGCTCTTTACTTGTTTCAAGGGATGTTCGTTTAGGTGAATTGTTGCTGTTTGTTCTTCTTTAGTTATAGTCATTACCTCTGTTTTGCTTGTGCTAATTTTCATGTTATGTTCCCTACACATTTCGTTTAGACTATTCATGTGGTCTTGTAATTCAGCTTCTGATGGAATCATAGGAGGATGAAACATCAATACCATTAGATATGCAGGTGATACAGTATTGATTGCAGACAACGAGCAGCATCTGCAACAATTAGTAGATGCGGTTGTTGCACACAGTGAACAACCGGGGTTAGAATTATATTGTAAAAAGACACAGATTATGGTCGTCACTAGGAAGAATGAAATACCTCAATGTAAATGGGGATATTCTTCAACAAGTGAATAGGCACAATTATCTCGAAACAGTAATAACATCTGATGGGAAATGCCCCGAAGAGATTAGAACAAGAATCGCCATAGCGAAAGTAGCCTTTACCAAGATGAAAAATATACTGGCCAATAAAGAGATTCACATTGAAACGAGAAAAAGAGTATTGAGGTGCTACATAGAGCCTGTACTTTTGTATGGATGTGAGTCTTGGACAGTGAGCAATCAAGCTGAAAAACATATGATAGCTGTGGAAATGTGGTTTCTGAGGAGAATGCAACGAATTCCATGGACAGACAGAAAAACCAATGACCAAGTACTAAAAGAAACAAATGAAAATCATAAATTGATAAGAGAAATTAGAAGTAGACAGTCAAAATATTTGGACATGTTATGAGAAGAAATAAATTGGAGAACTTGGTGACAACTGGCAAGATCGAGGGGACGAGAAACAAGGGGAAGTCAGAGAAGTAAATATCTGGATGGCTTGACCACGTGGCATGGTCGAGACAAGGACACTGAGCTGATCCACGACTCTGGTGATCAAGTAAAATGACGAGTCATGACCGCCCACGCTTACCGGCATGGCACATGATTGATTGACGTAAAAGGGCAAAATATTCTTAATATTCCGCACTTTGGACTGTTACTCAATGCAGCTAAGAGTCGGCTTCCCCGACAGACTGCCACCCATCCTCGGGGGTGCTGAAGACTGGGAGCTGACAGTAGACCTGCAGGGTCGTGGCAAATACCCGGCGGACATCCTGAAGTTTCAGTTGTGACCAGACATTGTAGTGTGCTCTCCGTCGATTCAACAGCTGGTACTAATCGAGCAGAATGTTCCGTTCGAGTCAAGAGTCGAGGAGCAGCACGATTCGATTCTAACATTACCGCTCCCCGTTCAACCTCAAAAAGAAGTTATATTACGGTCCATCACCGGCTCAGATTGATTGTCCTGTGACTGAGTCAGCCGCAAAAGCATCTGCCCACGGTTTTACCCTCACAAGAGCAGCACACCTATAAGATGGAGATATACAGTGACATGGTCGCCAGCCTGAGACAGGAAGGATATACCGTCAGGCTATTCGCCGTGGAGAAAGGCGCAAGAGGCCTTGTTACCAACTCCGCATACAATGTGGTGAAACAACGCGTGTCAGACAGTGTGTCTGGCGGATGTAGTCTGAGTAACCTTCTGTAGAGGACATGTAACATGATGATGATGATGATTTATGGTTTGTGTCACAAGATGTTCCTTTGTGATGTTTAGAGGTTCAATCTATCTAACTATTATTCTGCCTGCCTGCCTGCCAGCCTGCCTGCCTGAGGGTCTGTCTGTCTGTCTGTCTGTCTGTCTGTCCGTCCGTCCGTCCGTCCGTCTATCTGTCTGACTGCTTGTCTGTCTGTCTGTCCGTCCGTCCGTCCGTCCGTCTATCTGTCTGACTGCATGTCTGTCTGTCTGTCTGTCTGTCCGTCCGTCCGTCCGTCCGTCCGTCCGTCCGTCCGTCCGTCTATCTGTCTGTCTGTCCGTCCGTCCGTCCATCTGTCTGACTGCATGTCTGTCTGTCTGTCTGTCTGTCCGTCCGTCCGTCCGTCCGTCCATCTGTCTGACTGCTTGTCTGTCTAGTTAGTTTGCTAACTGTCTGTCTGTCTGTGTTTTGTCTGTCTGTGTTTTTGTGTACCTATCTGCCTTGCTATCTACCTACCTACCTATTTGCAAGCCTGTCTCTCTGTTTGTCTGTCTCTATGTGTGTCTGTCTAAATATGTATCTGTCTCTGCTGCTCGCTTGTCTCTGTGTCTTCACTATCCATCAAAATCATAACTTAAAGTGAATTCGTATGTGGCGTGTGTGTGTTTGTGAGTGAGTGAGTGTGTGTGTGTGTGAGTGCATGTGCGTGAGCGCGCGGTGCAAGCTAAACTGAAAAACTAAGCAAATGCTTGCTTGCTTGCTTGCTTGTGTTCGTTGGCTTGAGCTCCAACGCGAAGTCCTGTATGTCGGATGAAGGCATCCTGTTGTCCAATATCAGTGTGATGTCATACAGGACCTGAGTTTTGCGTGAGTATCCGTTGTCCCATGTCTGGCTTATTGGTGTGCAGACTGGTGGTTCCTCGCCGTACAGGCAGACACTCTCCGACTTCGGAGGAATCGGCGATCCTACTGACTTCAGCCAGGACCCCGAAGGGACCTGTTGCCCAGGACAAAACAGCAGATATTTAGTGTCCATGCACAAATTGTTCTTGTTCTTCTTGTTTTCTTGTTCTTGTAGTTCTTCTTGTTCTTATAGTTCTTGTGTTTTTATTTGTTCTTGTTCTTCTTCTTCTTGATGTTGATGTTCTTGTTCTTGAAGTTCTTCTTCTTGATGTTGGCTTTATTGTTCTTGTTCGTTGCGTTCTTGTTCTTCTTCTTGTTGTTCATTTTGTTGATATTATTGTTCTTGTAGTTCTCCTTATTCTCTTTGTTCTGGGGTTTCTTGTTCTTCTTGTTCTTCTTGTTCTTCTTGTTGAGTCTGCTGATGTCACAATCCAACATTAACAATAAAAGCACGAGTATACTGAAACAAGACTGAGGCCCCCCCCCCCCCAGGACAGCGCCTGTAGGGGTATCAGAACCTCAATATGATATGTAGAACAGGAGACCAGCATGGCCGAATGGATAAGAGCACTAGTTCTTAAACATCCGATGCGCTGATGTCGAGGTAGCTGGTTCAACCCCTACACCGGTCTGTTGGACTAACATTTTGACTTCTCGTCCTGGACTTGGGGACGTAAGTTACAAGTACCTCAGAAGTCGGAGTGGGTTCAGCTGATGGCGAGTTAGGCCGGAAATAGAGAAAGCTCAACCACACGCACAAATATATCTAGTGAACTAGAAGTAGCAGTACATGTATGGACTAGGCTTGAGTTCAAAGCGACCCAGCGCAAACATTAAACAGTCGCTTAATAGTCGACAGGGTCGACTTCATTGCACCGGGTTCTATCCCAGATGGATCGGTTTCTGTTTGCAACAGCGGAAAGCGTCGCACAAAGCATGAACTCCGTATCTCTTGCGACTACCCACAGGCGTCTCAGAAATATTTCACTCGTGAACCAAAGGACGCGGCCCGGAATCGAACCCACAACCTTCGGAGACCGAGTCAAACGGCTTGACCACTTCCCCACGGAGTCTCCTGAGCGCAACCATACATAATAATATATAGAACTAGTGAGTGGGTTGGTGGGGGGGGGGGAATGCAGTGACATGATCGGACTCTGGAGGAAGGCGAGGAGAAGAGAGATGAAGAAGAAGGAGGCGGAGAAACTGAAGAAGAAATTGGAACTGTAGAAACAGGAGGTGAAAGAATATGAGGAGGAGAAGTGGGTAGAGAGGAAACAAGAAGAGTCAATTACTGTAATAGTAACCATCATCATTTAGGAAAGGCAAGTGATTCAGAGAGCTGACGTGTTAAACACTATATACTTGATAATACTGATCAATTACATTCACTACCGCCATGGGTTGTAGTTATTATACCTGTTTTGAAGCACAATATAACAAACTATCGTCTGTCAAGACGGCAAAGTGCCAGTGATTCTTTTGGTCTCATGGGCATTAAGGTGTGACTTACCTGCTGTTCCTGTTTAACCAACCTGGAAACACCCGTTGGAGTGGTCAAATGACGTCTCTTGTGGCAATGTCTTTGGGTGCTGCGTCTGAGGAAGACACTCCATGGCGTATGGTTGCAGCCATTGCAAGGGCAGCATGGTGTCAATCCTTGTCTCGATGCAACACAATAGTTGTACACAGAGATCCACATTGTTTGTATGTGATTATGCGTCAAAGAATATTCGTGAGAAGATATACAAACAGCTCTACTCTTCAGGACAACAGACTGATCAATCCATCAACTTCAAAGGCAAAAGCATATTACCATCTGTAGGGGACGCAGAGGTGTTTCCAAGGCACCAGGGCCGGGTTATATACTGGCCAAGACCTATAGACGCGTCCTCGTCGAGCGTCCTGGGCAACAGGTCCCTTCGGGGTCCTGGCTAAAGTCAATAGGATCGCCGATTCCTCCGAAGTCGGAGAGTGTCTGCCTGTATGGCGAGGAACCACCAGTCTGCACACCAATAAGCCAGACATGGGACAACGGATACTCACGCAAAACTCAGGTCCTGTATGACACCACACTGATGTTGGACTTCGCGTTGGAGCTCAAGCCAACGAACACAAGCAAGCAAGCAACCATCTGTAGAATAAGAAATCCCCACTCCATATTACGTGACCATCGTTTCCTCCAATTCTCCCACACAAACGAATGTCCACGTGCAGCAAGAATTCATTACAGTGAAAGCATCCTGCACCGGCAGACGCGGCCAGAGAGTGAAGAGCTGAGGCAGAAGTTATCAGTCTCCCTGCACTGATCTGGGGGTTGGTGATGGGCGTGTTCTGGTCAAATACTGCAGATGTGGCAGCGTCATTGACCTGAACGTATACAAGAAGAAGTGGCACCGGCGACTACTCGTTGTGCCTGGCCTGGTCGACAACAATGTGTCACACATCCCAAGTCTTTTAGGAGTTACAATCTCCACATGTACGGTTGTTGGAATATCAGCTTCACCGCATCATTCTACGATCAATCTCCACGGATTTCACCTTTCCGCTCTGCCATATGTGATAGAACCCGGTGCAATTAAATCGATATGTTTGCCTTTAGCCATTTTAACCCCTACACTGCTTTTAAAAAATTCAGCAGTTATCGGTGCTGGATGCATACCACTATTGGAGCAGCCATATTTATACTCTCACTGTGACGCAGCTCTGTGCAGGGACAGAACTATGGCTAGCACGCTTGTCTGATAGTTCAACTGTCAGGCGTTCGAATTCCTCTTGCGGAGGCTATTTTTTACTTGTTTACTACACAGCTTACGACTGGTACCAATAAATGTTGTACTACCCAGCCTACGACTGGTACCAATAAATGTTGTACTACCCAGCCTACGACTGGTACCAATAAATGTTGTACTACCCAGCATACGACTGGTACCAATAAATGTTGTACTACCCAGCCTACGACTGGTACCAATAAATGTTGGGGGACGTGAAGGCGGCCAGCCTGATACTAACCACATCAAACCATCGAGAGCCGAGAGGTCTGTAAATAGACGGTCTAGCACCATATACCTGTACGCCTCAATGCGTGAATAGGGGCCCTTTCCTGTGACGTCATGTGGTCAGTCTGCACCGTGATGCCACCTACAAGACACTCTTGGCATACTTAGCAATGATACTATCTAAACACAGAAGTCACAAACAATATGTGGCACGATTTATTGCCTGGCATATTTCGCTGCATCTCGTCAGGGGCATATTGCATAGTCATGTATCATATGAAGAGAATAAATGAATAATACTTAAACTGAAACATTTATTACACGTGGTCACTGTTATTTTTTGAATGTTGAACATCTGTTATTCCCACGGTAATTTCAAGATGATCTGATGTACAGAGACTTGTGAAGTAGGTATCGGGGTGGTTTTATACCTGAACCGTCTTCGGCTACAACTGCCTCAAAGAGTTGTTTTTGTGCCCCAGTTCTTGCTTGTCCTTTGATGCCTAACTGTTTTAGCACGTCATACACGGAGTGGGAGACCAGACCTCTTGTGCCTCCCTAATAGGCGAATAGCCTGATAGTGTACCCTTCCTGTCTCAGACTTGTTATCATGTCACTGTACTTCTCTGTCGTGTACGTGAGCTGCTCCACAATTCTTGACTCGTATGGAACGGTCAGCTCAATCAGTGTTAGCTGTCTGGCCTACGAGGAGTGAAATACAATGTCAGGGCGCAATCAAAACTGTTGGATCACTTCAGGGTACGCACCACGGCCCTTCAGTTCCACAGTCAGCACACAGTCATCCGCGCTCTCGAAAATAGACGGTAAGTCGGCAGTGAATTCTCTCTTATCTATACGTTGCTGTCCAGCTCTGATAAAGTAAATCCCCATCGGCCTCGCCCTGTCCCCTCTGTTCACCCGCATTCTGGCTTCATCCACTGCGGCTGCCAGCTCAGCAAGAACTTTATTGTGGCGCTGGGTGAATCAGCCTTAGCAAAGGGCTACTTTGTATGCAGACAGTACGTGTTCCGCTGTCTGGACCTTCTTACAAGGGGGGCAAGACGGGTGGAAGGTTTTACCCCACTTGACCAGGTTGGCAACAAATGGCAGGACATCGGAGAGGGATCGGACGACGAAACTTAAGCGCAGTGGTGCCATACACCATACCTTATTCCAGGTTAGGGTCTTCTGCAATATCCCTTCCCATGACATCCACTGGCCCTACTGCGCTTGCTCTGGAGCCATTTGTACTCTCTTTTCGGGGATCTCTTGAACTACCATGTCTCTGCGTCCCTTGATCGTAGCCGTTGACCACATCGAAGCTTTTTTATGGTTCCTCAACCCCATTCTATCTGACTGGGTGTGACTTCCTTCTTAAGTGATGCCTGGGCAGCTTCGACTGCGCTGTCGATTTAATATTGAGCACTGTGGATATTGAATGGATCTGGCTTCTCGGCCTTTTTGCTAAGATCAAAGTGTAGTATCTGCAATGAATCTTACCAGGGCATCATGCAGAGGCGGTCGTCCGAATGACACACAGGGACGTGGGACCTGATGGGGCGGCTCTGACCCCTGGGGATCCGCGAGCCCTTATGTAAAAAGAAAACATAAAAGAAACCATGCACCTTAGGCAAACCCGTATGAAAACGGTATTTAATATAAAACATTCGACATGTTTACACATTCACTTCTGCCCATCTATTGAAGTGAAGAATTGACGAGGATCCCAGCGTGTTATTCTAAAGGATACACTGTTAGTTTAACTTTGGAAATGCAATGACCGAAAACAACAATTTATCGATATGAATTCAAACATCGCTACATTGGCCGTTCCAGAATAATCAATTGTATCCAGTCATTACACAGAAATTTAGGGAATCGTGCTACATTTGAGTCTGGGGGTCTTGTTGTATTTGCAAATATAATGGAAAACACACAATGCCCCTTGTAAATGCACACTGTTTTTTACGAAATAAAACCACATTAAACTTAGGAAGATATGTAAATAAAATATTGGAAAGGACATAATAACATAAGTTTATTTCGAGGGACATTACTTAAAGTATGATGAATGTAATTTGTAATTTACAAAGACAAGACAAGACAGGAACGGATTAACAGTAGAATTATGTCAACATTTCTTTCCTATCAAAGGTAACCTTCTAAAAGTCTATCAAGAAGCTTTCGACAAACATGAACTCCTTGATAGTTGTAATATGTCTTATATAACACTTATACACAAAACAAAGACATACAAGACACAAATAAAACATTACAGATCAATTTCACTTAACACAGATTACAAAATTCTGGAGAAATCACCAGCACACAAAATCACACAATGTCTACCAAAACTAGTACACCCAAACCAACAATGTAGTGTACGGCACATGATATATACAAAACCACACACACCTCATTAGAGACATTATGACATACACACACCAGAAATACTGTCAATCCAGCCTCTTGTCTTTAGACCAAGAGAGTTAGCCTTTGACAGAGTCGCACTCCTATTTGCACAAAACCCTAGAATACTGCAATATAGGACAGTACTACAGAAAGTGGATACATATTTTGTATAACAACCCTTAAAGCAAAGTCTTAGTGAACCATTCACTGACTGCTGAGACGATCTGTAAGACAAGGGTGCCCACTGTCACCACTTCTGTATATACTGACGCAAGAGCCATTATTGGAAAAGATCAGACACAATACCAGCATTAAAGGCACATTCATACAGGGAATAGGAGAGCAAAAGGTAATTGCTTACGCATACAATACTGCATTCTTCCCCACAAGCAATACATCCATCAGAAACATACTGAACACCTTCTTCCACTTTGAGAAAGGCAGTGGGGCCAAAATTAATATACAAAAATTACAGATTATGGGCCTGGGAAAGTGGAAACAAAAGTGTGATTTCCTTTCAGACCTAACACACACACACACACACACACACACACACACACACACACACACACACACACACACACACACACACACACACACACACATATACACACACACGCACACACACACACACACACACACACAAACATACACAAGCACAATATGAAACTGACTGGGATCACATTTCCATGTGACCCCACAACAACGCACAATGTAACATGGCCACAACTAACACAACAGATCACAGATATGCTACACAGGTATAAATACAAAAATAAAAAACTATAAACAAAGAGATCTCATGCTCGGCTGCTGCTTTATGCCATTTCCGAGCGGCTTTCCATTGAACTCATATCTCTTCTAGCAGCTTCTATCGCCTGGTCTTCTGTGGGCTAGCTGCTTCCTTCCTCTCGCTTCTACCAAATTGAGGCAGCGAGTGGAGGTATATAATCTCTCCGAAGGTTTGCCTTTTCTCACCTAGTGACGTGTGTTTTAGCTCATCTTCTAAAACACGGCACATCGTCTCATCTAATCGCGCCCAATCTGTTTTCTCTGTGGCAGGAGGGTTATTTGATCTTCGCTCTGAGACTATCGGATGGTTGCTCGGGTGCGTCACAGGTGACATCGACTTGAGTCTTCTCAGCTCTGTGGGGTTCTCCCTGGTGACATCGACTTGAGCCTTCTCAGCTCTGTGGTTCTCTCCCTGGTTGAGATCCTCTGACGACTTATTGTTATCTTTCTGACGGGAGCGCTGTCGTGTCTCTTGTGATGTACTCTCGCGCTTCTTTTGTCCAGCGTCAATTCTCATTCCCCGTTGGAGGCGAAGCTTTTATCACAAACGCATGCCCAACCCAGGCGTTTGGCTGAAGTCATGGTCGGTTGGACAGATGCTTCAGGCATTATGGGATAAACTTCTCTCGCACCACACAAAAAGATTTGTCAGTCGTACGAGAGGAATTGATTACACATTTTATTGCCACTGGCTCTTTACATTACATAAATGCACAAAACTGTCTCTAATGAATCACACATGAATACACAGAATTTCCTATCACTAGTCGTCCCTAGCCCTACTGATAAATCTATCTACTCATCTAAAGAAATACGCATCGACGCTAAGCGATGTGTTCCCTACGAAGTCTGTCCCCAGTCTGACGATTCTCCGCGTGCTGATTACACAGTACGCGGAAGGACCTCGTGCGCACTTCGGCTTTTGCGTGCTACATCATTCAACACGCTTAGAGTAGTATCCTACTCTTGAGTTCCATTCTAGTTCTTCGTGTCTATCACGTTGGCGTGATTGTACCGTGACCAGAGTGCTTACTCTCTGGTTGACACCTCCGTGTCTCATGAGAGAACTGTTTGACAGTTCCCTTTCCTATCTATTCCCTACACCTACCCTGCCCTCATGTTGGGGCACTGGGTTACCTCTAATCTGCTTGAGGTAGACCACTCATTCAGGGTGGTCTTCCCTCCTATCTATTTTAGTCTTTGACACACACCCTCCCCTCCTGTGTTGCGTTACAAACTTTGACTCCTGGTTGTGACGCAAGAGGTTTCTAAAAATTAGCGTATCTAATTTTTGTCAAAGACTACTGATAACTTGGTTCTGGGTAACTCAATAGACCTTTACTGACTATTGTCACAATGTAGTATTACTTTACTTGGCTACTGGTGATCGCCACAAACTTGTCTGGTTGGCGTGAGCCCTCTTCTCAATCGCAATATTATATTTATTAGAGGTTTGTCTGAACCGGACCATTGTCTTATAAGACCTGCCCTCAAATAGCAAATTAACTCACTACCCATACAAAGTTGACTTTTTTAGGGTCAACACACGAATTGCTTCATGTCCCCCATATAATATTAAACAACCTTTGCACAAGCTGTGTGCGAAAGGCTTTACCTATCTCGCTTCCGCGTGTAAATTATCTTTCACTGTTAAGTTAGTGTTTCATTGTCTATTGTGTCCCCTGACCCGGAGTTATCTCCCTTGTTCTCAAAACAATGTATGCATTTACATGTTTGTTTTCCTGGTTGTTTGCGTGTTTGGATGTACATAATATAATATACTTTCTAACATGTGTGTCTGTCTATAATTTGTATGTAAGTTAGTTTTCAAGTGCCATAATTCGGTTAAATGAGGCCACAAACAAGTGTATACCACTAATTCGTGACTACGTTTTCGTCTTATGAGACTTAAAATACTTTCTCTAAGGTCTACACTAAACTACACACAACACATTCGAGACAGTATATCTCAACATTGAAAGCAAACGCTTGACGCAGACAAATAATAAAAAGTCGCGTTGAGCGGCAGAAAAAATCCGCTGGTTGTCCTCACTCTCCATTGTATATTTTCCATTTTCTCTTACTTTCACCCTTCTGTCACACATCTTTTATTCTCCAAATTATTTAAACACCTTGAAGTGTCACTGTACAAGTTTGGCTCAGTTTGAAAAGAGTTGAGCTTAATGACTGTGCGTAACTTACTGCACGAGTCATGTATTTACAAAATATTTACATGGATGAAATAGGGTTGATTGTACCCTGCTAATACTAAACATTACATTGCACTGAAATACTAATTCTATAAATATATATGTTCTAATTTGTTGCACCAAATTAACCTAATTTAAGGGAAGTAATCTACCTAACTAAAAAATGAAATGATGTGAAATGAGTTATGTACTTTTCTGAAATGAGTAATGTGAAATGTAAGAAAATTATAATTAACAGATTGTTTTAATGTTTAAATGAAAAAATATGATTGATAATTTTACTATATATGGTGTAAATGATGTATGTTCATTTGTATAATCCTATAATGTATAAACTAATTTTAATCCTAAATGATGCGGTTGTTAAAGTGTTCATCAAGATCGAATGAAATAAAGTGAAATGAAATGAACTAAATGGTACTGTTCCTCTCTACACTTTTTATCCTAGTCTTTAATTAGCTGTTATTAAGTTTAAAGTACTATCCTAATCTACTTTTATCATAAGTAAGTGATTTATCTAAACTACAAAATCTATTATATTCCCTAAATCTATTTTAAATGTATATTAAAGTAACTAATCTAACTATAATTTATCACTATACTAAAAACATGTTATAATATCACAATAAATAAATATATATACATGGTATTTAACTACCTTAGGTTAGTGATTGCCATAACGTTCAGAAATTGCTTTCGTTGGCACAGTTCATAGATACACAATTGTCCTGGCTATATTAAATACACTACACAGTCATACTTGTCTCTTATGGGTATTCTTCCACTCGTAGAGTCCGCTGGTGTCGTAGACAAGTATATTCGTGTCTGTTATTTATGCATTGTTCTGACACTGTTCTTCCATGATTAACACAGGTGATTCACCGGAACTCAAATGGAGCATAGTAAGTAACGAGCTGTCTATGTACACACGGTGATTCACTTGTTCTTGGAGCACAGTTCTTATCCTGCTGTCTATGGACACATGGTGGTTCACTGTTCTTAGCACACAGTCCTGATCATGATGTCTATGTATTACATAGGATATTTTACACAGGATATTTTAAGTGTACTAAATTACAGTATCTTACACTACATTTTCATGTGGAGTATCAGGTATTTCTACCACAGATGGTCGACTAAGGGTATCAGCAAGAATGTTGTCCCTACCCTTAATATGTTCTATACTAAAAGTATAATTTTGTAATATTAATGACCACCTGTAGATGCGGTCATTGCGATGCACCCCACTTTGTATGACCGTGATTGGGGAGTTGTCGGTCTGTACTACGAAGTGATTACCAGCTAGAAATCGATGTAATTTCCTCAGCGAATAGATGACACTTAGGGCTTCCAACTCTGATATGGAATATCTGGACTCAGCAGGTGTGATCTTGCGGCTCACGTAGCAAATTGGATGGAAGATGCCGTCGTAAAACTGGCCTAGTACTGCAGCGATGGAAATCCTGCTGGCATCTGTCCTAAGATAATAAACGAGCCTCGGATTAGGCAAACGCAGGATTGGTACATTACTAAATAGGAGTTTCAATTTTGACAATGCAGAAATTAATAATGCGTCTTTGACCTCTAATTTTACTGATGCTTTTAAAACATTTGAAAATACACTTGTGATTTCAGCTAAGTTCGGTATGAACTTACTATAATAATTTACTAAACCCAAAAGGTTCCTGACCTGCTTCTTTGTTGTAGGCATGGTCAGGTTCATAATTTTAGTAACAATTCTATTGTCAGTTTTTAGTTGTCCCTGTGAAATGACATGACCCAGAAAATCAATTTCTTGTAGGCCGAGCTCAACTTTGCTCGGTTTGACAGTGAGACCGAAGAGTCGCAACCTATCGAAGACATGTCTTAGTTTCAGTAAGTGTGTTGTCCAGTCGTCTGTATGGACACAAATATTATCTATATATGTCACCGTATTCGTCACTCCATGTAGTAAATCTCTAGTTATGCGTACGAAAGTGGCAGGAGCGTTACGAAGTCCGAAAGGAAGAAACCGCCACTCGTAAAGTCCTAAAGGTGTTGAGAATGCAGTAAGATGGATGGATTGAGTCTGCATCGGGACTTGCCAGTATCCCTTAGTAAGGTCTAATTTAGAGACGATTTTGGAGGTCGACATATCAAGGATAAGATTTTCGCAGGAAGGAATTGGTTCTGCGTCGATCTTAGTGACATTGTTGAGTTTCCTATAGTCCACACAGAGGCGAATTGTGGAGTCTTTTTTCTTGACCAAGACGATTGGAAAGGAGTACTCAGATGTAGATTTCTGGATGATTCCACTTGCTTCTAAATTAAGAATTTCCTTATTTAGACTTTCTCTGTAGCTAAGTGGGATAGAGTACGGCCTGCATTTGATAGGCTTAGAGTCCGAAAGAAGGATGGAGTGCTCGATCCTGTCCGTCCTACCTGGAATGTCGGAAAATATGTCCTTATATTCTGTTATTAATTCTATTGTCTGTCGTCGTTGCTCGTCTGTTAGTCCCTGTTCTAACCGTATACAATCTAATGTCGCAGTCTTGTCTACAATTGGAACAGGTAGTTCCATCCCGTCGTCGTCTACCTGATTCAGTACGGTTGTGGTGCTAAGTGCGTTTTCTGTATGCTCACTAGGTGTATGCATATCGTCGGCTTTGCAAGTCTCGCTAACTAGTGTAGTTGTGTTGTGTATGTCCGTCGTCTTATCAATAGGTGTGGGTGCATTGTGTTCGTCTGTCTCTAATTCTGTCTCTTGTCGTGAAAAGTAGGGTTTCAACATGTTGATATGAAATATCTCTAAGTGTCTGTTTATCGATATTTCATAATCGACATCCGAAAGTCTTTGTATCACCTTGAAAGGCCCTTGCCATGAAGTTACCATATTATTACGTTTGTCAGGTAGTAATAGCAATACATCTTGACCAGGTTCAAGAATTATGGGTCTAGCACTTTTGTCGGGGTTGTGATTGAGGATATCTGCACTGTTCACTGGAGTGAGTCTATTCTTCTCCTCCCAGGCATATATTTCTTTATCTGTGCAGTGTCTTAGTTGGGGTAGACACCCAAGAATTAACTCAGTACAAGGGTTGTCTAGTATTGCACATGTAAAGGTACCAGAAAGGAATGGGGTGTTTATACGGACTCTTGCCAGAGGATAGGTTTCTATATTTCCAGAAAAAGTACGGCATTTTACAGAGTCACCAGTATAATCTTTTGGATCAACCAGTTCCTTTTTTACCCCAATAATAGAGCTACCACTGTCAAGCAAACATCGGCATGGCTTATCATTGACCAATGCAGTGTGAAACATCAAATTGCCTCTGGAGGCTACAGCTGCGTTTGCATTCTCAAAGGAGGATGTTACAATGTGTCCACATGTAAGTTTGCCGTCTGCATGAAACTGGTGGCATTGCTTACAACTATCAAAGTTTTAAAATATCGTTGGCACAACAGACGTCTTCACATTGGTTGAATGGTAATACATTCTCGACCTCACACTCAGTCTCACTCCCACTATCAGAAGATGTATAAATTAACATTGCACTGTTGGCCTTCATTCTTTGGCGGCCTAGGCACTTATTGGAATAATGCCCGTAGCTAGAACAGAAGAAACATTTGACTGCACGCCTGTATGCGTTTCTCTTGTTTTGTTGTTTCTTAATGACCATCTCAAGATGTGTCGGATAGTTTGGTGATTTATCACACATAGCGTAAGTATCATGAAAAGTTGGCAATAGACACATTTAGGCAATTATTGATCTTTCTTGTCGACTCTCTGAAATGGTTTTTTATTGCTACGATAGCTTTTAGGTTGGCCCTTAACAAAAGAGACTATTTCAGAGTCGATGTTTGATGTTTTAAAAATTTCCCTATTCGAGGAAAAATATGCGGAGCCTTTCTTCTCGAATTGTTCTATTGTTTCGATGTCTGACTGCTGAAGGAATTCAGCGAAAGGAGTAGGGACTGTGGATATTACGTTATCCATTGCTATTAAATTTTTAAGTTTTTCATAGTCCTTTCCTATTTTTGCTGCACTAAGCCATCTATTCAGCACGCTTTGGACATTCGAGACATAATCGATGAAGGTTTCGCTTGGTTTTGGTTTTAAGTTAGAAAACTGCACTTGATACCCAGGGGCATCAAGTAAAAAATGTTGCATTATCCTATCGTGAATGTACTGATAGTTAGATCTAAGATCAGTTGGCATTGATTCAATAACTTTGAGGGGCTCCCCACTGAGGTTCTTCATGTAGATCATGGCCCACATATCGATTGGTACTTGATGGTATTTCAGCTGATATTCGACATTTTTTGTCCAAGCTGATATGGAATCTTCTTTACAAAGTGGCTTAATAATATGTTTGTATTTATTAAGTTTATTCTCTTCTTGCTGACTCTTTAGTTTTGTAGCGGAGATCTCTAAGTGTGAATCTACTTCTATACATTTCATCTTTAACTGCGTCTCTGATTCAATCTGTATTTGTTTTTCTTTCACTCTTGCCATTTCATCTATCTCTCTTTGCTTTAATTCTCTCTCCTGATCTAATTGTTTTTGCTTTAGTTCTCTTTCCTGATCTAATTGTTTTTGCTTAATCTCCTTATCTTGTTCTAATTGTTTTTGCTTAATCTCCTTATCTTGTTCTAATTGTTTCTGTTCAGTTTCTTCAGCTAATTGTGCCATCTCTTTTTGGTGTTGTCTCTCTTGTTCTCCAATCTCCTTCTGATGTTGTCTTTCTTTTGCACGTTCATCTCTCTCAGCATCTTTTGCTTCCCTAAAGTTTTGATCACCATATTGCTCTAATTCCTTTCCTGTGTGTCCTAATGCCTTACCTGCTTGTATAAAATCAGCTAAAGTTGACATGTTGTTGGATAATTAGCTAGAGTTGATAGGCGCTCAAATCTATACTCAGGTATATTCGATATGTTAACATATTAAATGCCTGTGTACAAAAAATATTATCAGATTACACCCTGAAAAAGAGATGCATTATTAATTATATTGCATTCAAAATAATTTGGGTATACTCATCTTAACAATCCAGAAAAATCAGGTACAATCGTTTGGCACCTCAGGTCCAATCGTTTGGCACTTCGACAAACACCTTGCGTTATTCTTATAAACAGCTCTTGTTATACCTGGTTTACAAGAGCATCAATAATTAACCATTTGTAAACGACATATGACTTTAGACATTTGTTTGACATTTACAAGTACATGCCCCTGGACAACACAATGTGGTATAGTTAATAGTAAATGTCACTGTCCTGTCTTCGTTCTAATGTCTTCTGCGTTCCCTAACTATTGCTGTTTAATTTATGGAAGTGCTGTGCAGACGGAATCTTATTTGCATAAAGAAAGTAGTGCCATCGTGACGGTAGAAATTATGAACAATTATAAAATAATTAAATAAATGCTTTCAAATAAATATAAAGGTAATAATAATGTTCAAATAAATAACTATATTCAATAAATAGCTTGTCTAAACAAATAATATTCAATATAAGCCAAAGATTCAGGCGAGCAGCCGCTTGGCGATTTGTAAACAATCTGTCGCTGATTGCAAATGGCGTAGGGCAGCTGTTTGTCAACCGCGATACGTCACAGGCGCAGCGCTATTTTTAGATTGGAAAAATCGATATTGTCGCCGGCTCATTTCTTGTGTATTGCTCCGCCGTGAATCATTTTTGATAAATACTCATAAATAAATCAATAATTGTAGAAATAAATGATACACAACTATAATAATAATACTTACAGATCAGAAGAAAACATGTTTATAAAGCACAAAACATTTCAATAAGCATAAATAAATGTTAATCGGTTACGATGGGCACAGCTCGCATCTTGTACTAGTCTGCACACGCCATTTTACACTAACACAAATTAAACCCTGTGATTAACTGACAGTAATACTATTCTAGAGCCGTGGGTGAGTGTTTTAGCTTGAACAATTGTCCAAGCTACACTTCTGACACCACTTTTATCCTAGCCTGTCATCAAGCGATGCTTCAGGCATTATGGGATAAACTTCTCTCGCACCACACAAAAAGATTTGTCAGTCGTACGAGAGGAATTGATTACACATTTTATTGCCACTGGCTCTTTACATTACATAAATGCACAAAACTGTCTCTAATGAATCACACATGAATACACAGAATTTCCTATCACTAGTCGTCCCTAGCCCTACTGCTAAATCTATCTACTCATCTAAAGAAATACGCATCGACGCTAAGCGATGTGTTCCCTACGAAGTCTGTCCCCAGTCTGACGATTCTCCGCGTGCTGATTACACAGTACGCGGAAGGACCTCGTGCGCACTTCGGCTTTTGCGTGCTACATCATTCAACACGCTTAGAGCAGTATCCTACTCTTGAGTTCCATTCTAGTTCTTCGTGTCTATCACGTTGGCGTGATTGTACCGTGACCAGAGTGCTTACTCTCTGGTTGACACCTCCGTGTCTCATGAAAGAACTGTTTGACAGTTCCCCTTCCTATCTATTCCCTACACCTACCCTGCCCTCATGTTGGGGCACTGGGTTACCTCTAATCTACTTGAGGTAGACCACTCATTCAGGGTGGTCTTCCCTCCTATCTATTTTAGTCTTTGACAGTCGTCAACGTGTGGTAACTGGTGGATCTTTTTACCCCCCCCCCCACCCCCCTGTCGGAGAATCCAAGGTGCATCGTTTTGTTCTTCCATTTGACGTGACAAGGATAGTATACAGCATTTGGGGTTATCATCCCGGTCAGCCTCGATCCCACCGTTTCAATAATGGAGCCAATTCCACCACTACGCTGCAGCAGTGCTAGTCTTTCTGGGGTGTCACTCTGTTTATCCAGATTCTCTGGTGGACTGGCCATAATCATGAGTGATAAAAACTCCGCCGCGGAGCAAACACGGCAGGGGTATTCTGATCATCAGAAATAGTCCCCCTTCCCCAAATGTATCGGCCAACATTTACCTACTAAACATTCTCTGGGGCCGGGCCAATGCAGGTCATGATTCCGGGTGTCTCTTCCCTACCGTGCGAGACGTTAGGTCGATTTCGTTGTCCTTGATGTTTGTGCTCTCCCTTAGCTATAAACATGTCAACTCTCAAAGCTTGTGCGATGGCAAGTCGGCAGCGCAGTCTTCCTTGTCTCTGCGTTGCTGCCCGGCTCGGACGAATTAAATTCCCAGCGGCCTCGGCCTGGCCCGTTTAGCATCGCGATCAGGATTACGTGAAGCCATATGTGCAGGTGGTGGATAAGGTTAAAGAGCAGCCCACAGATAATTGTGGGTTATGTTCGCCAGCTTCACGACGGTAGGCAAAGGATCTCTTTTTTTAGGAGACAATAGCTACGGTCATTGACCAGTATGGTCACGGCTAAGAAGGAAAGCAATGGCAAACTACCTTCTTCACAGATGCCAAGAACATTATGTTTTGCGATATCATCGACATTCAGAGAAACGGCGTAAATGGGTGCTCCGTAGGAGCAGCCTCGCCCGGTAGGGAGTTATGGGCACCAGATGACTCCAGACCGTCAAAAGGCTACTTGGTGTAAAAGATTACTATCATTAAAAGTAGGAACCTGCAATTTCAGAACAATGAATACAGATGGAAAATTGAATAACATCAAACAAGAAATGGGAAGAGATGGTATTAATATATTAGTAACGTGTGAAACTAGTTGGAGAGGGACAGGGATCAAGACAGGAGAGGATTGTAAGATTATTTATTCTGGAAGAGAAGAACGGCAAAGAGGTCTAGCCATTATGTTGGATCGGCAAACATCAAATTATGTTAAAGGATATTGGGCTATATCAGACAGAGGTTTATTAGTAAAATAAAACGGAAGACCTTTTAAAATAAATGCCATTCAAATATATGCTCCAACAAGTGAATGCAGTGAAGAAAGTATAAATGAATTTTATGAGCGTGCTTTGAAGAAATGTAAAAAAAAAAAAAAAAAGAAATCAGAAATAAATATTATAATGGGTGATTTCAACGCAAAAGTGGGAAATTAAGGCGACGGATGCAGTGTAAGCAACCATGGTTTGGGAGAGTGTGGGAGAGTGAAACGAAAGAGGATACAGACTTGTAGAATGGGCAAAAGAACAAGAAATGGTTGTAGGAAACACCTGGTTTAAACATCGTCCTAGAAGATTATGGACATGGAGGAGTCCAGACAGCAGGATTAAAAACCAGATAGATTACATTCTGATTAGCAGAAGGTTTCGAAATGCGCTAATAGTCGCAAAAATAGTTCCCAATGCAGCCACTACAATGATCACAGATTAATTACAGGCACACTGAAAGTTAAGTTAAAGAAAGTCAAGTATTCAACCGGAAACACTAAATATGATTTGTGCAAGGTGAAAACTGACAAACATATACCAGATAATTTTAACATAGAAGTAAAGAGCAAATTTGATATATTTGTCTGATCTCGAGATCCTATTTTAAGATGTGGATGATCAATGGGAAATGTTGAAGTATTCAATCAGTTTAGCTGCAGAAAAAAACTATTCCAAAATTAAAGAAATTGGGTCGTCAGATATGGATGACTGAAGAAATTTTACAGCTAATGGAAACAAGAAGATAGAACAAAATTAATCCTGCCAAATATAATGAAATTCACAGATAAGTCAGAACATTATGTAAATAGGCAAAAGAAGCATGGCTCGAAAAAAATTGCATCCATTCATCCATCCATCATGTGCCATACCTGTAAGCGAGGGCGGTCATGTTCTGCCATCTCACTCGATCACCAGAGTCGTGGATGTTCTGTCTCCATCATGCCACAAAGCCAAGCCATCCAGGTATTTGCTTCTAGGTCTTCCCCTTGGTCTGTTCCCCTCGATCCTACCAGTTGTGACCAAGTTCTCCAAATCATTTCTTCTCATAACATACCCAAAAAATTGTGGCTGTCTACGTCTAATGTCTCTAATCAGTTTACGATCTTCATTTGTTTCTTGAAGGACTTGTTCATTGGTCTTTCTGGCTGTCCATGGTATTCTTTGCATTTTCCTCAGAAACCACATTTCTACAGCCATCAGATGTTTTTCAGCTTGACTGCTCATTGTCCACATAAAAGTACAGGTTCTATGTAGCATCTCAACACTCTTTTTCTAGTTTCAATTGACATCTTTTTATTGGACAGTATGTTTTTCATCTTGCTAAAGGCTACTTTTGCCATGGCGATTCTTGTTCTAATCTCTTCAAGGCATCTCCCATCAGATCTTATGACTGTTCCGAAATAATTGTACCTATTCACTTGTTGAAGAATATTCCCATTTACTTGTATATTACATTGTGGTATTTCGTTCTTCCTAGTGACGACCATAATCTGTGTCTTTTTACAATTTAATTCTAACCCTAGTTGTTCACTGTGTGTAACAACCACATCTACTAAGTTGTGCAGGTCCTCTTCATTGACTGCAATCAAGACTGTATCATCTGCATATTTAATTGTATAGAAATTGCATAGAAATTGAAAAACATCTCAACAGTAAAAATACCAAACTAATGCACAAAAGAATAAAAAAATACATACATCAGCAGGCTGCCTAAAGACAAAAGATAGAAAAATCTTAATAGAAAAAGATCAGATTTTTCATGTACGGTCAGATTAAGTGAAAAACTTGTATGATGATAACAGAGAAGAACAGTATGATGTTCAAAATGATAATGATGGACCATCAATTTTGAAGATGGTGGTTCAGAATGCCCTTAACCATATGAAAACTGGCAAGATCCCCGGTTCATACAGCATCACAACAGAAATGATTAATGCTTTAGAAGAAAACGGAATAGATAAAGTTACCAGACCCCTGAATACAATGGTGCTGGAGATATACCTCATGAATTATGTAATTCTGTATTTATCCCAAAGACATCAGGAGCCTTGGAATGTGATCAACATTGAACAATTAGTATAATGAGTTACATCACGAAGATTTTGCTATGAATTATCATGCAAAGAGGTAGAAAGAAAATACAACTGGAAATACGAGAGGAACAATATGGGTTTGTAGAAGGCAAGGTTACATTAAATGCTGTGTGTCATGAGTCAAATGACAGTGATGCAGGCAATGGATGAGTTAGCGCATCAAAGAAGAAGATAAAGGGTGTCACGAATGGTGAACATTGTGACACCAACATTGAACGCAATTTAGACGTCATGATAGGACGTCACCTAACGCCATAACGGCTTAAGCTTTAGTGTGTGTGCCAGCGGACAAGGTGATCGGATGTGCTTTCAATATCAGTCTCGGTAGTCAAACTGTGACCGAAGTTCATAAGTCACCAAAGGCAGCGCTAGCTGGTGTATGGTGAGCTCCAGTTGAAGGTAGGAGTAGTATATTGGATTTGCATGATACACTAGGCGGCTGGCCTTGTTCCCAACACTTTCACTGGTCTGTGGAGATGATTTCTGATTAACGTGCGGGAGTGCATGGAGAGAGAGAATGACTGAAGTCGGCATCAATCCCACACTCATTACCGTAGTCGACGATCAGCTGTAAGAAATACATTGCAGTTCATTCCATCAGTATATGCGTTGAGTCGTTGTTGTGGAATTCAGATGGTTACCCTGTCCTGTGTCAGAATGCATCAATATATGCTGTCATGTACCCCTGATGCCCAGAGCCACATAGAGCTTGAGGTGAGCTCGCTACATTATAGAGCCTGAACTCGTATCATTGTAGAGGAAGCAACCTCACCTCTTGACATGGGGGCATCGTCCGAAGAGATTTGAACCATTCGTTTTGACATGGGAGCGTCACTGAAGAAATTTGAACCATTACCTCGTGACATAGTGACGGTCAGTTTCTCAGCCTGATAAAGAAACACATTCATGAACACGCAACTTATCTGTAAATGTGAGGATCATGCCGATCAATAGCTGGTGATCAAGTGGCGCATCCTCGGTTGTTTAATTGTCTTATCATCTTATAAATGAGTAACAGCACTGTCGGTGTCAGGTGGAGACTGTTTTCTGGATGCTAAAGAGGAGGTCTGTACTATACTCAATTGTCCGAGAGCCGTATATTGACATTATCGCTCTGATTGTTGATCTAGATAGAGAACATTCGCTTACGTGTTATTATACTCATTATAAGAGCAAGATTGAAAGTCTAAGTGGACTATATTTGGAAAAAAACTATCAATTACCATTTTGGGATCAAAAATAGATGTCACTATACATAGGAGACACACTTGATAGGGAAGATTTTAATAACTGATTGATATCAAGATTTGCAAAGTCAGTGATTGTCGGATCTTCATTGGGTCACCTTCTCTGGTTGATTGTGTCGTCTATAACAACAACATTTCGTCACAGTGACATATGTTCTACGGAAAACGAATTTTGGTTTTTCCAGTGCTATTCAAGTGTACAAGATAATCAACGCCTCGCTGAGGCTGTATCAACACAGTGGTCATCTTAGTGTATATAGACAGCGCATTACAAAATAGTGCTAAACCTGATAGCTACAGTTTGTAGCAAATAACACTCACATCAGTCAGGCTCCTTCTAAGGCTGATCACAGGCATCGTGCCTAGAGTGTGATTCTCGTAATTTGTTTAACCTATGACAGTTCACATTTTAAACATATACGGAAACGTGTTGAATTAACGCCTAAGTACAACGAATGGACACCGTGATGTTATTTATGAAGGTACGCAGACCTTGGATTTCAGGAACGTACATAATAAACTCATCAAAGTCGTGCTTACGGAGTAACAGCGAACAAAAGTATGTATCAAATCGAGTGGATTGGTCTACTATCAACTGTTGGAAAGGTTTATTTATTTTGAGCTAAGTATTCTATTGGTTTGTGGTTTGTCAGTAATTAGTTATAGTCATTAATATTGTAATATTACACACATTTTATTCTTTTCTAATTCACTCTATGTCTTCCATTACGTCATAAGCGCGGTACATAATTTGGTGCGATATTTGCGCTAGCTTTCTTAATTTTTGTGCGCGCATTATTTTAGATGTTATCAGAAGAATGTTTTCTATTCTTAGTTTGACGTATTTAAAAAAAACTTTTAACTGGGTTTATATTTTCTTTGCTGAATTATTTTTCATTTTTTTATAACAATATTATTTTTTTTATCTAGGGCTTTAAAATTTAAATTAAAAACGTTTTTTTTTTTTTGTGTATACGCTTTGGTACTTGTGCGCTGAAGTTTTTCTGCTTTGCTAAATTGTTTGGTGTTTCCAGGGTTATATAAGTCATAAATTTTGGTGTGCGAAAGGCTATTTTTTTTGTTTGTTTATTTAAAGATCCTTAAATCTGTTTATTGTGTCTTTATTAAATTTGATATTTATTTTCTATAAATAGTGCTGCAAACTTTGCGGTAATTATTTTCTAGTAGAAAATTTTCCCTGGCGTGTAAGCAAACTAATTTTTGCTGCGTTCTTTGACTTTGTCGGCGTTAACTTTTATCTTGTGAGTTACAGGATTTTCGTGCAAAATTTTCTGTCTACATTTCTGATCTAAAATTATTATAGTTGTTTTTAAATAGTTATATGCCTGTATACTTTTGGTACTGAACTTCTTTCTACAGTTCCTACTTGCAATTATTATTGAATAGTGGTGAAACATAGCAACATGTCGATGCTACAAAACTTTCTACAAATATATGAAACTAACACAGTGTTCATAATCGAGAATGACGAAGACATAGAAGACACCCTCATTACTGAACAGGCATTTGTCAATGGAGTATCAACGACGTGTATTAGGGACACTAGTTCAGTTATTGCAGGAGTTGATCACAAACTGATCAACGAAAGGGATTACACAGGGAATAGTATTGGTTGTAGAACATTCGGGGGTACTGTAGAAACATACAAGACCGCGTGGGTTATGATTGAATGCCCGTATTACGAAGGTAGAATATGTGCAGCGGTATTACCAAACCCGGGTGTTGGAATAATAATTGGTAATATCCCGGATGCCAGGGATTTCGTTCGGAAAGTGGCCATTGAACACAATCTTGACAAGACACTCACAAGAACCCAAGTTCAAACGACGTATACAGAAGAAGAGAATACACAAGTTAAGCAGGTTATATCAACTGCTGATGAACATGATGCAACACAAAAGACTAATAGCACAACAGAAAAGAAGTGTATAAAACATGTCAAACGGGATTATATGTCTTTAGATGATATCTTTCTCAAACATCCCAAAAGGAAACCAAAAGTTACATACACTAGTTGTTGCGCGAAAAAGGTACATGCTCAACACGCAAGGCCCATTAAACAATCAAAATGGGATCTAATTGCCATGGTCGTTGCTCACATCATTACCATGGTTAAACTGATTATATCACAGGATATAGGCGTCGTTATTAACAGGTACACACGAACAAAAGGATATCTTATCTATACCAGTACAAACATGTACGTGCAAGTCAAAACAAACGGTTTAAACTGTTGCATACAAACAAAAAAATATTTTATGAACTTGATAGGTAAAGGAAAAAAGCATTACAGTAGGCTGACTACACTTGCCTACCTTAACCTTTGGTACAGACTTACCAAACATACGTCAGTGCAGCATATACAGTACGCATGGTACACAAGAGTGAAAACTATACCAGTATTCCAGGCAACAGAGTTACAATATACATATATTGGCGTATGTGCAGAAGAGAGATTCTATAGGTTTGAAAGAAAGAAAGAAAGAAAATGTATAAAAGGAAGAATATAAAGAAAAATAAATTGGGATGAATGTGAATGTTATTGGTAATTAGATAAACACATAGTACAGTACAGACACATTAGGGTATTACAAAAGAAGTGGTCCTGATTTTCGCACAGTTAAAATCACAAGTACTAAATTCCCGTTTACAGTTCTTGTCTACAATTATTAGGTGATGTGGATTAGACGTAGAAAATATCTTCTTGTCAGCACTTCATCAAAATTGGTATAGATGCAGGATGGATAACATCATAAGGAATGGCCTGAGCCGAAATAATTTTTATATAAACATGTGTATTGTTCAGAAGGTTTTACACTAGAATTGGTCTAGATTTGTCCAGTAGAAAATTAACAGCTGGTGTAAACATCTGGCATAGTGAAAGTCGCAAAATGATATATGGATTACAACGTGTGGCGACAAAGTCGCTGCCCATTATATGTTCTTATCGTGTGTGGCAGCCCTCTGGCATATGACATGGGTAATTGTTATGTGGTGTAGGTCTTCCGATGCGAATTGTTGAACATATGATAGAAAAACAACTAATCGCTGTTGTGGGTATGGGTTATTGACACATAACAGGGTTTTGTTGTTGGTAGATGTGGTTATTAATAGTAGTTAAAACTGATAACAGCATGGAGATCATGCAACAGTGGAACTCTATTGTTGGCGTGTGTATGGGTTAATGACACACGACTACAGTATTGATACAGTGAAGCATGGTTTCAATGAATTTCGTTTATATTTTCCGCTGAATGAATTTTACTAACCTTGCGTAAAACATGTAACGATGTTGTGGTTGTATTGTCATCATGATTATTTTTATAAGATGTTATGTCGTCTACTGTGTTCATTGTATTGTCCAATTTCATGATCATAAATTTTTTTTTAGATGTGTATAAATGAGTATCTTTATCTAAAACCTATGCTCAAATGGACTTAGTAATAGCGAGCATGGCGAAATTTATATAGTTTTATCAATCATATCTGAGATGACGGAGGATTCTATACACATGACCGCGCCAGTAGCGCCTTTCTGTTGATAGGAATTCTTATACCTTCTTTTTGTTTTCAGAATTATCCGTCACCATTCTACATTTATTATTTAAAGACATCACAAACGTATCAGCCATAATACTGAAATAGTACATCATCGTACATTCCTAGACACATGGTTTGTTTTGTCGCATTCGGATGTTTGATTTTACGATAGAGCCAAATAAAACTGAATTTGCAATTCAGGACTTCAATTATTAGAACATAAAATAATTTAGCGGATCTACACAATAGACTATAAATAAACTATGAATGTTTTAGGTATATATATATATATATATATATATATATATATATATATATATATATATATATATATGTTTTCTGATTTATTTTTTTTGTAGTGTAACATTACGGTAGGATGACTGTGGCTAAGTCTGAATTACCACAGATAAATATATAATTTTTTTTTTAAAGAAAGTATGGACGTAAGATGGTCACTTGTTGTTATTATTATTTCAGAGAAACAGGTGAAAAGTTTCACGTCGCTAGATGTGTGTATTGCAGGGGCGGCATAACCAATGTGCGTGGCTTCATTCTGTCACAAGCCAATATGGTAGTATCGGCGGTGGTTTGTAGATAATTTTAATTGTGTTAGTATAAGAAAATTATGAACAAATTCATGATTTTGGGAATTTTCAAGATAGGACATAAACTCCAGGACAGAGTCTGTGCGAATCTCCGAAAAAAAAATTAATTAAGAAGATCTTAAGTGATTAACATGTTTCATAAATGAATATGTTTATTGTTTTAATGTTATGTTTATATATTTTGTTTTTATAATTATTATGAGGATTGATATTTGTTATTTTAATTATCCAGACATTGATGTGTGGTATTTCATAATGTCAGTAGTATGGGCTGTGTTAACTATTGATCATCATACATATCATTTTCACGATGGATGAAGGAAGAGAAAGGAATGAAAGAAAATTAATAGACACAAACATATAGTAAACACTACACATTATAGGATACATAGATACATATAACAAATGAACAACACACTATAGCTATATAACACAGTGATATTGAGAATAGTTTTCCCTATCGACATGCTATAGCGAAAAGAAATGAGGGTGTGCCAGGTCGACTTGCAGTTGTGTGGATATATGTATTCACGTCAAGGACAATCAGTTGTCGACTACGGATCATGTGATCGTTGGGTATGCAACACTGGATGGTGTTTTTATTTAACTGACGGCACTCGGGGATATAGAGACCGTTAGTAGTTTTTAAGGTGTCAACATATATACGCGATAACAGATCTTAATATATGAACTGGCGGTGTTTGAGCCTTAGTTTAGTTACAAGTAGTCGGGCATGTTAACGCGATAACATCTCAGGGATCATTTATAGAATGTAGAGGTGGCGGTGTTCGGGACTTGTATTTTAGTCCAGTGTTCAATATCCCACGATCTAGAGTGGTTCACGTTGACAAACTAAGTTCCAATGACGGTGAATATGTTGTCTATCACAATAGGATGTAATTTACGTCGTGGACATCATTTGCCTGCATGTCAAGATAACATAGAAAATGGTCTAACGATCATTTTCATTGTAGAGGGGGCAAAGCTGTCATGAGTCAAATGACAGTGATGCAGGCAATGGATGAGTTAGCGCATCAAAGAAGAAGATAAAGGGTGAACATTGTGACACCAACATTGAACGCAATTTAGACGTCATGATAGGACGTCACCTAACGCCATAACGGCTTAAGCTTTAGTGTGTGTGCCAGCGGACAAGGTGATCGGATGTGCTTTCAATATCAGTCTCGGTAGTCAACCTGTGACCGAAGTTCATAAGTCACCAAAGGCAGCGCTAGCTGGTGTATGGTGAGCTCCAGTTGAAGGTAGGAGTAGTATATTGGATTTGCATGATACACTAGGCGGCTGGCCTTGTTCCCAACACTTTCACTGGTCTGTGGAGATGATTTCTGATTAACATGCGGGAGTGCATGGAGAGAGAGAGAATGACTGAAGTCAGCATCAATCCCACACTCATTACCGTAGTCGACGATCAGCTGTAAGAAATACATTGCAGTTCATTCCATCAGTATATGCGTTGAGTCGTTGTTGTGGAATTCAGATGGTTACCCTGTCCTGTGTCAGAATGCATCAATATATGCTGTCATGTACCCCTGATGCCCAGAGCCACATAGAGCTTGAGGTGAGCTCGCTAAATTATAGAGCCTGAACTCGTATCATTGTAGAGGAAGCAACCTCACCTCTTGACACTGTGTATATACTGAGAACAATAATTGAACGTTCTATAAAAGTAAACAAAGATCTACACCTTTGCTTTATTGACTACACAAAGGCTTTCGATAAAGTGAGACATTTCGACATGATTAGGATGCTTGAAGATCTACAAATCGTTGGAAAAGACCTTTGACTTATGAAAAAACATATATTGGAACCGACAAGTTGCCATAAGAATTGATAATGAAGTAGGTCAATATCAGCCTATTAAGAGAGGTGTGAGACAGGGATGTGTAATGTCTCCAGATCTTTTTTCCCTGTACAGTGAAAATATTGTCAGAAATATAGAAGACATGGAAGCAATCAACACTGGGGGACGATACATCAATAACATTAGATATGCAGATGATACAGTCTTGATTGCAGACAATGAACAGGACCTGCAATATTTAGTAGATGCGGTTGTTGCACACAGTGAAGAACTAGGGTTAGAATTGAATTGTATGAAGAAACAGATTATGGTCGTCACTAGGAAGGAAGAAACACCACGATGTAATATACAAGTAAATGGGCACATTCTTAAATAAGTGAACCGTTACAGCTATCTCGGAACAGTCATAACATCTGATGGGAGATGCCTTGAAGAGATTAGAACAAGAAGTGCCATTTCGAAGGTAGCCTTTAGCAAGATGAAAAACGTACTGACCAATAAAAAGATATCAAGTGAAACAAGAAAAGGAGTTTTGAAGTGCTACATAGAACCTATACTTTTATATGGATGTGAAGCGTGGACAATGAGCAGACAAGCTGAAAAACATCTGATGGCTGTGGAAATGTGGTTTCTGAGGAAAATGCAAATAATACCATGTACAGACAGAAAAACCAATGAACAAGTCCTACAAGCAACAATGAAGATCGTAAACTGATTAGAGACATTAGACGTAGACAGTCAAAATTTTGGGCATGTTATGAAAAGAAATGAATTGGAGAACTTGGTGACAACTAGCAAGATTGAAGGGAAGAGACCAAGGGGAAGACCGAGAAGTAAATACCTGGATGTCTTGGCCTCGTGGAATGGTGTAGGCAGAAACACGGAGCTGATCTACGACTCTGGTGATCGAGTGAGATGGAAAAACATGACAGCCCACGCTTATAGGCATGGCACATGGTTAATTGATCGATTGATTGATTGATTGATTGATTGATTGATTGATCGATTGCTCAGTCTAGCCGCTTTGTTCGCCTGTGTTCTGGCCACACCCACTATGACCGCCAACTCAGTAAGGACTTTATTATGGCGCCATGTGAATCGGTCTTGGGTTAGTGCGACTTTACATGCGGACAGTACGTACTCCGTAGAAGACAGGACGGGTCGGTGGCTTTCCCCCACTTGACCAAGTTGGCAGCTGATGGCAAGACATCGTAGAGGGATCGGACGACGAAACTTAAGCTCAGAGGTACCATACGCGATATCTCATTCCATTCTAGGGACTTCTGCAGTATCTCTTCCCATGTTGTTTGTCCATCAAGAATGATGATGACCATTCATTTCATCCAGTGGGGTTGAAGGTATGGAGCCATGGGTTCTAAGATGGCTGATAAGGCCTATTTTGGCTCGAAATGTTCTTTGACAATGTGGGCAAGGAATGCTTGACGTTTCTGGAGGAGGATTTCCTGGAGTGGTTTTTCTGTCCTGCCTTTTCTTCACAGCTCTTGCAGTTCTGGTTGCCTCACATATGACTGCACCCTTGCGTAATGATGCACGCCACGAATTTCGGTCTCTGGCTGCAGCCTCCCAGGTGTCATGATGAATTCCAAAAGCATTCAGTGAAATTTTCAGAGTGTCTTTAAAGCGTTTCCTCTGGCCACCTTGGGAGCGTTTACCACAACGCAGTTCGCTGTAAAAAATTCGTTTAGGGAGCCTGTGATCTGGCATGCGAGTCAAGTGACCAGCCCAGCGAATCTGATTCTTCATCAGTAGAGTGTGGATACTGGGCATGGATGCTCTTTCTAGGACTTCAGTGTCTGGAATCTTGTCTTGCCATTTAATCTTCAGTAGCTTCCTTAGGCAGACTGTGTGGAAGTGGTTTAATTTCCTAGCGTGTCGCTGATAAACAGTCCAGGTTTCACAAGCATATAGCAGTGTGGATAATACAACTGCTTTGTAGACTTTTAGCTTTGTTTGCAGGCTTATTCCAGTTCTGTCCCATACATTCTTGTACAGTCTGCCAAAGGCCGCACTGGCCTTGGAGATTCTTGCATTCACTTCGTTATCAATTGTGGCAGCTTGTGACACAGTGCTGCCAAGATAGGTGAATTTGTCCAAAACACTCAGTCTATGACCATTCACTTTGATGTTCGGCACAGTGTGATTATTCCCTGGAGCTGGCTGGTACATAACTACAGTCTTCTCCAAGTTGATATTGAGCCCAAAGTTGGCACAGGCATGTGAGAAAGCTGAAACATTATGTTGCATGTCCGCCTCTGAGTTGGCGTACAGAGCGCAATCATCAGCAAACAGGAGCTCTCTGACGGTGTCGCTGTTAATTTTGGTTTTAGCTTTCAGCCTTCTGAGATTGAATAACTTTCCATCCATACGGTAGTTGATGTCTATTCCAATGTCGTCGTTCTCGAAGGCATTCATCAGCATGGCTGAAAACATGAGGCTGAACAGTGTTGGTGCCAGGACACATCCTTGCTTCACTCCATTGGTGACAGGAAAGGGTTCAGACAGTTCGCCATTTTCCTGTACTCTTGCCTGCATGCCATCATGAAATAGCCGCACTATTTGGACAAACTTTCGTGGACAGCCATATTTTGCCATAATCTTCCACAGTCCTTCTCTGCTGACTGTATCAAAAGCCTTGGTAAGGTCAATGAAAGTGGAGAACATTTCGCAGTTCTGTTCCTGACATTTCTCTTGCAGCTGCCTTGCAGCGAAAATCATGTCAACAGTTCCACGTTCTTTTCTGAAGCCACACTGACTCTCAGGAAGAAGACCTTGATCGAGATGGGCTGTGAGGCGATTGAGAAGAATTCTGGCGAGTATCTTCCCTGCAATTGAAAGCAAGGAGATGCCTCGGTGGTTGTCACAGGATTGGCGGTTTCCTTTACGTTTGTAAAGGTGGACTATTGACGCGTCCTTGAAATCTTGTGGCATGGTCTCGTTCACCCATATGTTTGTAAAGACTTGGTGAAGCTGCTCTGTTAGGACCGGCCCACCTGCCTTGTATATCTCTGCTGGGATGGAGTCAGGACCAGGTGCCTTGCCGCTGGAGAGTTGCTGGATGGCTTTGTTTACTTCCACTATGGTTGGCAGGTCATCAAGTGTCTCATTGGTGGGAACTTGAGGAAGGCAGTTGATGGTTTCATCATCGAAGAAGGAAGTTGCATTTAAGATGTTGCTGAAATGCTCTGCCCAGCGTTGAAGGATTTCTTTCTTATCGGTGATCAATGTTCCCCCATCTGCACTGAGGAGGGGAACTATGCCTGGTGATGTAGGACCATAGACCGCTTTCAGTGAGTCGTAGAAGTTTTTCATATCATGTCTGTCAGCAAAGCCCTGAATTTCATCAGCTTTGCTGCTCAGCCAGGAGTCCCGCATGTGCCGAAGTTTCTGCTGCACTACTCTCTGAATGTTCTTGAAGGCATCTTTTTTTGATGTTGACTTTGGGTCATTCAAATGTGCCTTGAGGAGAAGATGTTTCTCGGCCAGCAATTGGTTGATGTCTTCGGAATTTTCATCAAACCAGTCTTTATGCTTTCGGGGGGCTGGACCCAGGATTTCCATAGCAGTGTTGTAAATTATGTCCTTTAGGGCTCTCCATTCTGTTTCTGTATCCTGTTTAGCTGCAGCATTTGGCTTGAGGCGGTCTTCCAGCATATTTTCAAACGACTGCTGCATTTTCTTGCTGTTTAGGCGGGTGACATTTAGCTTTTTTTTGCATTTTCACCCCTTGAGGACGCCGTGGTGGCCTGATGTGAATGTTTATTTTCGAGACAATGAGACGATGGTCTGTCCAACATTCGGCACCACACATGGATTTTGTCACTCGGACGTCTTGTCTGTCACTCCTCCTGACAATGACATAGTCAATGAGGTGCCAGTGTTTCGAGCGAGGGTGCATCCACGATGTCCTATTTCTCATGGGGAGACGGAAAATTGTGTTCGTAATCAGGAGATCATGTTCGGCACATGTCTGAAGGAGGTGGAGTCCATTGCTGTTACAATTTCCGACTCCATGTTTTCCAATAATGCCACTCCAAGAGGTGGTGTCCGTGCCTACTCTGGCATTGAAATCCCCAAGGAGTATAAGTTTGTCTCCTTTGGGAACAGATGTTAATACATTGTGCAGGTCCTCATAGAACTTGTTCTTGACATCATCTTCGTTGGTCATAGTTGGTGCGTAGACACTCACAATGGTTGCATGCTTCCTTCCATTCAGCAGGGGCAACTTCATGGTCATGAGCCTGTCGTTTATAGCCTTTGGAAATCCAGCTAATTTGCCGACCAGGGCCGACTTAATGGCAAATCCCACACCGGATTGGCGTCTTTCCTCGCTTTTCCTTCCACTCCAGAAAAATGTGTAGCCGGCACCTATTTCACAGATTTGGCCTTCTTCTGCAAGTCGTGTCTCGCTCAAGGCTGCAATGTCGATGTTGTACCTGCCCAGCTCTCTCCCAATCAGTGCTGTTCGTCTCTCTGGACCCGACGCGCCGTCTCTGTCAAGTAGGGTGCGTACATTCCAAGTTCCAATTGTTAAGGGAATATGGTTTACTCTTTTAGCTTTGCTTGTTTTATCTTTGTTTGTATGTCGACCGCAGTTAAGGGTACCTACCAACCGCTGCTAGCTGGTTAGGTAGTGATGGAGCAGACAATGTTTAGGGCACCTTTTCTAGCCCCTTCCTCATGCTATGGAGGTTAGCAGCGATGTTCCTATAGAGGGCTGCTCAGTCGCTCAGGGGGCTGCCGAATCCCACTGCTACTCCGGTCAGTAGAAGACGACCATATGGCCTGAGCCGCCTGTGTGCAGGTCTGCGACTACGGCTGCCAGCGTACCCACGCCTGCCGCTTCGCCGCTCGCCCATCGCCACAGGGCTTGAAGGTGATATATGACGTTGGATGAAGAATGACTTGCGCGATGACTTGGATTAAAGTGAGGAAGAGTTGCGCAATTCGTCGACCTCACTCTCTCGCCTGAGTCCATCTGAGTCCAGTGGCAAGACAAGTCGAGACGACTGGAGACGAATACAGGTGCAGTGGATGACCAGGGCGCTCTACGTGCCTTGCCGTGCTCATTACGTTCCAATGAATGAATCACTGAAAAACGAGAAGTAGGTTGAGAGTTTTACCAAAGCACAACTACAAAAAACAATGGACGTTGCGGCCAAAGCCTTCGTCAGCACAGAACAAACAAACCAAAATAGATTAACTAATACACGATCGACACTACATGAATGTCTAAATATCAACTCATCTGCGTCAAAGCTTGAGACGGCTATCCAAGGCTGGAATGGAACGGATGTTGTGTAAAGGGGTCAACTGCCTAAAGGTCAGTACAGCCAGAAACTCGGTGATTGGTTAATTCAACCGGTGAGGGAAACCGCGCTAGGTGGATCAGGGTGCGCCCAGGAGAGCGAATAGAAAAATATGGATGTGTAACTCTGTTGCGATGTAACGGATGCAGTACGCAATTCCGCCAAGTTCACAAGTGACGGTAGTTAAGAACGCAATGAGAAACGACCCCGTGCAAACCAAACAAGAAGTCACAGAAAGCAGAGATAATGCTAGTGGTGACTACCACGTCCTGCGAAGGACATGCAAATGGCTATGAAGTGGACTATAAGATGGCGGCGATGGAGGGGGGGGGGGGGTTGTGGATAAGGGGCGTGGGGGACTTAAATAAAACTGTGTTGGACATTGAGGCCGTGAGGGGAAAGTGAACCCAACTGGAAGATAAGACGGTTTTCCAATATCTTGCGATCGCGTTCGTGAGATGTGCACGATTTTATCGCCGTAACACGTATGTCGGCAACCCCACAGTGGTCGGAACTGTTGAAGTGTAGGGGTACCGGTTTCTTGGCACCACTGTCGATATCGGATAAATGTTGTCTAAATCTGTCCCCAAGACGAAGGCCCATCTCTCCAAGATACCTCATGTCGCAACGTGTGCAGATGATCGCATAGATGACGTTGCGACTCGTACATGAGAAACCCTCTCGGATGTGGAAAGTAGTCCTAGGGAAAGTGAGACTTGTGGTTTGAAGGACATATGGACAAGTCTTACAACGAGATCGAAGACATGCAGTCGTGCCAGGAAGAGAATGATGGGATTGTGATAGAGTGCTATGAACCAGAACATCCCTCAAGTTACGATCCCGCCTGTATGCCACAAGTGGGGCTTCTGAGAAGACACCGTGAGTGGCCGGGTCTGCCTGGAGGATGGGTAGATGCCTCATGAGAATATTCTTGGCAGCAATATTATGAGGATGGTAGGTAAGTGAGAGAATAGGTCTACTATTGCGTGGTTTCGGCCTGGAAGAGAGAGCCTCGGCACGACTAATAGATTGGCAGCGGTGAAGAGCTGTAGACAGAACATTCTCCGGGTAGCCGCGAAGGCGGAAGAAATCCAACATTTCGTTGGCTTTTTGACGGAAGTCATTATTATCATGACAAAGCCGTCGGAGACGTAGCAGTTGTGAGAAAGGAATGGAATCCTTGCAAGAGGGAGGATGGGAGGAGGTGTAGAGCAGGAATGCATGTGAGTCAGTCGGTTTATAGTAAACCGTCGTGCATAGGCCAGCAGAACCTAAGAAAACTGTTATGTCTAGGAAATTAACAGCCGACGAGGAAATAGTGGAGGTGAGTCTGATGCTAGGATGAAAGTTAGAGAAAAAGGCAATGAAGTCCTGAAGATCAGACAATGACATGTCTGAAACACTAAAACAGTCATCGATATACCTCCTATAGAGCTCCGGGAGCCTACCAGTGTATTGACTCCATACCTGGTGTTCAAGATAGCCCATGAAAAGACAGGTATAACTCGGACCCATCTTAGTACCCATGGCCACCCCGCTGATCTGGTCAAAATAGTCCCCATTGAACTCAAATGAATTGAGGTTAAGGACTAACTCTGCCAGACGCAACAATGGTCCGGTGGCTATGGTGGGGCCGTGTCTTTTGTCTAAGAAAAATTCCAAGGCTTTAAGGCCGTCAGAGTGAGGAATAGATGTATAGAGTGAAGTCACATCTAAAGTAAAGATGTGGTGCTGAGAAGGGGTGGTGAAGCTGATGGAATCAAAGATGGAGATAGCGTGGTTGGTGTCTTTGATATATGATGGGAGGCTAGCAACCAACGGCTGAAATGTGCTGTGATATATGATGGGAGGCTAGCAACCAACGGCTGAAATGTGCTGTGATATATGATGGGAGGCTAGCAACCAACGGCTGAAATATGCTGTGATATATGATGGGAGGCTATCAACCAACGGCTGAAATATGCTGTGATATATGATGGGAGGCTAGCAACCAACGGCTGAAATATGCTGTGATATATGATGGGAGGCTAGCAACCAACGGCTGAAATATGCTGTGATATATGATGGGAGGCTAGCAACCAACGGCTGAAATATGCTGTGATATATGATGGGAGGCTAGCAACCAACGGCTGAAATATGCTGTGATATATGATGGGAGGCTAGCAACCAACGGCTGAAATATGCTGTGATATATGATGGGAGGCTAGCAACCAACGGCTGAAATATGCTGTGATATATGATGGGAGGCTAGCAACCAACGGCTGAAATATGCTGTGATATATGATGGGAGGCTAGCAACCAACGGCTGAAATATGCTGTGATATATGATGGGAGGCTAGCAACCAACGGCTGAAATATGCTGTGATATATGATGGGAGGCTAGCAACCAACGGCTGAAATATGCTGTACTCTCATTACGTTCCACAACGCTTTGCAGGTAAACGCCGTCTTGCCCGTTGAATCAGGAATGATTTCTTCCGCGCAGTCTGCCGAATCCTGTCTTTACATGCTGGGTAGGCATACCCTAGTTTACCTCTTGGTTTGACACCAAATCGGATACCCATGCCTGGTTTAGCCAGCCTCTCACAGCTGTTGCCCGGGGGGTGGCCGCTGTCGCATGCTGACAGCTACTAGGAGCCACAGGCAAGAGCTGGGTGTCAGGCTTGGACCAGTGGGGGATGGGTCCTGAAAAGGACATGAGAGTCATCCTTACCAAAGGTGCTACCAATGCCTGACACCCCGTACCCCACCCCCCCCCCCTCTTCCCATGACATCCACACTGGCCCTGCTGCTCCTGCTGCCCAGCCATTTCTACTCTCATTTCGTCCTCTCCCTCGCGGATGTCTTGAAACACCATGTCTCTGCGTTCCTTGGTGATCGTCTTTGGCCATATCAGTGCTGTGTTATGGTTCCCGAGAACCCCATTCTATACGACTGGGTGTGCCGCATGACTTCCTTCAGTTTAAGTGATGCCTGGGCAGCTTCGACTGCGCTGTCGACTTCATATTGAGCACTGTGGATATGGAATGGATCTGGCTTTCGGCATTTTGGCTAAGATCAAAGTGTAGTATCTGCACTCGATCTTGCCAGGGCCATATGCTGAGGCTGCCATCCATATGACGCAGGAATGTGGGACCTTAAGGGGCGGCTTTGACCCCTGGGTAATCCGAGAGCCCTTTTTTCAAAAAACAAAAAAACAACAACAAAAACAAAGAAAAAATTAACATAAACCATTAAACGGGATCGATGAACTTTGGGCAAACCCATATAAAACCTTCTATGATATGAAAATTCAATAATTCTTATACATTCACTTCCATCCATCTGTTGAACTGAAGAATGTAAGATGATTTAAGTGTGTTATTCTAAAGGATAGTAAGTTTCTCTTTTGAATTGCGATTACTGGGGGTGGGGAGGTGGGGGGTGGGGGGGGGGGGGAAATTATCGATAAGAATTCAAACATGGTTACATTTGCCGTTCTAGAATAATAAATAATATGCAGTCATTACACAGACATTGAGAGAGTCTTATCCGCCACTAATACTGTGTCATCTGCATAGCGTATATTATTTCTGTTATATCCTCCGATTAGTATTCCTCGCTTCTCTTTTATCTCTCTCATTATTACTACGCTATAGAGGGAAAGAAATCCGGCGACAAAACACACCCCTCTCGTACTCCTAGCTTTATCTGTTCGTAACTACCCTCTTTACTTCCCATTTTAACTTGGTTCCAGTAAATATTCATTTTTATTCCTATCAATGTTGATATCTTTAAACATTTTAATCAGTTCATTATGTTTTACTTGATCAAATGCTTTAGTATAATCTGTGAAGCACAAATATATTGCATCTTTTAGATACGCACTGTTTTGTACAAACTAACATCACATTAAAGAATAATATGAATTAGAACTACTGGTAAGGGACATAACTACATATGTTAGTTCAAGGGAAATTACTAACATTATCATAAATTTAATATAAGATTTACAAATATGTATAGTATTTATTTTATATTTTATACAATTATCATAAATAATTTAGCCAATTACACTTTGTATAAAAATAATGGTCAAACTTTAAATTATCTTACAAATGAATAAAAGTGAAAGCTTAATTTTGTTTAGTGAAAATTTTATAAACTATTTTTCTTCATTTCCTAGATATTTCATAATATATTTTTATTCTTTTAATGATAGCATATCTTCATCTATGTAAATATCTAATTTTTGTCCGGCCTGTAAAGGGCCAAATTTCTTTAACGATTAAATCTCCTTCATCATCGTCAAGTGCTGTGCCGGCTGGCTTAGGCGTTCTTGGCTCTCCACAGATCTCGGTCTTTGGTTTTCTGGATCAACTCTGCTGCTGATATTCCTCCGTGACACCGTCTCAATCCATCCAGCATCATTTCCCTTTGTCTGCCTCTGCCTCTCTTCCCCTCGATCTTTCCAGTTGTCACGATGTTCTCCAATGCCTCTCTTCTCATTACATGACCAAAGAAAGCAGTTTGTCTCTTTCTTATTGTTGTATATAGTGTTCTAGTTTCATTAGCCTGTTTCAGGCAGTCGTCGTTAGTTACTCTGGCAGTCTCAACTTTCGTCTAAGGAACCACATCTCTGTTGCTTCTAAGTTCTTCCTAATTTGTTCATTTACATTTCAAGATTCACTGCCATACAGCAAAACTGGTTCTATATAGCATTTCAGCACTCTCTTTCTTCATTGGCACCTTTCCGTCTTGACAGACGATAGTTTGGTACATTGTGCTTCAAAAAGGGGTAATAACTACGACCCATGACGGTGGCGAGTGTGGCTGGTAAGGCCAATTCTTGCTGCAAATGTTTGCCCACAGTAGATGCATGTTAAAACATGGTCATTTCCACCATTTTGCACCATCTTACGTCTCTCACGCTCTGTGTGTGCTTTATCTGCAATCATTTTCTCCTTTGTCTTTATTCCATTTCTGATAGTTGCCCTTCATGCAACACGTTCAGCGGCGACTTACTCCCACTGTGCATTATCAATGCCTGTATCAATCATGTCCCGCTTACACACATCTTTGTATTGTAGTAGAGGCCGACCCTGAGATCTCCTACCCGTCTGTAATTCACCAAAAAAGATGTCCTTTGGTATTCTACCATCACCCATCCTCCTCACATGTCCTATCCATCTAAGTCTATGAAGACTGAGCATGGAATACACCGTCACACAACCTGCTCTTTCCAATACTTCAGTATTTGTGATTTTGTCTTGCCACTTAATACCAAGTATTCTTCGCAGACACAGCATATGAAAGCTGTTTAAACGTTTCTCTTGGCGTGAGTAAGTTGTCCAGGTTTCACTGCCATAAAGAAGAGTACTAAGGACACAGGCTTGGTAGACGAGGACTTTTGTTTTGGCAGTAAGCTTCCTGTTTTCCCAGACTCTTTTTGCTAACATGTTCATTGTTGTTGCTGCCTTGCCAATCCTGATGTTGATTTCCTGATCGAGGGATAATTTGCTATTTACCACTGATCCTAGATATGTAAAATGGTCCAACATCTCTAGTTCGGCGTCGTCAATAAAGATTGATGGTACCCCATCTGCTCCTTGTGACATAATCTGTGTCTTCTTTTTGCTAATTTTTAAACCAAATTCAGAACAAGCATTGGAGAATGCAGATATTAGACATTCAACACCCCAACACCAACTGTAATGCTGTGTTCAGAGACGGTGAAAAGAACGCAGGCAATGAATTACCTGGGGATACGGTTTGATCGAAGCCTTGCTTATAATGTGCACATAGACCAGGTGATAACAAAGGCCAAGCGGGGTTTGGCAGCGATGCGGGTGATGGCGGCAGCAAACTGTGAGCAGCGCCATCTATGTCTTCTGTACGAGGGGCTGGTCATATCTGTTTTGGAGTATGCAATGGCAATCCTGACTCTAAGCCATAAGCAGATAGAAAGGATGGAAAGGATACAGAATGAAGCTATGCGCATTATTCTTGGATGTACAAGAGATACAGCATGCAGGGCGATGCGCTACCTTCTTGATTTTCCAATCATTGAAGAGAGAATACAAGGTTGCAGGGCACGCGCCTACCTCAGAAATAACGCAAACACACAACATCCACTGCATAGTGAAATTAGGAAGGTGAAGGGCAGCAGGATAAAAAGAGGAAGGTCGTGGATGGGTCAAGCCGAAGACATTCTTCAACAGGTGTGTTCACTTGAGGACTTAGAACCTGGCGAGGAGTGGGTGCAAGTGCAACAGATTTCTGCACATCCTTTTCAGTTTGCATACAACTAGATATAAAATGCAGACAAGAAAATCCGGCTGCTGTTGAGGCTGAAGTACAAGCGTTGATTTTCGAGAATTAGCTAGACGGTGACGCGGTCATCTACACAGATGGGTCGGTCGTCCGACATGTGAGAAGCTCATGGGCCTTTACAGCTCGGGCCGGAGGGAGAATTGTGAAGGAGGATTCTGGTGCTTTCACTGAAACCACAAGTAGCCTGACCTTGGAAGTCATGGCAGTAAGTAAAGCAATAACATGGCTCGAGACACAGACATTCACTAGGGCTTGTTTCCTTAGCGACTCAATGAACATGATCAAGAGGATAGAGGAGGGGTCGATCCGAAGAGAATGGTTGCTGCCTCTGGAGCGGTCTCGACTGGCAAAGATTAGTTTCATCTTCGTGCCAGGGCATGCGGGAGTACAAGGAAATGAGCGGGCTGACAAGCTCGCAGGTGAGGCTACTGTGGAGGGCGGACGCGCCATGGACTAGGCCGACATCCTGAATGCTCTACGAGAAGTAAGACTTTTGCGAGAACCAAGTGATGACTGTGAATCTACAACAATGGCCAGACTGCGAGAGCAGCAAATTAAAAGAGGGGTGGCCAAACAAGAACACTACGCAGGAAGCCAAAGAAGATTGATAAACCAACACAGAACTGGCGTCGTTAGCCGCTCCACGTTGCGGGATTTGCTGAGGAGGGGATCCGAGCACTTATGGACTGAATGGTTCGATGTGCAATGAGGATGATCTGTCGACTAACTAACTAACTAACTAATTAGACATTGTAATTCTTCATCAGAGTGGGTCGTAATCGCAGCATCATCCGCAAAAACTAAATCTCTGATTAGTAACCTTCTAATTTTGGTCTTGGCCTTCAATCTCTGAGCATTATAGAGGCCACCATCTGAGCGTGAGTGAATGTATATACCGTCATCCTGATCACGAAAGGCATATTTCAGTAGAAGTGAAAAGTATATCCCAAAGAGGGTGGGGGGTAGTACACAAATATGCTTTACTCCACTCTTGATTTCAAACTCTTCTGAAGTTGAGCCATCAAACTTGATTATACCCTTCATGCCTGTGTGGAACGATTCCACAATGGACAGAAGAGTTGGTGGGCAGCCAATCTTCTTTAGTGCTTTGAACAAACCCTCACGACTGACCAAATCGAATGCCTTTGTGAAGTCGATGAAGGCAATAAACAGTGGCTGATTTTGTTCCCGGCATTTTTCTTGCATCTGTTGCAATGAGAATATCATATCAATGGTAGACCGGTTCTGACGGAAGCCGCACTGTAATTCGGAGTGGACTTGATCTCCCAGGACTTGAAGTCTGCGCAGAACAATTCTGGCAAATACTTTCCCAACAATACACAGAAGTGAGATACCCCTATAGTTGTTACAGTCGCTCCGATCGCCCTTGTTCTTGTACAGCGTTATGATGTTTGAATCTTTGAAATCCTGTGGGACTTGTTGCCATACGGCGGAACGACCCACCACGAAAAGTATAAATTGGAAAATGGGAATTCCCCACTCGGACACGAAAGTGGACGTCAACAAAGGAATCCAAGGAGAATGTGGACAACGTAATTGGACAGCAACAGGAGACGCTGTGATTGTGCTTTCGAACAAGGACGTGTTTCAAAGGATCTGTGTGAGGTGACCTCTGGACGCGATGATATGAGCGTGAGACAGCTATGAGTCAGGAGAGGGATCTGTTGATGATAATACCGCAGTGAAGAAACCGGGCGGAAAAACCTAGATTGGAATTACAGCTTAAATGGAATCAGTGGATCAGGGCGTCAAGCAGAGCGCAGTAGACTGGACACTCATCGGTGGATTAGTAAAGTAGGTGCCGACCCTGTCTATAGGGGTCAACCTACAGGTCTGCGTGAGTTTAATGTTCACATGTCTGCCACGGAATAAACTTCTGGTAGCGCTTTGATATCTTGACTTTTGCCGTTGATTATCATTGTATTCAAGGTAAGGACGCAAGTTTAATTCCTCGTCCTTCGTTGCTGTTTTGCATTATTACGAGTTGAGTTGATACCTCGACGGTTGCCGGTGTAGGCACTTCGAGGCATATGGGGGTCGTCACTGGACTCGCTGCATAAAAAAAATTGTCAACACGAAATTCCTGCCAGATTCAGTCAGCTGAGCGTAGAAACATTTGCACGCCGACATCTTGAGTTGCACCGCACTACACGAATCACACACAAGTTCGACGTCACAAAAATGGAGAAGAGCAGGAATAGGTAAACTGGAAAGATCATAGCATATTTAAGAACATTATTGTGTTTTGAAAGAATGTACGGGTATGATTACAGTGCTACTTAAGAAAGGAAGATAGTACATAGATATGAAATGTCCAAAACATTCGACACCATGGTCGATATGGAAAGTAACTATGTTGATGTGAGTAGGCCATAAGATCTAAAGAAACACTGCGCTGCCACATAGGATGGAGTGTACTACCGATCTGCAAGTATAGTTTACTCTATCAGAAAGACATTCGTTATTTTACGAACATTACTAACATATTCAGACTCTATAAATATTATATTTAATGAGAATCCATGAAATTAATAGCGTTAATATTATCATGGAGCAAAACATGGACAGTGGAGCCAAGTCATATGATTCGTTTGAGTATATAGTCGACAGGGAGGAGGCTGAAATCAATTATAGTAGGCAGTGAGCTCATGTTGGACACTGCACTGTCACATTAATCTATTAATAGATTGCTGTATTAATTGTTGTATACTACTCCACATTATCATACCGAATATGACAACTGTGAGGAGCATGGGTCAACAGTGAATTTCGGAGGTGCACTATTATAATCTGTGGACAACGAACATACTACTTAGTAATGAACGACACTACTCCCAAACCTTGTCCCTCCACATAACCCTTTCAGGAAATTTTTCCTCACTGACACTGCCCCACAATATTCCCACACTCAACCTTCACTATTTCAACCGTATATTATGATGCCGTTATTGGATACTAGACTCACATTGCGCCGCCATACCTAGTGAGCAAGGATTTACTAACGACATTTCAGTCGTCACGGACACCTCACTGGCATAGGATCAACGGACACGAAGTTTCTGCGCATAATATCGCATTCTTTATCGCCAACACTACATATGGGACATTACGGAGACACTACACACGTCATCATAGAGGAATAGAAGGACGGATAAGACAGCACACACCAGTCTACTGTGGGTATCGTTACAATCATATACCCAAATTTAACTCAAAGTTCGACGGGTGCACCATAACCGACTAGGTTTTGTCAGTCGGCCACAGACCGCGTGGTCTAGGTGCTGGTGTAAGTGCATTACACCATCGTGTCAATTTACCTGATATTGTGTTTTGAGGAGAACCTCCATTAATTGTCGACTGCAGAAAACGAATATATTCGAGCATTTGGAACAGTCGAGCATGGAATGGACATTTGGAAATTCGTAGAAGACACCGACACCGCAATGTTCTTAAGGCCAGTACCTGTTGTAATTGTCAATTGGTGTGACATTGATTTTTTTTTTAAAGTTTAATAAGGTGTATTTTCAATTATGTCAAAATTTATTATAAATTAACAACCGTTTCTTTTGTATGATAAGTCAGTAGTATGTTATGTTGAATCTAAGTCTGAAAGTATTTGTTGTCGTGTTGAAACATTGATTGGTATTTTCGTCCCTCGTTAATCGTCTACCGTGACTATTAATTATCTAGTGTCATATATATATATATATATATATATATATATATATATATATATATATATATATATATATATATATATATATATATATATATATATATATATATATATATATATATTTATATTCTCACATTATTCATGTGGTTTACATATATTTCATTCAGTATAAGAGTATCGTAATTGTGAGTAATATATAAAGTGTTTATCGTGTTGTCACTTAAATTTCAAGATTAATTGTGTCTTTTATGAATGAAAATATGTACTTTTATCTTACGTCAATCGTCTTTTGTCAGTATTAGTGTTGGTCCGCTGTACTTATATATTTATATTCCTTATATTGAACATATTTTCCCATAATTATTTTTGTGGCTTACATATGTCACGGTTCCTATAATTATCGTATATTTTGAGTGATATATTCTTAGGTGGTCGTCAACGTGACAGTATTCGTGTTAATTAAGTTGATATTTCGGGTCGACGTTGATACCACAGGACTTATTATTTAAGTCAATAACTACTCCGTTCCGCGAAGAACCTTATTGCAAATCTGTCGAGTCTTTTCTTCTCTTGCCACTTCGCTATTTATTTCAGCTAGATAGCTCATTTTACAGGTAGGACAAGATGTCTACACTACAAGAAATCATGGAATTCTGTGAGAAGACTGGTTTAACTGGTGCTGAACTTAGGAGTTGGGCTAAACATGAGTTCAGTGAGCATCAAAAAGAAGAGAAACAACGTCAGAAGGAGGAGCGACAGGAACGACTAGCAGCAGAGAAAGAAACCAAACAACTGCAGATGGCTCTTGAGAGAGAACTGAAAGAAAAAGAGATGGCTATCAAACAAAATGAGATAATTTTGGAACACGAAAGGATAGCAGCAGAAAAAGAGAAGTTAATTATGGAGATGCAATTGAAGGAAAAACAGATAGCCGCAGAAACTGAGATTAAAGAGAAACAATTGGCATTTGATAAGGAAAGGCTTGCAACAGAGACACTTTGGAAGGACAAAGAGGTTGAAGGTAACCTAAAGGTCAAGACACTTGAGATGGAACATGAAGCTGAGATTGAACGAGAGAAAATGCTTACTAAACAGAACGATCCTGTGAAAAAGTACAAGGTCTATTCAGGAATTTCCAACAAGGTGATTCGGTTAGTTCGTGGATAACTAATTTCGAAGTGCTCGTAAAGTACTACAAGGTACCAGAGAAGGACGTACCGATTCTATTTCACCGTCACCTCGCGTTAGAGCCGTTAAAAATGATAGAACTGATTCCTGAGGACTTGCGTACAAACTATAAATATATGCGCGATCGTGTTCTTTCACATTTTTCTTTGGACGAATCGGGTTTACGTACGAAATTTAAAACACTTACTCCGAAATCGAACCAAACATTTCTTGATTTCGCTTCTGAAATGTCTTCAAGTTTTGATAAATGGTGTAAGGCCGCTGATATTTGTTCTGATTAGGAAAAAGTCAGAGATTTAATAATCAGAGATAGACTTTTATCTGCTATACCAGAACCTATGGCTGTATTCCTAATTGAGAATAAATGTAAGAATCTGGCTGAGATGGAAGCTAAAGGTGAGTCTTATTTTAATGCACATAGAGACGTGTTTGCCAACTGTGCTCAACCTGAACTGGTGATAGGAGCAAGTGCCAAATTCCAGAGAAGCAATGGTAAGTTTAGAAAATTTAGTAGCAATAGCAATAGAAATAGTCCTTATAATAGAGAGGGAGACAGACCAAGGAAGGGGCACTTCACCAGATGCCAATACTGTAAGTTGTCTCATGGAAACTTAGAAATGTGTGATCGTCACCCAGGCTATACAGCTTACTTAAAAGACATTACTGCTAAGAAGAGAAGTAAGTATGACTCATTCAAGAGAAGTATAAAATGCTTCTCGTGTCGGGCGTACGGACATACTAGCAGGTCTTGTCCGATGAGAAATTCATGGAAGGAAGCGAGTACCGCATACGTATACTCTAGTAGTGACTCTGATGATTTAGAAGAGACACACGCAACTATCATACAACAGTATGATGACAAGACTGACAAGTCTGACAAATTTATAACTGACAATACTAATAATGAATGTGTTGAAACAATTCATGAAGCTAATGCCGTTAGCATCCAAAATGGCAAACTAAAAGTTCACCAAGCATGGGTGAATGGTGAACCGACTACTTGCATTCGTGATTCAGGAGCTTCAATTGTCGGAGTAGATCAGAAGCTCATAAAAACAGAAGATTATACAGGCGAAACAGTCGCTTGCAGAACATTTGGTGGCACAATAGAAAGATATAAGATCGCCACAATTACTATTAAGTCACCATATTTCGAAGGTACAATAAATGCAGCAGTATTACCAAATCCTTGTGCCGGATTACTGATTGGTAATATACCCAATGCAAAGCAATACATTCAGGACGAAGCAAAACAATGGGAGATTGATCATACAAGAGCTAACGCTATAACAAGAGCTCAAGACAAAAGTCAAAATGACAAATCTTTGTTGACAGACAATGACAAGTTAAAAAATGACATTAAGTTAGTGACTGACTTACCAGAAGACCAAAGACAAGATCCAACATTACAATCTTGTTTTAAAAATTTAAATGAACCTTCAAGACAAGCAAAAAGGGGTCATTGGAAATTTTTCTTAGATAACAATATTCTATCGAGACGATACGATAAGGGGACATCACGTTATTTCCAAACAGTACTCCCAACGAAATATCGTACAGAAGCACTGAAAATAGCACATGATTCACCATTTGCTGGTCATATGGGTATTGCCAAAACCACTAATAGATTGTTAACGCAATTCTATTGGCCTGGATATAATAAAGACATTACCACACATGTACGATCTTGTACATTATGTCAGATGACCACACAAAAAGGCAAACAACCTAAAGCACATGTTCAGAAAACTGATTTGACATCACGACCATTTCAGAAAATTGCTATAGACATTGTGGGTCCACTAAACACAACTACAGATCGAGGTAATAGATTTATCCTGACTATGATTGATCTTTGTACTCGATGGCCAGAGGCTATTCCACTTAAGTACATCACAAGTAGATCCATTCTAGATTCATTGTTGATAATTTTCAGCAGAATAGGATTTCCAGCTTGTATATTGTCAGATAGAGATAGCAAGTTCATATCAACAGCTACTCAAGAAGCAATGAAAATACTTGGTATTCCACAAGTATTTAGTTCTCCTTGGCACCCGATGACAAACGGGGTCAATGAAAATTACAATGGAGTTCTTAAACGAACTCTAGCAAAAGTAGCAGCTGGAAAGACCCAAAGATTGGGATATATTACTACCAGCTGTACTATTTGCATACCGTGAGGTACCACAATCAAGTACAGGATTTTCACCATTTGAATTAGTATATGGAGCTAATCCACGAGGTCCATTATTACTATATAACGACTTACTTACAAATAGAACATATGATCACCCTAAAAGGGAAGCATATGAAATGGTAACACAATTGAGAGACAAAATAATTACAGCTTGTCAGATTGCAAAATCTGCACTAGAAAAAGCTGGAGAAAAGTACAGACAGTACGATAATAGAAACGCCAAGACAATAGTCTTGAAAGAAGAAGAAGAGGTCTGGTTATTACTACCTGATCCTCGAGATTGTCTAGTTACATCATGGCAAGGTCCATTTAAGATAATTAAGAAAATTAGTGATGTGGATTATAGGATTAATGTAAATGGTAAACATAAGATTTTTCACATAAATATGTTAAAGCCATACATTCCACGCAATGACAACACATCACAAGCGACACAACAGATTCCACATAGAATAGCAACAACTTGTTGGGTTATAAATGAACAACAAGAAGACGCTATAAAACAACAGATTCCAACCCCGACAGTTAATAGTGACAGTGGTTGGCAATCGATACAAATAAGTAAAGAGTTATCAGCACAGGATAAAGAAAAACTCATATCGGCAATAAAAGAGTATAGTTCAATCTTTTCAGACAAACCGGGGCAAACATCACTTATTAAACATAAGATAACTTTACTATCAAATGTCCCGGTTAAAGTAAAACCATATCCTATTCCTATACACTATCTAGAGAAAGTCACTGCAGAGATTTCAGATCTAGATAAAACTGGAATCATTAAAAAGTCGATTTCAAACTATTGTTCTCCAGTAGTGATTGTAAAGAAAAAAGATGGTTCTCTACGATTATGTGTTGATTATAGGAAAGTAAACGAATTGACTTTACTTGATGCTGAACCGATGCCAAACATTGATGAATTAATTGAAAGCATGGCAAACTCGAAATTATTTTCGAAAATTGATCTCACCAAGGGATATTGGCAAATTCCTATGGATGAAGATTCTATGCACATCACTGCTTTTAGCACACCATTAGGTCTATACGAATGGGCATATCTTCCATTTGGTTTACAAAATGCGCCAAGTACGTTCATGCGAATGATGAGAAGATTACTCCATGGGATTACGAATGTAGCAACCTATATGGATGATATTTGTATTCATACTTGTGATATTGACACACATGTCAAAATTCTCAAACAAGTATTCCAAAGAATACAGGAACATGGGTTGAAAGCGAAACCAAGTAAAATTGAAATAGGTATTACGGAAATACAATTTCTTGGTCACAGAATTTCTGATGGTTTTAGAAAAACAGATCCATTTGTGGTTACGAAAATTCTCAATATCAAACCTCCAACATCAAAGAAGGAATTAAGAAGTGTGTTAGGTCTGATTAACTACTATCAGAAATTCATTCCTAATTTTGCTGAGATGACAGCAACATTTTCAGAACTTCTGAAGAAAGGTCAACCGGCAAAGATAGTATGGACAGAGGATCATGAGAAATTATTACAACAGATAAAAACTCTATTTAGTACCTATCCTATTCTCAAATTGCCTGATATTTCAAAAGATTTTGTCTTACAGACGGATGCTAGCTTACATGCTATTTCAGCTGTATTACTTCAATTACACGAAGGAAAGCTACATCCTATTCTATACTTCAGTAAAAAGCTATCAGAAACTCAAAGAAATTATGCTGTTACTGAACTAGAGGCATTAGCTTTGATCAAAAGTATTGAGAAGTTCTCGAAATATCTACTTGGTAGAAAATTTCTGGTTCTTTCGGATAACAAACCTTTACAAATATTCAAATCGGGTCATCCGAAGAACTCGAGAATTCACAGATGGTCTTACTATTACAAGATTATGACTTTGATATCTGTCACATCCCAGGAAAGGATAATAATCTTGCAGACATTCTCAGTCGATTATAATTAATAGAGGAACAGATCTATGTTATAAGTTCTTTAGTATATTTTAATGTTCTGTTCTTTTATGTGTGTTATAAAATTTAATAAATATACATTCAAAACGCACCTTATTGAATAACAATGTTACATTAATTGACAAAATATATAATGTAATGTAAGATGTGATTTAGTAGATATAGATACACATGGTAGCAATTTTTCCATATTGACAGAATGTATGAATGAATAACTACGCCATCGGAAGTATCTACTCAATGTGTGATCGCTCGGTTGTTCAAACATTCTTTATTCGGACACGGATTCGAGCATACAAGTATTGTAACTGTGAAGTGAACTTATTGACAGTGAACATTTTAATTTAAATGTTATGATTCGGTGGTTAAATAACAAATGTTAGTTAATTGGGTATTAATTAATTGAAATATTATAGTATGGTTATAGGGTTAATTAATCATTGTTCGGGAAAGTATTTGATTATAAGGTTAAGTCATTAGAATGAATCTCTAGTTGAATTAATTGTATTACGTGTCATTATCACATTAAGATCCATAATAATCAGTCATCGCTCTCAACATATCCACAAGAAAAATATTTCTGAGGAGTCTCGTGGAGCACATGTCACCCTACCCACAGATGGAAAAATTGTAAGAAGGAAAATATATGGAGTATACAATAATAACAGCAACGATAATCAACAATGAGGATGATCTACTTGGAAACCCCATTATTACCCTCGTCCGAAACTCATGGTAGTACCTAGAGCTAGGACACACTTGTCTATTAAGACAAGGTAGGGACTAATATGTGTATTAGTTGGTCTGATTCCCCATGATCAGCCACACGACGTGCCCGTCGTATAACTTTATATTTTTTAGGGTAGATAAGGGGGACAACCAAGTACTAGTCTGTTGTTATTATGGTTGTAGTTAGTTATGATTATACAATATATTTATACACATATAGTTAAAAGGAAAAGAAAATGTTACACATTTTTTTTATCTGGGAGGGGGCATTATGCCATACGGCGGCACGACCCACCACGAAAAGTATAAATTGGAAAATGGGAATTCCCCACTCGGACACGAAAGTGGACGTCAACAAAGGAATCCAAGGAGAATGTGGACAACGTAATTGGACAGCAACGGGAGACGCTGTGATTGTGCTTTCGAACAAGGACGTGTTTCAAAGGATCTGTGTGAGGTGACCTCTGGACGCGATGATATGAGCGTGAGACAGCTATGAGTCAGGAGAGGGATCTGTTGATGATAATACCGCAGTGAAGAAACCGGGCGGAAAAACCTAGAGTGGAATTACAGCTTAAATGGAATCAGTGGATCAGGGCGTCAAGCAGAGCGCAGTAGACTGGACACTCATCGGTGGACTAGTAAAGTAGGTGCCGACCCTGTCTATAGGGGTCAACCTACAGGTCTGCGTGAGTCTAATGTTCACATGTCTGCCACAGAATAAACTTCTGGTAGCGCTTTGATATCTTGACTTTTGTCGTTGATTATCATTGTATTCAAGGTAAGGACGCAAGTTTAATTCCTCGTCCTTCGTTGCTGTTTTGCATTATTACGAGTTGAGTTGATACCTCGACGGTTGCCGGTGTAGGCACTTCGAGGCACTTGTCCTTCTCGCCAGCATAGCTCTATTAGCTGGTGGATCTGTAGAGTGAGTGTGTCTTGCCCACTCCTGATTACCTCTATTGGAATCCCATCCCTACCTGGAGCCTTGCCAGACGCAAGTTCATTTATAGCACACTTAACTTCTGTTATGGTGGGAAGTGTGTCCAGGTGGTCAAGAGTTGGTAGAGCCTCTATGGCGTTGAGGGCATCATCCGCTAGTGTGGTCTCACTTGAGTAAAGCTCCAAATAGTGTTCTACCCATCTATCCATCTGCTGTTTCTTATCAGTGATGATTTCTCCAGTCAAGGTTTTCAATGGTGCACTTCTTTTGATCATTGGACCACAGGCTTTCTTTATCCCTTCATACATGCTTCTGATGTTTCCCTTATCACTTGCGATTTGAATGGACTCACATAACTTGATTCAATAGTCATTCGCACACTGCCTGGAAGCTTTTGCTCATCCTTACTTGCTTGTTTCAGCTCACTCAGAATGTTACGCGTAGGTCTTTCCTTGTTTCTTAAGAGAGCTATCTTCTTTTTATCAATCAAAGGTTGCAGTATCTAGCTGTTTGCCACAAACCAGTACTGCCTCTTATGATCCACAGTGCCGTAAACCCCTACCGTTGTTTTATAAATAGTTTCCTTACGTTTACTCCATTTATCATTTACTATACAATTTTCTGATGTATCAGTGAAAGCGTCTTCAAGTTGATGTTGAAATTCAAAGCACTTTCAAGGATCGTGAGTGTTAATAATATTAATCCTCGGGCTAGATTTGTGTTTAGCTGTGTAGATCATGCGACCGTTGTTGTATTTTCCAAGGCACACTGGCCATGAACTCGAGTCCTTGCCCACACGAGCATTGAAATCACCGAGCATATAAATGTAGTCGGATTTTGGAACTGCCTTGATCACGGAGTCTAACTCCTCATAGAACATATCCTTCACATCATCAGAGGAATCGAGTGTCGGTGGATATGCAGTGATAATGGTGGCAAATCCACAAGAGGTTGCCAAGCCCAGGGATAATAATCTTTCATTACCTCCAGCTGGGATATCAATCATTCCCAGTAGCGAATTCTTCACTGCAAAGCTCACACCATGTTGCCTTTTTTTCTGCCTGCCCTCTAACCTTCCAAAATAAGGTGTAATTGTTTTCCCTGAGTGACCCTTCCTCAGCGAGGCGAGTCTCCTGCAGGCCAGCAATATCAATGTTAAGACGATTGAGTTCAGCATCAATCACAGCCGTTTTTCTCACATCTTCAATATTTGTCAAGTCAGTGGAAAATCCTGGACACATGGTTGTTACGTTCCAGGTTGCAAGCCGTAGCTTGAGGTGTCTATTATTCTTTTTATTAGTACCTAGTGCATTGGTTTTACAGCCTGCGATTCAGATTTTGTCCTAGCCCCAAGCACCCATTGAAGCAGGCAGGCTGTGGCGGATCAGCACCCAATTGGCCGGGGGCTTCCCAGCTTGAGGCGGGCGGTAGCTGATCAGTGACACCTGTAGGTGTCTCCCACCGTCAGAGGCAACGCGTGGCGCCCCATGTCTACGCCAACTGAGAAGGACATATAACCCGTAACAGTTGCCTCTCGCTTTGATTCCGAGACCGGTTAAGACCAGGGATGGAGTTATTGCCTCTCCATAGCACAAAGCCTGGGCTAAAATAAAGTAACCATGTGTTGCCCATGCAGCATGATCCCTCTCTCGGCCTGCCTAGTTCACTCCAGAAGAAAGTTGACACCTATACATCTGGAACAAGACAAGCTGCAGAAGCTGCCGGATCAGCAAAGCAATGCTCTAACTTTCCGCCTGTCGGAGCTTCGATCCTAGACCAGCTGCCAACCAAGGCTTAGGGCCTGGTCTGCCCTGCCATGACTATTTTGTCTTTGGGTTGCATTTCCTCTCACCAGGATAAGGCTTGTACCCTCCCAATTTCGCTCTTCCGTCTGAAGCCGTTGGCACAATGTGGGGTGTCGGGTTTGGTAAGCGCCGCCCAACATTCGGCGCTGACAGAAAGCAGGTAGTACCGTCTACTGTCATACGGTAGCTCAGTCATATCTGACTAAGTCCTGACTCACGTGTGCATACATGGATATTAAAATATATGTGCATACATGGATATTAAAATCTATGTGCATACATGGATATTAAAATCTATGTCCATACATGGATATTAAAATCTATGTGCATACATGGATATTAAAATCTATGTCCATACATGGATATTAAAATATATGTGCATACATGGATATTAAAATCTATGTCCATACATGGATATTAAAATCTATGTCCATACATGGATATTAAAATATATGTCCATACATGGATATTAAAATATATGTCCATACATGGATATTAAAATATATGTCCATACATGGATAGTAAAATATACGTCCATACATGGATATTAGAATCTATGTGCATATATGGACATAATAATTCACGCTCACATTCAGACATTAGAATCTATGTGCATATATAGACATTAAAATTGTGTGCATGTTCAGACATTAAAATCTATGTCCGTATATAGACATCTGATCCGATTTGATTTGTAGAAGGAAAAAAAACGAAACTTTCCATCTCGTTCAACCAGCCTCTATGGTTTTGGTTATAGTTGTGGTTGTTCATAGTGCAGTACAGATTGTTCTGGTCCTTTGCGCGTTGGATGACTTCTGTTACTGCATGTCTGACCGGGTTCCTCTTTTTTGCCATCCTCCGTGCTATCCTTGTTGCTTCTGCTGTTGTGCTGCATACTGCTTTCACTAACGGTTTCCCCCTCCCTCTCGTTTGGCATTTTCTTGAGTTCCTGCTCTCTCTTATACATAGAATTAAAATGTATGTGCATGCATGGAAATTAAAATCTATTTGCATATATGGACATAATAATCTATGCTCACATATAGACACTAGAATCTATGTGCATGTATGGTCACTACAAATATAGACATAAAAATCTATGTGCATGTATAGACGTTAAAATCTATGAGCACATATTGAAACTAAACAAGCATGCAGATAAATAGTAAATAAGTCATACTGTGCCAACAATGTTCACAGCAAACACCCAACGACGCCCAAGAAAGTAAGCATAAGCAGAATAAAACATCGTAAGTGTGTGACTTTCAGAGAGACTAATTACACAATGGAAGCGGCCCGTGGAAAGCCAGATTTATTTAGGTGCTCCGTCGAAATGTAAAAAGGTGACCACATAGTGGATACCAAACATAGATACTCGTCCCACATAGACACTTGTCTCAAACAGACACTTGTCTCAAATAGACACTCGTCTCACATATACACTGGTCTCACATAGACACTCATCTCACATAGACACTGGTCTCATATAGACATTTGTCTCATATAGATACTTGTCTCACATAGACACTCATCTCACATAGACACTGGTCTCACATAGATACTTGTCTCACATAAGCACTGGTCTCATATAGACACTTGTCTCACATAGACACTGGTCTCATATAGACACTTGTCTCACATAGATACTTGTCTCACATAGACACTGGTCTCATATAGACACTTGTCTCACATAGATACTTGTCTCACATAGACACTGGTCTCATATAGACACTTGTCTCACATAGATACTGGTCTAACATAGATACTTGTCTCACATAGACACTGGTCTCACATAGATACTGGTCTCACATAGACACTTGTCTCACATAGATACTTGTCTCACATAGACACTGGTCTCATATAGACACTTGTCTCACATAGATACTTGTCTCACATTGACACTGGTCTCACATAGATACTTGTCTCACATAGACACTGGTCTCATATAGACACTTGTCTCACATAGACACTTGTCTCACATAGACATTGGTCTCACATAGATACTTGTCTCACATAAACACTCGTCTCACATAGACACTTGTCTCACATAGACATTCATCTCACATAAACACTCGTCTCACATAGAAACTCATCTCACATAAAAACTCGTCTCACATAGACACTGGTCTCACATAGACACTTGTCTCACATAAACACTCGTCTCACATAGACACTTGTCTCACATAGACACTCGTCTCACATAGACACTTGTCTCACATAGACTACTCGTCTCACATAGACACTTGTCTCACATAGACACTTGTCTCACATAGACACTTGTCTCACATAGACACTTGTCTCACATAGACACTTGTCACAGTCTTGCGTTTACTCGCAATCAGGCAACGTCATCCGTACCTCAAATATAACTACAGCTCGTACAGATGTTTTACACGGAATTTCTTCCAGGCAAGCCTGACAATCAAACAAGGCGTTATTTGCCTGTCACATCAATATAACGATCGCCACTCGTCACACAATATATAGATACATATCATCACACATGATCACTCTCTCGTTAACATCGCATGCGTTCACAACAATAGATAATGGCTTCAGAACAACACTACGTCCAGTCGGAAGGCCGTCTTGTCGCTGTCTGAAGCAGCTCAGGTTGTCGCTTGCCTACGTGGTCAAACTCCCTCGTGGGGTCCACAACTCTGCGTGCCGTTCTCTTTGCACGCAGCACAGTTGTCTTAGTACTCGTTACCATCTAAAGTTCTATTCTAGTTTACGTCGTCACGGTATTCCCCGTGACCCAATGTACCCGCCCCTGTTCTCAGGTCGGTCCCTCTGTTGTCCTAACTCTAACACGTTAGTGTCCCCACCCTAGTCTAGTCTTATTGCTATTCTTAAGTCCTAGCTTGGGTGCTGTCTCTATTCTGTCTATACCTTTATAGGGGTCCTGTCTCTATGTCCTCTTAGTCCTTGCCCCGCTTCTGTCACTAGTCTGTTTTACTATAATCTAACACCTTGACATGCTCTCGTCGTCCCTCGTATTGAGTCACCAGATTAATGTAGTAGGTGTGACGCAATGTCGTCGTAGCATATAAAATTAGTCTGATCTAATTTAGTCAAGGGGTTCACTGCTCTATCATACGGTACATTTCTGCCTCAAATAAGTCTGGTCACAAGTTGCTGTATCTAACCACTGGTTTTAGATCAGCTTAACACATCCCCACTCTAAGTAAGAGTCAATACATTACACTCTTGGGAGCTGTGTTGAACCAGGGCGCGTTTAACAAACTAATGCCCCTCCAAATTCCGATTCACCGATATCCCAAGACAAATTGCTCCTATTACGGATGCAATACATGAATATATAATTATGGCTCCCGTGAAATGCACTTTCACTTCTCTTCTTAGTTGTGTGTATGCTGATATTCGCCTATCTCGCTTTCGCTTGTGGATGAATATTCAACTCGCCCTTCCACTTATTCTAAGTCTGTAGTGGCCCCTGATCCAGTGTTTCGTCCCTTTGAAATCAACTGCTGTTTGTATATTTACCTGTTTGTATTCATGTTTGTATGCGTGTAAATATTTACTTTATATGTGTCGCAATTAGAAACATAACTATATGTCTATAATTGATGTATTTAGGTCTTCAAGCATCCCAGGTAAGTTAATGTCTGTCACAAAGTAATGCCTTTGCTTAATTTATGACGTACTTCGCCGATCTGGGATCCTAGAAAACAACAATTACTGTAATGCATTAGTGGCTAGGACACACATACAATTACACACTTCACATGGTTTACACAGAAGACGCGGACAAGTCATAAAAACACGTGTGTGCGAAAAAAATGCACCACTGTTCACACTCATATTTTTTCTTCTTTCATTCGTCCGTATACTCATCTTGCATTCACTCATTCATACATTGTCAATTTTAAAAATGTTTTGTCATTGACATAAAATTGGGCTCGTGTTAAACAATATTGAGCCGAAATAAAGTAGTTTTATGTATCACCTTGTTATTTACAAGTTTAAATGTATTGCTTACGGCAATACAACAGAAACTAACTAAGTCTACCTATCTCTAACTATTCTAATGGATAATCGGTTTGATCAGTACCTAGACTGATGATCACTATCATTGTACGGAGTGATGTCTAATTATACTAACTAAGGTATTTAATCTAAACTAAAGTAAATAACTCCTAAGAGGAAGTAAGTTAACTAAATTGTTAATTTATGATATTACGTAAAACAAAGATGTTATTTAATGAATAAAGGATGCTACTAAAGCAAATAATGTAATTAACCTATTTAACTAAATGATGGGTGTAATAAATAAGGTAATTTAAACTAACTAAACTAAATAATAAATGTTATTAAATCATCATCATCATCATCATCAAGTGCCGTGCCGGCTGGCGTAGGCGTTCATAGCTCTCCATAGATCTCGGTCTTTGGTTTTCTGGATCAACTCTGCTGCTGATATTCCTCCATGCCACCGTCTCAATCCATCCAGCATCACTTCTCTTGGTCCACCTCTGCCTCTCTTCCCCTCGATCTTTCCAGTTGTTACGATGTTCTCCAATGCCTCTCTTCTCATCACATGACCGAGGAAAGCTGTTTGTCTCTGTCTTATTGTTGTATATAATGTTCCAGTTTCGTTAGCCTGTTTCAGGCAGTCGTCGTTAGTTACTCTGGCAGTCCAAGGAATTCGCAACATTCATCTCAGGAACCACATCTCTGTTGCTTCTAATGTCTTCTTAATTTGTTCATTTACATTCCAAGATTCATTGCCATACAGCAAAACTGGTTCTACATAGCATTTCAGCACTCTCTTTCTTACATTCAGTGATAGTGACTTATTGCATAAGATACTCTTCATTTTCTGAAATGCGGCTTTTGCCTGCCCTATTCTGCTCCTAATCTCTGTTGTACATCTTCCATCTGATGTTATAAATGCCCCTAGGTATCTAAAATTATCAACTTGGTTAAGGATTTTCCCTTCTATTTCTATGTCACATTTTGGTGTCACCATTTTCTTTGATATTACCATTGTTACTGTTTTCTTGATATTCAAGGAGAGTCCTTTCCTTGCACTCTCTGTTACTACAACGTCTAATAATTGTTGTAGGTCTGTTGAATTATCCGCCACCAATACTGTGTCATCTGCATAGCGTATATTATTTATATTATAACCTCCAACTAGTATTCCTGGCATCTCTTTGATCTCTCTCATTATTACTTCGCTATACAGGGAGAAAAGATCTGGTGACAAGACACACCCTTGTCGTACTCCTAGCTTTATCTGTTCGTAACTACCCTCTTTATTTCCCATTTTAATTGCTGCTACTTGGTTCCAGTAAATATTCTTTATTATTCTTAAATCTTTTCCATCAGTGTTGATATCTTCCAACATTTTAATCAGTTCATCATGTTTTACTTTATCAAATGCCTTAGTATAATCTATGAAGCACAAATATATGTCTCTCTGTTTCTCTATTGACCTTTCTATTAGTGTCCGTAATGTATAAATTGCATTGTTTGTGCCCTTTCCTTCCACAAATCCATACTGTTCTTCACTAATTTCCATTTTTATTTTCTTTTTGGTTCTTCTCATTATGATTCTGAGTTGAAGCTTAGTGATATGGTTTATAAGGTTAATTGTACGAAAATCTTCACAATCAATTGCTCCTGGTCATTTTGGTATAGCTATAAATACAGATTTCAGCATATCACTGGGTAAATATCCACTGCTGTAAATATCATTCAACATTTTGGTTAATATATCTACTCCAAATTCTCCCAATACTTCTAATTCTTCTATTGTGATTTCATCTGGCCCAGCTGTTTTTCCTTTCTTCATACGTTTCATAGCGTCAGCGACTTCTTCTTTCAGAATAGGTGGACCTTCTAAGTTACTATCTTCTGTTAATTCTTCCCTTTCTCCTTCATATAATTCTCTTATATACTCATTCCACCTCTTCATTATAGCATCTTCCTCTAATATTATCTTTCCTGTTTTTGATTTCAAACACCCTGTATTTATTCTTATTTTTCTTCCTGTAAGCTCACTGATTTGTCTGTGCATATTTTTTGTATCTTTAATGGAATTTAATTCAATTTTTTTGCATTGCTCGTTTAACCAACTTTCTTTAGCCTTCCCACATTTATCTTTTATTTCTTTATTTATCTTAGCGTATTCTTGTTTGTCATTTTTACTCTGTTTTCTTTTGTCCATCAGTTTTAAGATATCTTCATTCATCCATTTTTTCTTAGCTATTTTGCCTCTCTCCGGTAATACTTCTTTGCTAGTTTGATGAATGGAGTCCCTTAACATTTCCCATTGTTCATCTATACTCTGTATTTTAGTTATTGCATTGTACCTATTTTTCACAGTCACTCTGTATTGTTCTTGCATTTCTTTATCTATTTTCAGAACCTCTTTATTAAGTCTCATGTTCTTAACCATTTTTTTCCCTCTCTTTAATCTTACTTTTATTTGTCCACATAGTGGTACATGATCACTATTACAGCACCAGGCATTGTCTTTACATTAATTAAAGCATTTCTAAATCTTTTATTAATTAGTATGTAATCAATTTGGTTGCGTATTTTCTTATCAGGGCTTATCCATGTGTACAGTCGTCTTTTATGGTGTTTAAACCATGTGTTTCCAATTATCATATCATTGATATTTGCCCATTCTATTAGCTTTTCCCCTCTTTCATTTCTTGTACCTAAACCATAATTCCCCACTACATCCTCCATTTTTCCCTTTCCTACTTTTGCATTAAAATCACCAAGTATTATCTTTATTTCTTGTGATCCAATTTGAGCCATCGCCATTTCTATTTCGTCGTAAAAGTGTTGTATTTCTTCATCACTACTGCTTGCTGTTGGTGCATATACTTGTATAATATTTATGTCTATTGGTTTGCCTTTGATTTTTACCATAATAACTCTATCTGAAATACACCAGTATCCATTAATTGACTTGGCTGTTTTTTCGTCTAATATTATTCCTACACCTTTTTCATGTGTATCCCCTCCAGAATAAATTATTGTGTGATTGTCAGCTATAATTTTGCCCGATCCCTTCCATCTCATCTCACTAACGCCTAGTATATTCATTTTCATGCTATCCATCTCTCTTAGAACATTGGTCAACTTTCCTAGCTCATTTAATGTCCTAACATTCCATGTTCCTACTCTAAATTTATTTATTTTAGTTAAGATTTTGCCATCAGTAGCTGGATGACGGTCTGGTGTCACCTGTGGCTCATGACTGTCCCTACCGGACGAGGATGCCCTAAGACAGCCATTAACGTCCTTCACTAACTTTGATATATGTTTTGCCATGAAGTCTTTGGAAGATAATGTGGTGGTTTCCCCTTGCCTTCCACATTCACATGGTGGTCTTTTTACCTCTGCCTTTGACAGCCATTTCCGACTGCAAGGACAAGTGAGTGCCCTGCTCTGCTCAGCTGCAGAGTTGTCCACTTATTCCGGTGGATACTCGGTCCCCAGAGCTGTGTTAGCCACACCGTGGTGTGTTTCCATCCTCTACCGCGGGGAGGTGCAGTTGGGATTTTCCCTTCATAAAGTTATGGTCTCTGACCAAAACTCTCCAGTACTTTTAGAGGACGTTATTAAATATGGGTATATAATTAACTAAGTATCAATTTATGGGTGTTTCTAAGGGAAGGTAATTAATTTAACTAACCATTCTATAAGAGAAAAGTGTTAGTTCCCTTAAATGTACTAAAGTCACAAATTGCTAAATTGCTAAATTTATTTAACAATTAATCTATTACATTTCTAATTAAATCTAAGTATATTACCTCGCCGATTTAATTGGCTTCATCGGTAGTAGTCTCCCTATAGAACTGTTTACTATACTTTACTAGTCTACATCTAAATACTATCTACATTTCTAAATCTAAGCATTAGTTGTAAATGTTTCTAACATAATTAAATGATGGTTATTGCTACAACTGTTGTAAATAATCTATCAGTTGAATTATTAGTGGTTCTTCTATTACTACTATTTCTACTATGATGAACGACTAGATAGCTTTAGTGCAGCTTCATTAAAATTATATTATACAACAATAATACATACATGTTACATACATAGACATGTTAGATACTAATCTAACTATCTAACTAATCGTAGGTCCAGGCGATGGTGATCACGACGTGTCGTTCCTCTTGGTCTTTCCTTACGATAGTCTATATACAATTTTCACTGCAACTTATGTGACGATGTACCGTGTCATAATCTGTTCACAATAGTATCACAGTTTGTACGTACTAGATGACTCTATCAATACACTGTTCATGCGTTCAGGCACTACTAGAGTTTTTGGTAAGTTCATGTAATGATACTTGTGTTACACAGTGTCTTCTGTCTTACCATTACTAGCACAGTTTCTATATGAACTAATTGGTAGTAACTGCAGGTAACTGCGGCAGTGTTTCAACTCCTTTCTGCATCACTTCAATGTTCGAAGGTCTCGTGAGCAGATCTGCAAGGGTATTGTTGCTCCCTTTAATATGTCTTAGGGAGAATGAATAATTTTGGAGATCAGTATCGGGGAGGACAACAACAGGAAATAAACAACCTTATACTAGTTTTATTTTTGTTTTAAAAATAAATAAATAAAAAACTAGAACAAGGAAGCACGGCATTGTCCGGAAGATTACGGAACCGGACAAACCCTACCTTGGACCGCAATGTGTCAGGATCAACGCAAGCCAATAAACCAATGCAAAGCCAACACAAGAACCAACCGGAGCGTGAGCTATAACCAGCAGGAGCCAAAATAACATGAAAGAGAGCACAAAGAGGAACAGTGTCAAAACACACAAACCCACGGACCTCCACTCTAACCAACGCTGAAGAAGCAGGTTGAAAGAGACCGAGATTGGAAATTTTGTTTGGAAGATCTGATCTGATCGGATTTAATGGTAGTTCATCCTTTATCATCTGGTTTCACATTTTTAATGTGGCTTGTAAAAGGCCACATTTTCTTGTTGTGATCTTCCGGTCCCCAATATGACGGTTAGGCATTGAACCGCTACGGCCTCTGGAGTGGCTGCGGTTTGCATTCGCATTTTCCTCATGTTAGACTGGTAGTATATGGTTCCATCGCCCTGCTACTGAGTGAGTGTGTACCGCGACTCTGTGAGCTGTAAAGTTCATGTGGAATACTTTTACATCTGTCAGCTTTTGTTTCTTCAGTGAACTGCATGTTCGGAAGAATGGCTACCGACTGTTGCTGAATTGACTGATTTGCCTTTTCAGTTCATGAGTGCATGTTTCAGGAGACTCCCGAAAGTCGACGCTAGAGCTACAGAGTTCGTGCTTAGTGCAGCGCTTTCGCCGTGTCGCCCTGTGGAAAGATACCGTGTGAGAAAACCCGGGTCAATTAAGTCTTTCTGGTGACTGCCGATTCCATCGACGATGAACTGTAATTTTCGTGGAGGGCTTTTGTGTTGGCATTCTGGCGGCGGCATTATGCACAGTGTACCTGTGCTTGCAGTTGGCTTTCCGAGACTCCTTTCTGTTCCACTTTTCACATTGGACAGTGAGGAGAATTGTATGTGATATTCACTGGCACAGGAACGGAGCATAATGGGGAAGTTGGAACCACGACTTACTAACTAACTAACTAACTAACTAACTAACTAACTATCTAACTAACTAACTAACTAACTAACTAACTCCGCCGCGGAGTGAACACGGCAGGAGGTTCTGATCATCAGAAGTAGTCCTCCTCCGAATGTTTCGGCCCATTTACCTACTTAAAATTCTCCGGGGGGGGGGGGGCTGGTCCGTCCGGGCCATGTCTCCGGGTGACATTCCCCTGCCGTGTGAGAGTCCGGTAAATTTCGTTGCCCTTGTTTGTGCTTGTCTCCTAGCTGTGAAGATGTCCGCTCTCATGCCTCTACTCCCTCAGCGAGGAGAGCATCGGCAGTCGGTGCTTGTGCCCTCGCGTGGTCTCTAGGTATGGTGTCCGCCTCGAGTGCTGGAGGTCCCCGGTTCAAGCCCCGGTGATGGCCGGGATGTTTTACGTGGACTTCTAGTAACAACATTTCCCCTGGTCTCTGTGTAGTGAGCTCGGACACACCCGTGTGTATTGCTGCGCTCGGAAAAAAACCCTTGGAATTTGAAAATCGAAAGAGTAGACTAACGGCGCTGCCCGGACAAAATTTCGAGTTAAAAATCTACCCAAGTATTTCAGGATCCTCGCTACGGAGTTCGTGCACTGAGCGGAGATTCTCCAGACTCAGACTTGAGTTAGGAGGAGAGCGGAGCACTTACGAGTTACACCCATGTGCCGTCATGTTGATCCGTCGGCTAAACTAAACTAAACTTGTGTCCTCACACTATCTTAGCACCTGTGCTCGTGGGGAGCCAGCCTCCTCCCCAGCCACGGCCTCTATCGCCTCCATTCGCCTCTCCGTGTTCATTCTTCGTGACCCGTTCATAGCGCCGCACTCTACTAGGAAGCCAATTCTTCCTCTTGATTTCGACCCACCTCTTGGTCTCTGCAACTGAGTGCGACTTACGGACGACGACTACCGCCCTGGTATGGAGGTTGGACTTCGGCCGACATTTGCATGATTTGACGACTGCTGCCATGCGGCGATTGCCCCACCGAACAGTCATGTACTTAGATGTACTACCCTCGCTCGGAGGGAAGGCTACCGAGTCGACACGAGACAGTGCAAGTTCTTGCTCTTAGTTGAGAGATTGTTAGTCGTTCTGCAGTTACCGCTTTAACCATACTAGTTTCCCAATCCAGGTTACGACAATTCCACAGCCAGCACGAGGCCTTTTCGGCTGCCTCACTCAGTTGTTTTTGTGCCCGAGTTCTCGCTTGTCCTTTAATGCCCATTTGCTTTAGCACATCATACACGGAGTGGGAGACTAGACCTCTTGCGCCTACCTCAACGGCGAATACAAGATTAAGTGATACCGTTAAACTTGTTTAAATAAAACTAAGTGTGAATGAGAATACTTAGAGTATGAACGAATTTCTATTGAAAGATTTTAGTATGCATGAGAGCAAATGATTACTCCAACATCATCATCAACAAGTAATGTGTAGGTAATTACACCGTGCTATAAATGTAATATTATCTTGTGTGTATGAATGTATATGTTGTATTCATACATTTAAACATATAACACACACACACACACACACACACACACACACACACACACACCATACCTTGTAAATACACACTATTTTGCACTAAACAGAAGTTAGTTGCGTATCCTTTACAGGACGTTTGTAGTCAACACCAGCATTTTCTTGCTATTGTTGATGTCTTGGCAAGTTTACGTTCAGTAGTTTGCCATTGCTTTCTGAACGGCCGGCACCCATACCATTTCATAAAATACCACTGCTAAATACCACTGCTAAATCGCACGGAGCCGTGTTTCGAGCGCGGGTATACGGTTTTACAAACCGCGTCTATTACACCTTCGCCACTGTGCCCGACGTACTAAGTAACCGCTTATTTCTTTCTTTAAAAAATATAAAAAAATTAGCACTTGGATTGTATTACGACATTTTGGCTGAGATCAAAGTGTAGGTATCTGTTCGTGTATCACGATACTTTGGCTGGGATCACAATGTAGTATCTAATTTTGTATCACGGCATTTTGGCTGAGATCAACAATGTAGTATCTAATTTTGTATCACGGCATTTTGGCTGAGATCAACAATGCAGTATCTAATTTTGTATCACGGCATTTTGGCTGAGATCAACAATGTAGTATCTAATTTTATATCACGGCATTTTGGCTAGATCAACAATGTAGCATCTCATTTTTTATCACGGCAGTTTTGGCCTGATATCAACAATGCAGTATCTAATTTTGTATAACGGCATTTTGGCTGAGATCAACAATGTAGTATCTAATTTTGTATCGCAACATTTTGGCAGATATAAAATTGTAGTATCTTTTCTTGTATCACGACATTTTGGTTGAGATGAAAAGGTAGTATCTGTTTTTGTATCACGACATTTTGGTTGAGATCAAAGTGTAGTATCTGTTCTTGTATCACAACATTTTGGCTAAGATCAAAGTGTAGTATCAATTCTTGTATCACGACATTTTGGCTTACATCAAAGTTCAGTATCAATTCTTATATCACGACATTATGGCCAATATCACAGTGTAGTATCTTTTCTTGTATCACGACATTTTGGTTAAGATCAAAGTGTAGTATCTGTTCTTGTATCACGACTTTGATTAAGGGTAGACTGACTTATCTGCACTTGATCTGGCCATGACCTCTCTCAGAGTTGGTCATCACAATGACGTACAGGGACTTGGAACCTCGTGGGGCGTCTCTTGTTCCTGGGGAACACATATAGGAACCTGGAGCCTCATGGTTCGGCTCTTGTTCCTGGTGAACACATACAGGGACTTGGAACCTCATGGTGCGGCCGTTGCCCCTGGGGAACACATACAGGAACTTGGAACCTCGTGGGGAGTCTATTGTTCCTGGGGAACACATATAGGGACTTGGAGCCTCATGGTGCGGCTCTTGTTCCTGGGGAACACATACAGGGAATTGGAGCCTCATGGTGCTGCCCTTGTTCTTGGGGAACACATACAGAAAATTGGAGCCTCATGGTGCGGCTCTTGTTCCTGGGGAACACATATAGGGACTTGGAATCTCATGGGGCGGTTCTTGTTCCTGGGGAACACATACAGGGTCTTGGAACCTCATGGGGCGGCTCTTGTCCTTGGGGAACACATACAGGGACTTTGAACCTTATGGGACGGCTCTTGTCCGTGTTGAACTCATACAGAGACTTGGAAGCTCATGGGGCGGTTCTTCGCCTTGGGGAACACATACAGAGACTTGGAAACTAATGGGGCGGCTCTTGCCCCTGGGGAACACATACAGGGTTTTGGAACCTCATGGGGTGGCTCTTGTTCCTGGGGAACACATACAGGGATCTGGAACCTCATGGGGCGACTCGTGCTCCTGGGGAACACATACGGGGACTTGGAACCTCATATAGCGGCTATTGTTCCTGGGGAACACATACAGGGACTTGGAACATCATATAGCGGCTCTTGTTCTTGGGGAACACATACAGGGACTTGGAATCTCATATAGCGGCTCTTGTTCCTTGGGAACACATACAGGGACTTGGAACGTCATGGGGCGGCTCTTGTTCCTGGGGAATACATACGGTGACTTGGAACCTCATGGGGTAACTCTTGTTCCTGGGGAACACATACGGGGACTTGGAACCTCATGGGGTAACTCTTGTTCCTGGGGAACACATACAGGGACTTGGAACCTCATGGGGTAACTCTTGTTCCTGGGGAACACATAGGGGACTTGGAACCTCATGGGGTAACTCTTGTTCCTGGGGAACACATACGGGGACTTGGAACCTCATGGGGTAAATCTTGTTCCTGGGGAACACATACAGGGACTTGGAACCTCATGGGGTAACTCTTGTTCCTTGGGAACACATACGGGGACTTGGAACCTCATGGGGTAACTCTTGTTCCTGGGGAACACATACGGGGACTTGGAACCTCATGGGTCGGCTCTTGTTCCTGGGGAACACATACGGGAACTTGGAACCTCATGGGGTAACTCTTGTTCCTGGGGAACACATACGGGGACTTGGGACTCATGGGTCGGCTCTTGTTCCTGGGGAACACATACGGGAACTTGGAACCTCATGGGGTAACTCTTGTTCCTGGGGAACACATACGGGGACTTGGAACCTCATGGGGTAACTCTTGTTCCTGGGGAACACATACGGGGACTTGGAACCTCATATAGCGGCTCTTGTTCCTGGGGAACACATACAGGGACTTGGAACCTCATGGGGTAACTCTTGTTCCTGGGGAACACATACGGGAACTTGGAACCTTATGGTGCGACTCTTGCCCCGGGGGAACCCTGAGCCATAAAAGTTAAGTACATTTTTAATATTCAGGACACACAAGCACACATTTTCACAGCTATGTTCATTAGCAATGTGTAATGTTTCCCCCTTACTTAACATATAATGTATGCAGTTATCACTGTTTTTCAACATTATTATTATCATTATTATTATTATTATTGTTATTATTATTATTATTATTATTATTATTATTATTATTATTATTATTATTATTATTATTATTATTATTATTTCATTCAGGAAAACAACAATGTGATGGACCCGTTTCAGGCCATATACCTTTATAGAAGAATGCATCTCGCTTCTGGGCCTTTTAGCTAAGATCAAAGTGGTGTACTTGTATTTGATCTTACCAGGGCCACATACAGAGGCGGTCGTCCAGATGACACACAGGGGCGTGTGACCGTGAGCCCTTATTTTAAACTATAAAAAATTTAAAAGAATCACGCACATTGGGTAAACCCATATGAAAGCCTGATTTCATATAAAATATTTAACATGTTTACACATTCACGTCCGTCCATCTGTTGAACTGAAGAATTTACGAGGATCCAAGTGTGTTATTCTGAAGGAATAAGTTTTACTGTAAGTTTTACTTTGGAATTGCAATTACTGAAAACATCAATTTATCGATATGAATTCAAACATCGCTACATTTGCCGTTCCAGAATAATAAATATTACCAGTCATTACACAGACATTAGAGAATGTTACTGCATTTGACGTCTGGGGTCGTTTTGTATTTGCAAATGTAAAGGAAAACGTACAATGCACATTGTAAGTACACACTGTGCTGTATGAATTATAATTACATTAAACTTAGGAAGACATGTAATTCTAATACATGAAAGGGACATAACATAAGTACAGTTCAAGGGAAGTTACTAAAAGTAGCATGAATGTATTATGTGATTTAAATAATTGTAGCATTTATCTTAATCTTTTATAAAATTGTCACAAAAATTAATAAGTGTTATATGCCTCATGAATAATACATAGTAAGTGTAAACTATCTTTAAATTTTGTGTAAAACTAGAAGCTTTATTTTAGATGTTTGAGAATTTAAAAGATTATTGTTCAATACGTTCTCGATATTTTATGAAATATTTTATTCTTTTTGTGGATACTCAGACTACAAATATGAGTAAAATGTTGTCCGGCCTGTAAGAGGCCAAACATTCTAAAAACATCGCTACCTGACACTATTAGCTAAGATCACAGTGTAGTGTTCTCCCCCCTCCTCCACCTGCTGCACTTGATCTGACCAAGCTTCTTGGGCGGTCAACTAACAATGCCAGTGAACCGTTGTGGGCTTAACTGATTCCGTACCAAACAAAAAGTGGGTTTGAACCAAACAGAAATTGATGGCAGAAAATGAGAAATATGGGTGTGTCACAATAATGATGTAAATATTTGAATAACAAAGACACAAACCATAGAATGTAGAGTAAAATAACTAGATACATCGATAAAGTTGAAATATACACATGTTCACACAGTAATATCAATTGTTTACCATGGTAATTTTAAATTGACTACCATGTCTTTCTGTTTACACAAAATTAGCTTACGTAGATGAATCATTAGGGCTTCTGCAAACTCTAACAAACGACTATTTTTGTATTAAACAACACGCGAAAAGTGCTGTCTCTATCAATGACATGACCGGTTTCCAAGACATGACGTGCAATGGACGACGCCGTAAGTTTTTATTTGTGGTGCGTCAGTCTTCCCATGATCCCATCGCCTGTGTGCAATATCTTGTCAACCCACTTTGGTACGTATTCAACAACCCTGCTGTGTAGCTGTCGCTCTGTTCTGCCGATGTTGGTAGACTAGCACCTGCATGTGAAATGGTAAATGGAATTTGATGTGGCGTAAAGAGGAGTATATTCTTTTACTGCTAGGGTGGGAATTTGTGTGGTTCTGTACCTAATAACTGGAGTTGCAGCACAGAATGTTCGGCCGACTGCTGTAATGAGCCGGTCCTGTAGACGTTGCATTTCGTCATCCCCTCGTAAGGTTAGCTGGTTAAAAACCGTGAGCTTAGAGACTGTAGTTACGTCTGATTTTGGTTTCGGTTGTTGGCAGTGGCGCTTTATAAATCCGGTGGAGTACCCATTCAGGTGTAATACAATCTTCAGGGTTTCAGTTTCCTCTGTCAGTGTGTCCTGGGTGCATATCTTCCTAGCACGGTCATTAGCACATTGGCACCTTGCCGTCTTGACAGACGATGATTTGTGCTTTAAAGAGGCATAATAACTTTTACCTATGGTGGTAGCGAATGTAGCTGATAAGGGTGCATGTGAACACGTTGTCATTTCCACCATCATGCACCATCTTACGTCTCACACGCTCGGTGTGTGACTTATCTGCAATAATTTTTACCTTTGTCTTTATTCCATTTCTGATGTTTGCCCTCCATGCAACACGTTCAGCGGCGACTTACTCCCACTGTGCATTATCAATGCCTGTATCAATCATGTCCCGCTTACACACATCTTTGTATCGTAGTAGAGGCCGACCCTGAGATGTCTTACCAATCTGTAATTCACCAAAAAAATATGTCCTTTGGTATTTTACCATCATCCATCCTCCTCACATGTCCTATCCATCTAAGTCTACGAAGACTGAGCATGGAATACACCGTCACACAACCTGATCTTTCCAATACTTCAGTATTTGTGATTTTGTCTTGCCACTTAATACCAAGATTTCTTCAAAGACACCGCATATGAAAGCCGTTTTAACGTTTCTCTTGGTGTGAGTAAGTTGTCCAGGTTTCACTGCCATAAAGAAGAGTACTAAGAACACAGGCTTGATAGGCAAGGACTTTTGTTTTGGCAGTAAGCTTCCTGTTTTCCCAGACTCGTTTTCTTAACCTGTTCATTGTTGTTGCTGCCTTACCAATCTGGATGTTGATTTCCTGATCTAAGGATAATTTGCTATTTACCACTGATCCTAGATATGTAAAATGGTCTACTATCTCTAGTTCGGCGTCGTCAATAAAGATTGATGGCACCCCATGAGCACCCTGTGACACAATCTGTGTCTTCTTTTTGCTAATTGTTAAACCAAATTCAGAACAAGTACTGGAGAATGCAGATAGCAGACATTGCAATTCTTCCTCAGAGTGGGTCGTAACTGCAGCATCATCTGCAAAAAGCAACTCTCTGATCAGTACCATCCTAATTTTGGTCTTGGCCTTCAATCTCTGAGCATTGTAGAGACCGCCATCTGAGCGTGAGTGAATGTATATACTACCATCCTGATCACGAAAGGCATATTTCAGTAGAAGTGAAAAGTATATTCCAAAGAAGGTGGGAGCTAGTACACAACCTTGCTTAACTCCACTGTTGATTTCAAACTCTTCAGAAGCTGCACCATCAAACTTGATTATACCCTTCATGCCTGTGTGGAACGATTCCACAATGGACAGAAGAGTTGGTGGGCAGCCAATCTTCTTTAGTGCCTTGAACAGACCCTCAAGACAGACCAAATCAAATGCCTTTGTGAGGTCGATGAAGGCAATAAACAGTGGTTGATTCTGTTCACGGCATTTTTCTTGCATTTGTCGCAATGAGAATATCATATCAATGGTAGACCGGTTTTGTCGAAAGCCACACTGTGATTCGGGATAGAATTGATCTCCTAGGACTTGAAGTCTGCGCAGAACAATTCTGGCAGATACCTTTCCAACAATACACAGAAGTGAGATACCCCTATAATTTTTGCAGTCGCTCCGATCGCCCCTGTTCTTGTACAGTGTTATGATGCTTCAATCTTTGAAATCCTGTGGAACTTGTCCTTCTCGCCAGAATAGTTCTATTAGCTGGTCGATCTGTAGAGTGAGTGTGTCTTGCCCACTCCTGATAACCTCTATTAGAATCCCATCCTTACCCGGAGCCTTGCCAGATGCAAGTTCATTTATAGCACACTTAACTTCTGTTATGTTGGGAAGTGTGTCCAGGTGGTCAAGAGTTGGTAGAGCCTCTATGGCGTTGAGGGCATCATCCGCTAGTTTGCTCTCTCTTGAGTAAAGCTCCAAATAGTGCTCTACCCATCAGTCCATCAGCTGTTTCTTATCAGTTATGATTTCTCCAGTCAAGGTTTTCAATGGTGCACTTCTTTTGATCACTGGAGCACAGGCTTTCTTTATTCCTTCATACATGCTTCTGATGTTTCCCTTATCACTTGCGATTTGAATGGACTCATATAACTGGATCCAATAATCATTTGCACACTGCCTGGCAGCCTTTTGCACATCCTTCCCAGCTTGCTTTAGCTCACTCAGAGTGTTACGCGTTGGTCTTTCCTTGTTTCTTAAGAAAGATATCTTCTTCTTCTCAATAAAGGGCTGCAGATTCTGGCTGTTTGCCGCAAACCAGTCCTGCCTCTTATGATCCACAGTGCCGTAAACCCCTACGGCAGTTTTATGAAGAGTTTCTTTAAGTTGACCCAACTTTTCATTTACTGTACAATTTTCTGGTGTATCAGTTAAAGCATCTTCAAGTTGCTGTTGGAACTGAAAGCACTTTTCAGGATCGTGAGTGTTAATAATATTAATCCTGGGGCTAGATTTGTGTTTAGCTGTGTAGATTCTCTTTGGTCTCAGTCTAACCCTTGCAACAACCAAAGAATGATCTGTATCACAGACAGCACTGTGGTAACTTCGAGTCAATGATATATGGTTCAGATGTTGTCTCCGTGTGATGATGAAGTCCAGCTGGTGCCAATGGCCGGATCTTGGATGTTTCCATGTGACCTTATGCAGCTCTTTTGTTTTAAAGAAGGAGTTTGTAATACATAGGTCATTTCTAGTGCAATGCTCTAGCAGCCTTTGCCCATTTTCATTCATGCGACCGATGCTGTATTTTACAAGGCACACTGGCCATGACTCGAGTCTTTGCCCACACGAGCATTGAAATCACCGAGCATATAAATGTAGTCAGATTTTGGAACTGCCTTGATCACGGAGTCTAACTTCTCATAGAACGAATCCTTCACATCATCCGAGGAATCGAGTGTCGGTGCATGTGCAGTAATAATGGTGGCAAAACCACAAGAGGTTGCCAAGCGCAGGGATAATAGTCTTTCATTTCCTCCTGCTGAAATTTTAATCATTCCGAGCTGCGAATTCTTCACTGCAAATCTCACACCGTGTTGCCTTTTTTCTGCCTGCCCTCTGTGTAATTGTTTTCCCTGAGTGACCCTTCTTCAGCGAGGCGAGTCTCCTGCAGGCCAGCAATATCAATGTTAAGAAAATTGAGTTCGGCATCAATCACAGCCGTTTTTCTCACTTCGTTAATATTGGTCAAGTCAGTGGAAAATCCTGGACATATGGTTCTCAAGTTCCAGGTTGCAAGCCGTAGCTTGAGGTTTCTGTTTTTTCTTTTTATTAGTACCTGGTGCATTGATTTTACAGCCTGCGATGCAGATTTTGTCCTAGCCCCAAGCACCCATTGAAGCAGGCAGGCTGTGGCGGATCAGCACCCAACTGGTCGGGGGCTACCCACCTTGAGGCGGGCGGTAGCTGGTCAGTGACACCTGTAGGTGTCTCCCACCGAGTATGGGACGTTGTAACTAAGTCGAAAATGAGGTTGGCAACCTCAGTTTTGACGTCATATTTTAATATATGAAGGTTATAGCTCCACATAGAAAGCGGAGCCAAAGCGGACCTCATTTTCAAGGGATGCAACCCATGAATAAATAATCGAACGTATATTTGCTCTGTTACTTCCCTTTATTTTTTGCGAATTTTTTTTAAAATTATTAATAATTGCTGATAGTATTTGTTGTTGTGGGGTGGTACCAATAAATGTTATACTACTCAGCCTACAACTGATATCAATAAATGTTGTACTACCCAGCCCACGACTGGTACCAATAAATGTTATACTACCCAGCCCACGACTGGTACCAATAAATGTTGTACTACCCAGCCTACGACTGGTACAAATAAATGTTGTACTACCCAGCCAACGAGTGGTACCAATAAATGTTGTACTACCCAGCCCACGACTGGTACCAATAAATGTTGTACTACCCAGCCCACGACTGGTACCAATAAATATTGTACTACCCAGCCTACGACTGGTACCAATAAATGTTGTACTACACAGCCTACGACTGGTACCAATAAATGTTGTACTACCGAGCCTATGACTGGTACCAATAAATGTTGTACTACCGAGCCCACGACTGGTACCAATAAATGTTGTACTACCGAGCCTACGACTCTTACCAATAAATGTTGTACAACCCAGCCAGGGACTGGTACCGATAAATGTTGTACTACCCAGCCCACGACTGGTACCAATAAATGTTGTACTACCGAGCCTACGACTGGTACCAATAATTGTTGTAGTACCCAGCCCACGACAGGTACCAATAAATGTTGTACTACCCAGCCCACGACTAATACCAATAAATGTTGTACTACCCAGCCTACGACAGGTACCAATAAATGTTGTACAACCCAGCCCAGGACTGGTACCGATAAATGTTTTTTGATACTATCAACGTTAATGGCACTCTTGGCGACCTTCACAATGATACTATCAACGTGCATGACACTCTTAGCGTCCTTAGAAATGATACTATCCACGTGCATGACACTCTTAGCGTTCTTAGCAATGATACTATCAACGTGCATGACACTCTTAGCGTCCTTAGCAATGATACTATCAACGTGCATGACACTCTTAGCGTCCTTAGCAGTGATACTATCAACGTGCATGATACTCTTGGCGTCCTTAGCAATGATACTATCAACGTGCATGACACTTTTAGCGTCCGTGGCAATGATACTATCAACGTTCATGACACTCTTGGCGTCCTTAGCAACGATACTATCAACGTTCATGACACTCTTGGCGTCCTTAGCAACGATACTATCAACGTTCATGACACTCTTGGCGTCCTTAGCAACGATACTATCAACGTTCATGACACTCTTGGCGTCCTTAGCAACGATACTATCAACGTTCATGACACTCATTGCGTCCTCAACAATGATACTATCAACGTGCATGACACTCTTGGCGTCCTTAGCAACGATACTATCAACGTGCATGACACTCTTGGAGTCCTTAGCAACGATACGATCAACGTGCATGACACTCTTGGCATCCTTAGCAATGATATTATCAACATAAATGACACTCTTGGCGTCCTTAGAAAGATACTATTAACGTGCATGACACTCCTCGCGTCCTTAGCAACGATACTAGCAACGTCATGACACTCTTGGCGTCCTTAGCAGCGATACAATTAACGTGCATGACACTCTTAGCGTCCTTAGCAACGATACTATCAACGTGCATGACACTCGTGGCGTCCTTAGCAACGATACTATCAACGTTCATGACACTCTTGGCGTCCTTCACAATGATACTATCAACGTGCATGACACTCTTGGCGTCCTTAGCAAGATACTATTAACGTGCATGACACTCCTCGCGTCCTTAGCAACGATACTAGCAACGTCATGACACTCTTGGCGTCCTTAGCAACGATACAATTAACGTGCATGACACTCTTAGCGTCCTTAGCAACGATACTATCAACGTGCATGACACTCGTGGCGTCCTTAGCAACGACACTATCAACGTTCATGACACTCTTGGCGTCCTTCACAATGATACTATCAACGTGCATGACATTCGTGGCACCCTTAGAAACGATACTATCAACGTTCATGACACTCATGGCGTCCTCAACAATGATACTATCAACGTGCATGAAACTCTTGACGTCCTTAGCAACGATACTACCAACATCAATGACATTATTGGCGTCCTTAGCAACGATACTATCAACGTTCATGACACTCTTTGCGTCGTTAGCAACGATACTCTCAACGTGCATGACACTCTTGGCGTCCTTAGCAACGATACTAGCAACGTCATGACACTCTTGGCGTCCTTAGCAACGATACTATTAACGTGCATGACACTCTTGGCGTAGTTTGCAACGATACTATTAACGTGCATGACACTCTTGGCGTCCTTAGCAACGATACTATCAACGTACATGACACTCTTGGCATCCTTAGCAACGATACTAGCAACATACATGACACTCTTGGCGTTCTTAGCAACGATAATATTAACGTGCATGACACTCTTGGCGTCCTTAGCAACGATACAATCAACGTTCATGACACTCGTGGCGCCCTTAGCAATGAAATTATCAACATACATGACACTCTTGGCGTCCTTAGCAACGATACTATTAACATGCATGACACTCCTGGCGTCCTTAGCAACGATACTAGCAACGTCATGACACTCTTGGCGTCCTTAGCAACGATACTATCAACGTGCATGACACTCGTGGCGTCCTTAGCAATAATACTATCTAAGCCCAGAAGTCACAAACAATATGTGGCACGATTTATTGCCTGGCATATTTCGCTGCATCTCGTCAGGGGCATATTGCATAGTTATATATTATAAAAAGTGAATAAATGAATAATATTTAAACTGAAATAATTATTACACGTGGTCACAATTATTTTTTGAATGTTGAACATCTTTTATCCTCACGGTAATTTCAAGATGATCTGATGTACAGAGACCAATGAAGTAGGTATCGGGATAGTTTTATACCTGAACCGTCTTGGGTTACGGCTGCCTCACAGAGTTGTTTTTGTGCCCGAGTTCTTGCTTAGTCCTGTGTGCCTAACTGTTTTAGCACGTCATACACGGAGTGGGAGACCAGGCCTCTTGTGCCTCCCCAAACGGCGAACAGTGTACCTGCCATATAGCGTAAAAACGGAATGACGTCATAGAAAGTATGTAGAAATCCTATAAGCCGAAAACCCTATAGAGAAACTAGGAGACAAGTTGTCAACAGCGAAAACGTCATACTGACGTAGATTAACAACAAACAGATAGGCAGGGACGATCAAAGAAGAAAGCAGGGCCATTTTGATCATGGAGCAATTTAGCGTGGCTAGGGACTTGTTGGCATTTATCAATGGCTATAAAGATAACAACAGATGGAAGAATGTTGTAGAAGATCGATAGCGCCACATATTAAGAAACTGCGGGCAGGGACCTAGACATAATCTATGCAGCAGCGAAGCCAGACTGAGTGAATGGAAAGAAGGATGTATAAGGATATATAGAAGCAATGGCGAACACTTTGTGAAGAACAGGTTTGATTGTATTTAGAATATGTATTCTTGTAACAATAACTTAAATGCCCGCCTGACAACAACAGGCAATTTAAGGATTCCAGATGATATTGATTGCAACAAACATTTTCAGCTGTAGTATTAAACAGCGTTCATTATTGTTGAAGCCAGAAGTCTGCTTCGTCTTTTACGTTCACAGTTGAAGCTCCAGTTGCTGTCACTTTTGCTTGTTGTCGTTAAGCCGAATGTATTTACACCTGCTGTTGGGTTCGTGCATTTATAGATAAGGGATGCTAATAATAAGGAGTCAACAGTATGGCGGTACCCTTCCTGTCTCAGACTTGCGACCATGTCACTATACTTCTCTATCGTGTACGTGTGCTGCTCCACGATTCTCGACTTATATGGAACGGTCAGCTCAATCAGTGTTAGCTGTTTGACCGGCGAGGAGTGAAGTATAATGTCAGGGCGCAATCGAAACTGTTGGATCACTTCCGGGTGCGCACAACGGCCCTTCAGTTCCACAGTCAGTACACAGTCATCCGCGCTCTCGACAATGGACGGTAAGTCGGCCGCGAATTCTTTCTTATCTATACGTTGCTGTCCAGCTCTGATGAAGTAAATCCTCATCGGCCTCGCCCTGACCACTGTGTTCACCCTTATTTGGCTTCATCCACTGCGGCTGCCAGCTCAGCAATAACTTTATTGTGGCGCCGTGTGAATCGGCCTTAGCAAAGGGCTACTTTGTATGCAAACAGTACGTGTTCCGCTATCTTGACGTTCTTACAGATGGGGCAGGACGGGTCGATGGTTTTACCCCACTAGACCAGGCTGGCGACTATTGGCAGGACATCGCAGAGGGATCGGACGACGAAACTTACGTGCAGTGGTGCCATACACCATATCCCTTTCCAGGTTAGGGTCTTCTGCAATATCCGTTCCCATGACATCCACTGGCCCTACTGCGCCTGCTTGGGAGCCTGTTGTACTCTCTTTTCGCGGATCTCTTGAACTACCATGTCTCTGCGTTCCTTGCTCGTAGCCGTTGACCACAACGAAGCTTTGTTATGGTTCCTCAAACCCATTCTATCTGACTGGGTGTGACTTCATTCTTAAGTGATGCCTATTCAGCTTCGACTGCGCTGTCGATTTAATATTGAGCACTGTGGATACGGAATGGATCTGGATGCTCGGCCTTTTGGTTAAGATCAAAGTGTAGTATCTGCACTCGATCTTACCAGGGCCACATGCAGAGGCCACCATCCATATGACACACAGGGGCGTATGACCTTATGGGGCGGCTCTGACCCTCTGGGGATCCGCGAGGCCTTATGTAAAAAGAAAACTAAAAAGAAACCATGCACTTTAGGCAAACCCGTATGAAAACGGTATTTAATATAAAACATTCGACATTTTTACACATCCACTTCTGCCCATCTATTGAACTGAAGAATTTACGAGGATCCAAGTGTGTTATTCTAAAGGATACACTGTCAGTTTAACTTTAAAAATGCAATGACCGAAAAGAACAATTTATCGATATGAATGAATTCAAACACCGCTACATTAGCCGTTCCAGAATAATAAATTGTATCCAGTCATTACACAGAAATTTAGGGAATCGTGCTACATTTGAGTCTGGGGGTCTTGTTGTAATTGCAATTATAAAGGAAATCACACAATGTCCCTTGTAAATGCACACTGCTTTGTACGAAATAAAACCACATTAAACTTAGGAAGACATTTAAATAAAATATTGGAAGGGACATAATAGCATAAGTTTATTTCGAGGGACATTACTTAAAGTAGCATGAATGTAATAAGTAATTTACATAATTATATTATTATCTTTACTTTTATAACATTGTCATAGAATATAGCAAAGGCTACATGCTCCATAAATAATGAGATAATAATTTAAATTATCTTTACAGTTTGTGTATAAGTAAGAGATTTGTTTTAGATGTGGATAATTTTATAAATCATTTTTCTACATCTCCTCAATATTTCATATGATATTTCATTCTTTAATGATATATATATGGATATTAAAAGTTTTCCGATTATATAAATCTGAACACTACAGGGGTTACCAAAAAACACTCACAAAATTCTGGTACCATTGCCCAGCAGGAGAATGTCAAAGACTTAGAGGGAAGACCACCCTGAATGAGTGGTCTACCTCAAGTAGATTAGAGGTAACCCAGTGCCCCTACATGAGGGCAGGGTAGGTGTAGGGAGTAGATAGGAAGGGGAACTATCAAATAGTTCTCTCATGAGACACGGAGGTGTCAACCAGAGAGTAAGCACTCTGGTCACGGAATAATCACGCCAACATGATAGACACGAAGAACTAGAATGAAACTCAAGAGAGGCCACTACTCTAAGCGTGTTGAATGATGCAGCACGCAAAAGCCGTAGTGCGCCCCAGGTCCTTCCGCGTACTGTGTAAACAGCACGCGGAGGATAGTCAGACAGGGGACAGACTTCGTAGGGAACACATCGCTTAGCGTCGATGCGTATTTCTTTAGCCGAGTAGATAGAATTAGCAGTAGGGTTAGGAACGACTAGTGATAGGCAATTCTGTGTATTCATGTGTGATTTATTAGCGACCGTTTTGTGCATGTATGTAATGTAAAGAGCCAGTGGCAATAAAATGTGTAATCAATTCCTCTCGTACGACTGACAAATCTTTTTGTGTGGTGCGAGAGAAGTTTATCCCATAATGCCTGAAGCATCGCTTGATGACAGAGAACTGCGTGTCAGGTGTGTGGCGTTGCCGCCCGTTGGTCCAACAAATGCCCAGCAAATCACACAAACAAACCGGTTGTGGCAAAAGAAGATCTAATAAATGTTCCACCTCTGAGAAGACAAAGACCATCACAACATCAACAAAATGAACAGCAGGGAAAACAAGGTGAACAACAGCTCAAACAACAAGAACAGCAACAAATGGATACGCCAACAGACAACCAAGAAAACTACATTCTGGGAACACAAACAGAAGAACAGTTTACAACGGTTGTTAACTCCTAAAACAGAAAAAGACAACTACGAGGATTAAGTCCAAACTTAAAAAGGAGTACTATTGAAGAAGAAGAGGAAGAAGAAGAAGAAGAAGAAGAAGAAGAAGAAGAAGAAGAAGAAGAAGAAGAAGAAGAAGAAGAAGAAGAAGAAGAAGAAGAAGAAGAAGAAGAAGAAGAAGAAGAAGAAGAAGAAGAAGAAGAAGAAGAAGAAGAAGAAGAAGAGAAGAAGAAGAGAAGAAGAAGAAGAAGAAGAAGAAGAAGAAGAAGAAGAAGAAGAAGAAGAAGAAGAAGAAGAAGAAGAAGAAGAAGAAGAAGAAGAAGAAGAAGAAGAAGAAGAAGAAGAAGAAGACAAAGAAGAAGAAGACAAAGAAGAAGAAGAAGAAGAAGAAGAAGAAGAAGAGAAGAAGAAGAAGAAGAAGAAGAAGAAGAAGAAGATAGAAGAAGAAGTAAGAAGAAGAAGAAGGAAGACGAAGAAGAAGAAGAAGAAGAAGAAGAAGAAGAAGAAGAAGAAGAAGAAGAAGAAGAAGAAGAAGAAGAAGAAGAAGAAGAAGAAGAAGAAGAAGAAGAAGAAGAAGAAGAAGAAGAAGAAGAAGAAGAAGAAGAAGAAGAAGAAGAAGAAGAAGAAGACGAAGAAGAAGAAGAAGAAGAAGAAGAAGAGAAGAAGAAGAAGAAGAAGAAGAAGAAGAAGAAGAAGAAGACGAAGAAGAAGAAGAAGAAGAAGAAGAAGAAGAAGAAGAAGAAGAAGAAGAAGAAGGAAGAAGAAGAAAACTCACCAACCAAATCAACGCCCCTCAAAAAAGTAAAGAAAAACCGAAAATATTGACGAAACCAACAACAACGACACCTTAGATAATAAAACTGAATCAGAACTGATATCTATGAACACTACTGGCACTGACCATGACATCAAAGAAGATGGCCAACTGTCTTAACATCTACAATCAGATCAAGTCTACATCAAGAAAACAAAAAAAATAACTATCTCAACAAGACAACCTCGTTTGTCTCTGATTTCTTATTACTGTTAGTCAACAATATCATTTGCTTGTTTTGATTAATTTATGATGACTAATGATATTATTATTATTAGTCTGAACATTTCAGGTTTACGCACAAAACAAAAACACATCGTCACACTCATACACAAATACAAACCCGACCTCATCCTCCTACAAGAAACAAACATATGCGAATACACACACGCAAAGCAAATCACTACACAATTAGGGCTCAGACACTCATGCTTCAGCCTGTCGACACATCGTACAAGTTCAGGAACCGCCATACTGCAGACTTCAGACAAATGGGACATTACTGACACACACAACGACGACTAAATAGACATTACCATCATACAAGTTAGAAACAACACACACACACAACATACACACACAACACACACACACCACACACACACACACACACACACACACACACACACACACACAATATGAAACTGTATGGGCTCACATTTCCATGTGACCCCACAACAACGAACAATGAAACATGGCCACAACTAACACAACATATCACAGACATGCTACACAGGTATAAATATAAAAATAAAAATCCACAAACAAAGAGATATCATGCTCGGCTGCTGCTTTATGCCGTTTCCGAGCGGCTTTCCACTGAACTCTTATCTCTTCTAGCAGCTTCTGTCGCCTGGTCTTCTCCGGGCTAGCTGCTTCCTTCCTCTCGCTGCTACCAAATTGACGTAGCAAGTGGAGGTATACAATCACTCCGAACTTTTGCCCTTTCTCATCTAGTGACGTGTGTTTTAGCTCATCCTCTAAAACACGGGACATCGTCTCATCTAATCGCGCCCAATATGCCTTCTCTGTGGCAGGAGGGTTATTTGATCTTAGCTCTGAGACTATCGGAAGGTTGCTCGGGTGCGTCAGAGGTGACATCGACTTGAGTCTTCTCAGCTCTGTGGGGTTCTCCCTGGTGACATCGACATGAGTCTTCTCAGCTCTGTGTGGTTCTCCCTGGTGACATCGACTTGAGTCTTCTCAGCTCTGTGTGGTTCTCCCTGGTGACATCGACATGAGTCTTCTCAGCTCTGTGTGGTTCTCCCTGGTGACATCGACTTGAGTCTTCTCAGCTCTGTGGGGTTCTACCTGGTGACATCGACTTGAGACTTCTCAACTCTGTGGGGTTCTCCTTGGTGACATCGACTTGAGTCTTCTCAGCTCTGTGGGGTTCTCCCTGGTGACATCGATTTGAGTTTTCTCAGCTCAGTGGGGTTCTCCTTGGTGACATCGATTTGAATCTTCTCAGCTCTGTGGGGTTCTCCTTGGTGACATCGATTTGAGTTTTCTCAACTCTGTGGAATTCTCCCTGGTGACATCGACTTGAATCTTCTCAGCTCTGTGGGGTTCTCCTTGGTGACATCGATTTGAGTTTTCTCAGCTCTGTGGGGTTCTCCCTGGTTGAGATCCTCTGACGACTTATTGTTATCTCTCTCACGGGAGCGCTGTCGTGTCTCGTGTGATGTACTCTCGCGCGTCTTTTGTCCAGCGTCAATTCTCATTCCCCGTTGGAGGCGAAGGTTTTACCACAAACGCATGCCCAGCCCGGTCGTTTGGATGAAGTCATGGTCGGTTGGACAGATAGGGTCGTCAACGTGTGGTCACTGATTGATCCTTTATGCCCCTCAATTAGTTTAGCTGCAGAAAAAAACTATTCCAAAATTAAAGAAATAGGGTCGTCAGACATGGATGATTGAAGAAATTTTACATCTAATGGAAACAAGAAGACAGAACAAAATTAATCCTGCCAAATACAAAGAAATTCACAGAAAAGTCAGAACATTATGTAAGGATGCAAAAGAAGCATGGCTCGACAAAAATTGCATAGAAATTTAAAAAAAAACAACAACACAACAGTAAAAATACCAAACTAATGCACAAAATAATCAAAAAACACATACATCAGCAGGCTGCCTAAAGACAAAAGATGGAAAAATCTTAATAGAAAAAGATCAGATTTTACATTTTTGGTCAGATTATGTGAAAATCCTTTATGATGATAACAGAGAAGAACAGTGTGATATTCAAAATAATAATGAAGGACCATCAATCAATTTTCAAGATGGAGGTTCAGAATGATCTTAACCATATGAAAACTGGCAAGACCCCCGGTTCATACAGCATCACAACAGAAATGATTAATGCTTTAGAAGAATACGGAATAGATAAAGTTACCAGACCCCTAAACACAATATATGATACTGGATATATACCTCATGAATTATGTAATTTCATATTTATTGCAATCCCAAAGAAATCAGGAGCCTTGGAATGTGATCAACATCAAACAATTAGTATAATGAGTTACATCACGAAGATTTTCCTAAGAATTATCATGCAAAGAGTTAGGAAGAAAATACAACCTGAAATAGGTGAGGAACAATGTGGGTTTGTAGAAGGCTAGGGTACATTAAATGCTGTGTATATACTGAGAACAGTAACTGAACGTTCTATAGAAGTAAACAAAGATCTACACCTTTGCTTTATTGACTACACAAAGGCTTTCGATAAAGTGAGACATGTCGACATGATTAGGATGCTTGAAGATCTACAAATCATTGGAAAAGACCTTTGACTTGTAAAAAACATATATTGGAACCAACAAGCTGCCATAAGAATTGATAATGAAGCAGGTCAATATCAGCCTATTAAGAGAGGTGTGAGACAGAGATGTGTAATGTCTCCAGATCTGTTTTCCCTGTACAGTGAAAATATTGTCAGAAATATAGAAGAATGGAAGGCAATCAACATTGGGGTACGATACCTCAATAACATTAGATATGCAGATGATACAGTCTTGATTGCAGACAATGAACATTGGGGGGTACGATACGGTCAAAACACATTAGATATGCAGATGATACAGTCTTGATTGCAGGACAATGAACAATGGGGGACGATACGTCAATAACATTAGATATGCGGATGATACAGTCTTGATTGCAGACAATGAACAGGACCTGCAACATTTTAGTAGATGCGGTTGTTGCACACAGTGAACAACTAGGGTTAGAATTAAATTGTATGAAGACACAGATTATGGTCGTCACTAGGAAAGAAGAAATACCGCAATGTAATATACAAGTAAATGGGCATATTCTTAAATAAGTGAATCGGTACAGCTATCTTGGAACAGTCATAACATCTGATATCAGATGGCTTAAAGAGATTAGAACAAGAATTGCCATTGCGAAGGTAGTGTTTTGCAAGATGAAAAACGTACTGACCAATAAAAAGATATCAAGAGAAACGAGAAAAGGAGTTTTGAAGTGCTACATAGAACCTGTACTTTTATATGGATGTGAAGCGTGGAGAATGAGCAGAAAAGCTGAAAAACATCTGATGGCTGTGGAAATGTGGCTTCTAAGAAAATGAAAATTAATAACATGGACAGACAGAAAAACCAATCGAACAAGTCCTACAAGAAACAAATGAAGATCGTAAACTGATTAGAGACATTAGATGTAGACAGTTAACATTTTTTGGGCATGTTATGAGAAGAAATAAATTAGAGAACTTGGTGACAACTAGCAAGATCGAAGGGAAGAGACCAAGGGGAAGACCAAAAAGTAAATGCCTGAATGGCTTGGCATCGTGGCATGACCGAGACAGAAACACGGAGCTGATCCACCACTCTGGTGATCGAGTGAGATGGCAGAACATGACCGCCCACGCTTATCGGCATGGCACATGATGATTGATTGATTGATTGATTGATTGCTCGGCCTGGCCGCTTTGTTCGCCTGTGTTCTGGCCACACCCACTATGACCGCCAACTCAATAAGGACTTTATTATGGCGTCATGTGAATCGGCCTTGGGTTAGTGCGACTTTACATGCGGACAGTACGTGCTCCGTAGGAGACAGGACGGGTCGGTGCCTTTCCCCCACTTTACCAAGTTGGCAGCTGATGGCAAGACATCGTAGAGGGATCGGACAACGAAACCTAAGTGGTGCCATGCGCCATATCTCATTCCATGTTAGGGACTTCTGCAGTATCTCTTCCCATGACATCCACTGGGCCTGCTGCGCTTGCTGGGCAGCCATTTCTACTCTCTTTTCGTCCTCTCCCTCGTGGATCTCTTGAACCATCATGCCTCTGCGTTCTTTGGTAGTCGCCTTTGGCCACATCTGAGCTTTGTTATGGTTCCCGAACCGCATTCTATACGACTGGGCGTGCCCCATGACTTCCTTCAATTTAAGTGATGCCTGGGCAGCTTCGACTGCGCTGTCGACTTAATATTGAACACTGTGGATATGGAATGGATCTGGCTTTCGGCATTTTGGCTAAGATCAAAGTGTAGTATATGCACTCGATCTTACCAGGCCCACATGCAGAGGCTGTCATCCATATGAAACACAGGAACGTGAAGGGCGCGGCTTTGACTCCCTGGGGATCCGCGAGCCGTTACTTAAAAAAAAAAATACACAAAAACCATTAAACGGGATCGATGAACTTTGGGCAAACCCATATGAAAACCTACTTTGATATGAAACATTCAACAATTTATACACATTCACTTCCGTCCATCTGTTGAACTGAAGAATGTAACATTATCCAAGTGTGTTATTCTAAAAGATGGTAAGTTTCTCTTTTGAATTGCAATTACTTAGGGGGGGGGGGTGTTGAAAATAAAAAGGGGGGGGGGGGAGTGAATTATCGATAAGAATTCAAACATAGCTACTTTGCCGTTCTATAATAATAAATAATATGCAGTCATTACACAGACATTTAGAGAATCTTGCTGCATTTGGCGTCTGGGGTCTTGTTGTATTTGTAAATGTAAAGGAAAACACACATTCATCATCATCATCATCATCATCATCATCATCATCATCATCATCATCATCATCATCATCATCATCATCATCATCATAATCATCATCATCATCAACATCATCATCATCATCATCATCATCATCATCATCATCATCAAATGCCCTGCCAGCTGGCGTAGGCGTTCAGGGCTCTCCACAGATCTAGTCTTTTTTGTATTGGATCAACTCTACTGATGATATTCCTCCATGCCACCGTCTCAAATCCTACAGCATCATTTCTCTTGATCTGTTTCTGCATCTTTTCCCCTCGATATTTCCAGTTGTCGCGATGTTCCCCAGTACCTCACTTCTCATCACGTGACCAAAGAAAGCTGTTTGTCTCTTTCTTATTGTTGCATATAGTGTTCTAGTTTCATTAGCCTCTTACAGGCAATCGTTGTTAGTCACTCTGGCAGTCCAAGGAATTCACAACATTCGTCTAAAAAACCACATGTCTGTTGCTTTTAGTTCTTCCTAATTTGTTCATTTACATTCCAAGATTCACTGCCATACAACAAAACTGGTTCTATATAGCATTTCAGCACTCTCTTTGTTACATTCATTGATAATGATTATTGCATAAGATAATCTTCATTTTCTGAAATGCGGCTTTTGCCTGCCCTATTCTATTCATCTCTTAATAATTGTTGTACATCTTCCATCGATGTTATAAATGCCCCTAGGTATTTAAAATTATCCACTTGGTTAAGAATTGTCCCTTCTATTTCTATGTCACATTTCGGTGTCACCATTTTCTTTGATATCATGATTGTTACTGTTTCTTGATATTCAAGGAGAGTCCTTTCTTTGCACTATCTGTTACTAAAATGTGCAACAATTGTTGTAGGTCTGTTGCATTATCCGCCACTAATACTGTGTCATCTGCATAGCGTATATTGTTTATATTATAACCTCCGATTAGTATTCCTGGCTTCTCTTTTATCTCTCTCATTATTACTACGCTATAGAGGGAAAGAAATCCAGCGACAAGACACACTATCTGTTCGTAACTACCCTCTTTACTTCCCATTTTAATTGCTGCTGCTTGGTTCCAGTAAATATTCTGTTTTATTCTTAAGTCTAGCCCATAATCGGGCACTCTCACGATGTTTATACTTCACCTCGACACCGCATGGTACAAGAGGAACATGATGAGATGAGATTCTTAAGTCTTTCCTATCAATGTTGATATCTTCCAACATTTTAATAGTTCATTATGTTTTACTTGATCAAATGCCTTAGTATAATCTGTGAAGCACAAATATATTGCTCCTTGTAGATACGCACTGTTTTGTACAAACTAACACCACATTAACGGAAAACATAAATTTGAATTACTTGTAAGGGACATAACAACATATGTTAATTCAAGGGAAATAACTAACATTATCATAAATTAATATAAAATTTACAAATATTATAGAATTTAATAAAATATTATATAAAATTGTCATGAGAAATTGTAAAACGTCAAATTTCTATGCATATTATGGTCAATACTATTAAGTCTCATTAAAGTCAATAAAAATGAAAGCTATATTTTAGATAATTGAAAATTTTATAATCTATTTTTCTTTGTTTTCTAGATACTTCATAAAATATTTTTATTCTTTTAATGGTGTGCATTATCTGTTGTTAATTATTTCGAATTTTTTGCTGGCCAGTAAGAGGCCAAATGTCCTTAATGATTAAATCACCGCCGCGGAGCAAACACGCGTGGGGATTCTGATCATCAGAAGTAGTTTTCTCCCCCCCCCCTCCCCCCTTCTCCGAATGTTTTGGCCCATTTACCTACTTTTAATACTCACGAGGCGGGCACGTCTGGGTCAAGGCTCCGGGAGTATTTCCCCAGCCGTGCTAGACGTTCACTCGATTTCGTTGTCCTTGTTTGTGCTTGGGCCTTAGGCGTAGCCACTTTTTTTTTTTTCTAAGTTGCTTTTTAATTATATAACCTGCATAGTTGGATAGCTCTTGAAAAAACAAAAATAACCAACGGTATCTTGTTAAAGCCTGTAGGTCAATTATAAGCCGAGATATTAATGTCTGCGTGCCAGTTTAATCATTTAATCACAGTATATATTAATAGATTTGTCCGTTATCAGTTATCAGTTATCAGTTACTGATAACTGATAACGGACAAATCTATTAATATATACTGTGATTAATATATGTGATTAATATCATTGGCACCTTGCCGTCTTGACAGACGATAGTTCGTGCTTTAAAAAGGCATAACAAATTTTACCTATGGCGGTAGCGAATTTGACTGATAAGGCATATTTGCGCTGTAAATGTCCGTTCACAGTGGGTGCATGTGAACACGCGGTTATTTCCACCATCATGCACCATCTTACGTCTCAATCGCTCGGAGTGTGACTTATCTGCAATAACTTTCTCCTTTGTCTTTATTCCATTTCTGATGTTTGCCCTCCATGCAACACGTTCAGCGGCGAATTGCTCGAAATGTGCATTATCAATGTCTGTATCAAAGCAGTAATATATGTGATTAATATATGTGATTAATATATTAATAGATTTGTGTCAGGTCTTAGTCAGATATGACTGAGCTACCGTATAACAGTAGACGGTACTACCTGCTTTTTGTTAGCGCCGAACGTTGGGCAGCGTTTACCAAACCCGACACCCCACATTGTGCCAACGGCTTCGGGCGGAAGTGCGCAATTGGGAGGGTACAAGCCTTACCCTGGTGCGAGGAAATGCAAGCTAAAGACAAAATGTCCTGGCAGGGCAGACCAGGTCCTAAGCCTTGGTTGGCGGCTGGTCTAGGATCGAAGCTCCAACAGGCGGACAGTTAGAGCATTGCTTTGCTGATCCGGCAGCTTCTGCAGCTTGTCTTGTTCCAGATGTAGGGGTGTTACCTTTCCTCTGAAGTGAACTAGGCAGGCCGAGAGAGGGATCATGCTGCATGGGCAACACATGATCTCTATATTTTAGCCCAGGCTTTGTGCTATGGAGAGAATAGGTTAAGAAAAAGAGTCTGGGAGAACAGGAAGCTTACTGCCAAAACAAAAGTCCTTGTCTATCAAGCCTTTGTCCTTAGTACTCTTCTTTATGGCAGTGAAACCTGGACAACTTACTCACGCTAAGAGAAACATTTACACAGCTTTCATATGCGGTGTCTGCAAAGAATTCTTGGTATTAAGTGGCAAGACAAAATCACAAATACTGAAGTATTGGAAAGATCAGGTTGTGTGACAGTTTATTCCATGCTCAGTCTTAGTAGACTTAGATGGATAGGACATCTTAGGAGGATGGAAGGTGGTAGAATACCAAAGGACATCATTTTTAGTGAATTCCAAATGGGTAAGAGATCTCAGGGTCGGCCTCTACTACGATACAAAGATGTGTGTAAGCGGGACATAATTGATACAGACATTGATAATGCACATTTCGAGCAATTCGCCGCTGAACGTGTTGCATGGAGGGCAAACATCAGAAATGGAATAAAGACAAAGGAGAAAGTTATTGCAGATAAGTCACACTCCGAGCGATTGAGACGTAAGATGGTGCATGATGGTGGAAATGACCACGTGTCCACATGCACCCACTGTGAACGGACATTTACAGCGCAAATATGCCTTATCAGTCACATTCGCTACCGCCATAGGTAAAAGTTGTTATGCCTTTGTAAAGCACGAACTATCGTCTGTCAAGACGGCAAGGTGCCAATGAATGAATGAATGAATGAATGATTGAATATTAATAGATAGAGAAATACGTCACATGTGCAGAGTTGCCAAAGAAGAGTGGTTGCAGAAACAATGCAAAGAAATAAGATAATCTGGAAATAAAACACAACTCGAAAGAATTACATGAATATACAAAAAGATTTCTTCTTCTTCTTCTTCTTCTTCTTCTTCTTCTTCTTCTTCTTCTTCTTCTTCTTCTTCTTCTTCTTCTTCTTCTTCTTCTTCTTCTTCTTCTTCTTCTTCTTTTTCTTCTTCTTCTTCTTCTTCTTCTTCTTCTTCTTCTTCTTCTTCTTCTTCTTCTTCTTCTTCTTCTTCTTCTTCTTCTTCTTCTTCTTCTTCTTCTTCTTCTTCTTCTTCTTCTTCTTCTTCTTCTTCTTCTTCTTCTTCTTCTTCTTCTTCTTCTTTTTCTTCTTCTTCCTTCTTCTTCTTCTTCTTCTTCTTCTTCTTCTTCTTCTTCTTCTTCTTCTTCTTCTTCTTCTTCTTCTTCTTCTTCTTCTTCTTCCTCTTCTTTTCTTCTTCTTCTTCTTCTTCTTCTTCTTCTTCTTCTTCTTCTTCTTCTTCTTCTTCTTCTTCTTCTTCTTCTTCTTCTTCTTCTTCTTCTTCTTCTTCTTCTTCTTCTTCTTGTTCTTCTTCTTCTTTTTCTTCTTCTTCTTCTTGTTCTTCTTCTTCTTCTTCTTCTTCTTCTTCTTCTTCTTCTTCTTTCTTCTTCTTCTTCTTCTTCTTCTTCTTCTTCTTCTTCTTCTTCTTCTTCTTCTTCTTCTTCTTCTTCTTCTTCTTCTTCTTCTTCTTCTTCTTCTTCTGTCTTCTTCTTCTTCTTCTTCTTCTTCTTCTTCTTCTTCTTCTTCTTCTTCTTCTTCTTCTTCTTCTTCTTCTTCTTCTTCTTCTTTCTTCTTCTTCTTTTTCTTCTTCTTCTTCTTCTTCTTCTTCTTCTTCTTCTTCTTCTTCTTCTTCTTCTTCTTCTTCTTCTTCTTCTTCTTCTTCTTCTTCTTCTTCTTCTTCTTCTTCTTCTTCTTCTTCTTCTTCTTCTTCTTCTGCTTCTTCTTCTTCTTCTTCTTCTTCTTCAGCGTTCCTAGCCATTGAGGTTCTTTGTTGCAGATACAATCCGTCTCCATTCGTCTCTCTGGTTGACCTTCTCTTTCCATTCGTTGATTCCAAGTGCTTGTAGGTCAGTATATATATATTATCTCTCCACCATCTTCTTTCATTGATCAGCTGTAACAAACGATGTAAGGTATTCTCATCTGCTGCTTTGAGCATTTCTCCTGAGATGTCGTCTTCACCAACAGCTTTGTTGTTCTTCAATTTTTTAATGGCTGCTTTAATTTCTTCCATGGTGAATGACTCACAGGAGGCATCTAGTGGAGGAATGGTGGTTTCTCCATCCAGGTTGGGAACACTGTCAGGCTGCGGTCTATTTAATATTTCTGTGAAATGTTCTGCCCATCGTTGCTTTTGGTAGTCATCAGATATCAGTAGTTTACCTTGTTTGTCTTTGATGGGTTTGTTGGTGTAGGTGAGTGATTGCATAGTTGTTTCATGATGTGGAATGCGGCTTTGTTGTTTCCAGTTTTGGCAGCCGATTCGGCATCGGAGGCTAGGCTGTGTATAAAATGCTGTTTATCTTTTCGTGCGCTTGATTTCACCTCTTTATCCAAAATGGAGTATTTTTGCTTATGTGTTTCATATGAAGATGTGTCTTTTGTAGAAAGAAGTGTTAGTTTTGCTTGCTTTCTTTCTTGTATCTTCGTCCAGGTGTTATCGCTTAGCCACTTCTTCTTCTGTCTTTGTACGTAGCCAACTGTGTTTGTTACCGCATATAGCAAGGTCTCTTTCGGAAATTCCAATTTTCTTCAATGTTATTTTCACTGTTCGCATTGCTCGTTATACCTTCTTTGTTAGCATAGATGTTTTGTACCTCTGAGTTGAATGCGAGTTGGTGTTCTTTAGTCAGTAGGGACTGTGAGTTTATTTTCTTGGTTCTTGGTGTTTTATACAGAGTCTTAAGCTTTATTTTTAGCTTGGCTATGCAGAGATTGTGATCGCTACCAGAATCTGCTCCTCTGTAAGCTCTGACGTCTTGTACTGATGAACGGAATTTGTAACTAATGCAAAAATGGTCTATCTGATTTTTTGTGATACCATCAGGCGAATTCCACGTGATTTTATGTATATTTTTATGCGGAAATAGAGAGTTTGCTATTATCAGATTTGCTATTTCACAGAATTCTAGTAGTCACTCTCCGTTTTGGTTCATGTCTCATAGACCGTGAATTCCCATATATTTCTCGACACCCATATTGTCAGACCATATCTTGGCGTTGAAATCGCCCATTAAAACAACAATATCGTGTTTGGGTGATAAGTTGATGGTATCAATTAGTTGGTTGTAGAAATTATCTTTGTTAATGTCGGTATCATCGTTGGTAGGTGCATAGCACTGTATGAGTGTTAGCTTGAAATATTTTGTTTGGTAACGCGCTGTTATGATTCTGTCGTTTACTGGTTCCCAGCTGATTAGTGATCTTTCTGCATTTTTTTAATATGATGATAGCGACTCCATTCGAATGATGGTTGTCAGTTCTTCCTGAATAAATTATGTGTCTTTGTTCGTAGTTAAGAAACGTTTTACCTGAGTCAGTCAATCTGCACTTGCTAACCCCGAGAACATCTAGGTTGTATTCATTCATAACACTACACACCTGAGTAGTTTTCCATGTCTGGTACATAGTTTTAACACTCCAATAACCAATCTTGAAAGTATCTTTGGAGTGTAGCAAGTTTGAGCGATGCATCATAACATTAAATCCGAAAGTTGATTCTGAAAACAACGGGAAATGGTTTGACGGATTGTCGATCAACCGTCTTTAGCCAAGCCAGAAGAAAAACACGTCGAGAATATCCAGATTGTATCCGTTCATAGATTGCCAAACAGTCTCAACTGTTTTGTCCCTTCGTTAATATATTGGCAAGATCTTGGCAGTCCGTTTGTTTCTTTCGTTTGCGATCCCTTGCTTATTTTTAATACCCTGAAACTGAAGTTTTATGCCGAAAGATGGTTTTTTCTTTACACACAGGCCACGAGATATCGACATTTGGGGACTAAATTGTGTGGATGTGTTTAAAAGTTGTGTTAAAAATTTTTTAGTTACTCGCGGTTTTAGGAATTGCATGGGTCCTTGATTTTCGGCCTCATTTACATCAGATAAAAGTTTTAAACAATGTTAGATTGTAGTTATTCTTATTTAAAGGAATTTGTGAACGATTTTAAACTGATAGCACACGTTAAATGTGTTTTTTTCGGTTAAAATGTATTATTTATGAATGTAAACAAACAAACTAACTCTTAGCTGCTAACCATGAAAGTTTATCATCATGTCAAATTAGCTGATGGGCCACACTTGTGCCCCTAAAGTTTGCTTTGCCTATCACAAAGTATTTAAGAAGTATTTAAATAATTAAATTAAAAGAATAATAATTATAACTAACTAAAAAATAGCGTACATTTTGTGTTTATCGTCAGAAAACGGTCAAAACCTGCCTCGTGATTTTCCGACATTTTCCATTTTATGTGACAATGATGCGCTTCAAAATAGGATGTTTTTATTGGGATGTATTGGTGTTATGGAGCCGTTCTATTGATATTTGTGTAGCAAAGTGGTGTAGTTATCATAATTCAGCAAGTTTCATTGGATTATAAACATCCTTGGAGCAGTAGCGCCTTGGTAAGTGGAAATTGCACGTACTTGTCACCTCTGTCTTCAATTTTTTTTTACAACATCTGCTAATATTATTATTATATTTCTAACCTATAGCAACAGTAGCAATACCAACGTGTTCCTTGTCCAATGTCCTTTAATTTGATATATAATACAATATATTTTCTACCATTTTAACAATTTTTAGATCATTTTTATGAGACACCCCTATTTCCCATTTTCTGCCATCAATTTCTGCTTGGGCAAAACCCGTTTTGTTTGGCAGCGAATCAGTTTTAATTTTAATGTCCCAATAACCAGTTTGAGAATATCATGGGAATTCAAAAAGTTTGTGCGAAGTGTCTAACATTCAGAGCCAGAAATCTGATTCTGAAACAACGGGGAGTTTTATGATGGCAGATTGTCGAGCCGTCGATCAACCGTCTTAAGTCAAGGTAGAAGAAATCACGTCCCGACATCTTGACCCAAACCGGAAACCCCTGAGAGAGGAAAGAACGGAGAAATTATAATAACACTGACATAATAAAAAGATGGACATAGTACACAGAAGATTTATTCTGGGACAACAGGGGCAATAGACAACATTGTATAATACTCAAGATGGACCAAAAATATTAAAGGCTGAATAAGAAAAGGCTATTAAAAAGATGAAAGAAGGAAAGGCTGCAGGTCCTGACAAGATAACAACAGAGATGATAAAATCCTTATCCAGCTTTGGCATTGGAACTATGACATAATTATGTAATGATATATATATATATATATATATATATATATATATATATATATATATATATATATATATATATATATATATATATATATATATATATATATATATATATATATATATAAAAGAACAAGAACAATACAGAGTGACTGTGAAAAGTAGGTACAATGCGATAGCTAAAATACAGAATATAAATGAACAATGGAATGTTAAGGGACTCCATTCACCAAACTAGCAAAGAAGTATTACCAGAGAGAAGCAAAATAGCTAAGAAAAATTGATGAATGAAGAAATCTTAAAACTGATGGACAAAGAAAACAGAGTAAAAATGACAAACAAGAATACGCTAAGATAAATTAAAGAAATAAAAGATAAATGTGGGAAGGCTAAAGAAAGTTGGTTAAACGAGCAATGCAAAAAATTGAATTAAATTCCATTAATGATACAAAAAATATGTACAGACAAATCAGTGAGCTTACAGGAAGAAAAATAAGAATAAATACAGGGTGTTTGAAATCAAAAACAGGAAAGATATTATTAGAGGAAGGTGCTATAATGAAGAGGTGGAATGGGTATATAAGAGAATTATATGACGGAGAAAGGGAAGAATTATTTAACAGAAGATAGTAACTTAGAAGGTCCACCTATTCTGAAAGAAGAAGTCGCTGCCGCTATGAAACGTATGAAGAAAGGAAAAACAGCTGGGCCAGATGAAATCACAATAGAAGAATTAGATGTGTTGGGAGAATTTGGAGTAGATATATTAACCAAAATGTTGAATGATATTTACAGTAGTGTATATTTACCCAGTGATCTGCTCAAATCTGTATTTATAGATATACCAAAAAGACCAGGAGCAATTGATTGTGAAGATTTTCGTACAATTAACCTCATAAACCATATCACTAAGCTTCTACTCAGAATCATAATGAGAAGAAACAAAAATAAAATAAAATGGGAATTAGTGAAGAACAGTATGGATTTGTGGAAAGAAAGGGCACAAACAATGCAATTTATACATTACGGACACTAATAGAAAGGTCAATAGAGAAACAGAGAGACATATATTTGTGCTTCATAGATTATACTAAGGCATTTGATAAAGTAAAACATGATGAACTGATTAAAATGTTGGAAGATATCAACATTGATGGAAAAGATTTAAGAATAATAAAGAATGTTTACTGGAACCAAGTAGCAGCAATTAAAATGGGAAATAAAGAGGGTAGTTACGAACAGATAAAGCTAGGAGTACGACAGTGGTGTGTCTTGTCACCAGATCTTTTCTACCTTTATAGCGAAGTAATAAAGAGAGAGATCAAAGAGATGCCAGGAATACTAGTTGGAGGTTATAATATAAATAATATACTCTATGCAGATGACACAGTATTGGTGGCGGATACTTCAACAGACCTACAGCAATTATTAGAAGTTGTAGTAACAGAGAGTGCAAGGAAAGGACTCTCCTTGAATATCAAGAAAACAGTAACAATGGTAATATCAGAGAAAATGGTGACACCAAAATGTGACATAGAAATAGAAGGAACAATCCTTAACCAAGTGGATAATTTTAGATACCTAGGGACATTTATAACATCAGATGGAAGATGTACAACAGAGATTAGGAGCTGAATAGGGCAGGCAAAAGCCGCATTTCAAAAAATGAAGAGTATCTTGTGCAATAAGTCACTATCACTGAATGTAAGAAAGAGAGTGCTGAAATGCTATGTAGAACCAGTTTTGCTGTATGGCAGTGAATCTTGGAATGTAAATGAACAAAATAAGAAGAAATTAGAAGCAACAGAGATGTGGTTCCTGAGACGAATGTTGCGAATTCCTTGGACTGCCAGAGTAACTAACGATGACTGCCTGAAACAGGCTAATGAAACTAGAACATTATATACAACAATAAGACAGAGACAAACATCTTTCTTCTGTCACGTGATGAGAAGAGAGGCATTGGAGAACATCGTAACAACTGGAAAGATCGAGGGGAAGAGAGGCAGAGGCAGACCAAGAGAAATGATGCTGGATGGATTTAGACGGTAGCATGGAAGAATATCAGCAGCAGAGTTGATCCAGAAAACCAAAGACCGAGATCTGTGGAGAGCCATGAACGCCTACGCCAGCTGGCACGGCACTTGATGATGATGATGATATATATCACCAGCATCTTTCAGCTGTATGTTGATCTCTTGGCAAGATTACGCTCAGTAGTTTGCCATTGCTTTCTGAGCGGCCGGCTCACATACCCCGTAAGTTACTAATGCGATTCGAACCACTGCTGATTCTCACCGTCATCACGTTACCGACGAGAGTATACGAGATTACGGAGAAAAGTCATAACCTTTAAGCCACGAAGCCGGCATATATATAATTCTGTGTACGTCCGCAAGGATTTGAAAACATCCATTTTCATCACACTACCAAAGAAGCCAAGAGGTGTTGACTGTAAGGATTACAGAACTATTAGCTTAATGAGCCACATAAGTAAGATACTCCTCAAGGTCATTCAAGAAAGAATTCAACATAAAATAGATGAGAAAGTAGCTGAAGAACAATTTTTGTTCTGCAAAAACAGTGGCACCAGAGAAGCAATTATCTGTTTGAGGATGTTAATTGAAAAATATATAGAAGTTCAAAAAAATATATATGTTTGTTTTATAGACTACAAGAAAGCTTTTGAGAGAGTACAACATGAACGACTAATTATGTGCCTTCACGGTATAGGAGAAGACGGAAAGAACATCAGACTCATTAGTAACTTGTACTGGGAACAAGTGGCGTCTATCTCTGTGTGTGTGTGTGTGTAAGTATGTGTATATGGGTGTAGAAGTGGGTATGTGTGCGTGGGGATATGTGTGTATCTGCGTGTGTATATTGTGTGTATGCTCGTGTGTGTGTATGTGTGTATATGCTTTTGTGTGTATGCGAGGGAGTGTGTATTTGATAGCGAGAGGGTGTGTGTTTGTCTATGTGTGAGTGAGAGAGAGACAGTGGAAGAATGGATTTGTTAATGTGTGTATGTGTGCGCGCATTGTTTGTGAGTGTCTATGGGTGTGTGTTGGTGAGAAGAGAGAGAGAGAGAGAGAGAGAGAGAGAGAGAGAGAGAGAGAGAGAGAGAGAGAGAGAGAGAGAGAGAGAGAGAGAGAGATTTAAGCGCACGCATATCATGTAACATGCTATTTCATATATGTTATGTATTCTCATGTTCATATTACCATTTTGAATGCCAACTGATGTTATAATTTATAACATGAACACATGTACATCACTTTAGAGTGGGTGAGAGAATTAGGGAGTATGAGAGAGAGAGAGAAAGTGAGAGAGAGAGAGAGAGAGAGAGAGAGAGTTAATGAGTGTGAGTTGTGAGTGTGTGTGTGCCTGTGTAATAGAGAGAGAGAGAGAGAAAAGAGAGAGAGAGAGAGAGAGAGAGAGAGAGAGAGAGAGAGAGAGAGAGTGTTGAGTGCACGCATGTCCTGTAACATCCCATTCCATATTATTTGTGTATTTTCATCTTTCACATTATCACTTTGTATGTGTTACACTTGATTTTATCATGTATAATATAACATTACTGTAATGTGATTGAGAGTGAGAGTGAGAGTGAGAGCGAGAGAGAGAGAGAGAGAGAGAGAGAGAGAGAGAGAGAGAGAGAGAGAGAGAGAGAGAGAGAGAGAGAGAGTTGAATTGCATCACTAATTTTTAAGTTACAAAATGTATATGTACAATTTTTCTCCATTTTCTTTACAATTTTGCGACAATGCTCACGAGAATAGTCACTGTATGTGTGTGTAAAGTGTGGGCGTTTGATCATAATAGTAGGTTGGGGGATGGGGGGATGTGTGTGTGGGTGGATTCGTGATGTGTGTGGGTGGGCTCAGGATGTGTGGGTGGGGGATTTGTGTGTGGGTACGTGCGGGATGTATGGGTTGGCGGGGAGATGTGTGTGTGGGTGGGGATGTGTGTTTGGCTAGGTGGTTGCGGGAGAGTGGGTGGAGGAGGATATGTTGGTGGATTGATAGTGGATTATGGGATGGGTGGGGGATATGTGTGGGTGGGGAGATGTGTGCAGGTGGGGTGGTTGTGGGTTAGGGGATGTGTGTGTGGGTGAGGGATGTGTATGGGTGTGGGATGTTTGGGTGGATGGGTGGGGAGTGTGTGTGTGGGTGGGAGATGTGTGGGTGAATGTGTGTGTAGGTTGGGGGAGGGGTGCGTGATGGGTGTGGATTTGGGGATGTGTGTGTGGGTGGGGGATATGTCTGGCTGGGTTGGGGTGTGTGTGGCTGGATGGAGGATGTATGTGTGAGTAGTGAGGGTGATTGTAGTTGGGGGATGTGTGGATGGGTAGGAGATGTGTGGGGAGATGTGTGTGTGCTTGAGGGATGTGTCTTTGGGATGTGTGTGAGTGTGGTATTGTGTTGGAGGGGAGCTGGGTGTGGATAAAGGATGTGTGTGTGTGAGTGGGTGGGGTGTGGTTGGGTGTGCGGGTGGGTGAAGGATGTGTGTGAGGGTGGAGGATGTGTGTTTAGATGGGTGGTTGGGGTGTGTGCGTGTGGGTGGGTAGATAGGAGATGTATGTTTTGATGAGTGGATGAGGGATGTGTGAGTGTTAGTGGTTGAGGGATAAGTACGTGTGTCTAGGGATGTGTGAGGGGATAAGTGTATGGGTTGGGGATGTGTGTGTGGGTTGTGTGTGCATGGATGGGAGGTGTGTGTTTGTGAATGGGGGATGTGTTGGTGGGTGGGGATGTGTGTAAGGGATGTGTGTATGGGTGGGGAGATTGTGCGTGGGTGGGGATGTGTGTGTATATGGTTAGGGGTGTGTGGTTAAGGGATGTGTGGCTGGGGGATGGGTGGGTGGAGGATGTGTGGTTGGGTAGAGGATGTGTGGGTGGGTGATTGTATATGAGTAAGGATGTGTGGTTAAGGGATGTTTGGTTGGGGGATGGGTGGGTAGAGGATGTGTGGGTAGGTAGAGGATATGTGGGTGGGTGAGTGTGTGTAGGTTAGGAGATGGTGGGGGATGTTTGTAGGGGTGGGCTCGGGATCTGTGAGTGGGCTGGGGGAGATGGGAGATTATGTGGGTGGGTGCGGAATTTGTGTGTGGGTAGGTGCGATATATGTGAGTTGACGGGGAGATGTGTGTGTGTGCGTGGGGGATGTGTGGCCGAGGATTGTGTGTTTGGCTGGATGGTTGGAGGTGTGTGGGTGGAGAAGGATATGTGGGTGAGTGATTGTTTTTGGGTAATGGGACGTGTAGAGGATATGTGAGTGGGTTGGGGGATGTGTGTAGGTGGGTGGATGTGTGTGGGTGGGGGATGTGTGGGTTGGGGAATGTATGTGTGCCTGGGGTGTGGGTGGATGGGATGTGTGGTGGGTGAGAGGAGGTGTGTGTGGGTGGGGAGATGTGTATGTGTAGGGATGTGGTGGATGGGTGGGGGAATGTATGTGTGTGGGGGATTATATGTGTGGTTGGGTGGGGGAGTTGGAGTGAATGGGGGATGTGTGGGTGGGTGGTGGATGTGTCTCATAACATAGTAATATGCATTGTTTATGTTTACAAAATTCATGTGACAATGTTTTTTCCTATGCACTGTTGATGAAAGAAAGATGAGTGATTGGAAGGGCCGAATGTAAGACGGGCCTGCGTGCCCAATTTGTTACCTTTTGAAAATAAAGTCTGTTCGTTCGTTCGTTCTATCTAGCTATCTATCTATCTATCTATCTATCTATCTATCTATCTATCTATCTATCTATCTATCTATCTATCTATCTATCTATCTATCTATCTATCTATCTATCTATCTATCTATCCTACCCCCACCCTCACACGTGAAGGAAATAACTACCAGGAAGATTTCCCTAACCTCACTTCAAACGAACCCTCGTTGCAAGCAGCGGTACACACGCACGGCAGTAATACCACCTTGGCACACCAAACTGAAGACAGCTATGGGCTCCATAGCAGACAACAAGAGGCTCCGCATCACCAAATTCACGCCAGCAATGAGCGAACAAGCAGGCAACAACAGGTTCCGCATCACCAAGTTCACGCCCGTAATGAGCGACCAAGCGGACAACAACAGGTTCCGCATCATTAGAGTCCAGAACTTCTATACTTGATGCAATTTAGTCCTGCCGCACTGAATCAAGCCCTTATGATGTCTCTACAATACAGACCTGTGAGATAGGATACGTATTGAAAACGGAATTCTATATGCATTGATACCAGCAACAGAGCTTCATCCTTGAACTTTAATTGCTTACCGTCCCTTTTAGGACGATCGGGCCAGTTTTTCGGCCTTGGGGTCGCCCCAAGACACTTTTCAGAAAGACGGCCGGGCCGATCATCGGCCCTGTTTGTAAGAACTGCTTTGATTGGTTAGCTTTTAATAGTACAGGCCAATCAAATGCTGCCCTGTAACCGTAAGCCATTTTGCTTTTGAAAATGGCAGCTTACAGCACGCGTTTCTAACAGAGGGATTTAAATTTGTGAGTTTTAACGCAGATACCCGGTTTTTCGTGGATTTTTGAGTTCTATAATGGCCAGCTTTGAACCCGAAGACGTTCTAGCATTGACTAGCTCTGATAGTAGCGATTTTGTTAGTTCATGACTGTCAGATAATTACTTTAGTGATACAGAAAGTGCCCATAAGGATTTCAATCTCGTGTCCCCGTAGTTCTGTGTATTGAGAATAAAGAGGATCGTGTTATCTATATCCATTCATGGTGATGTCCGGACCAAAAAACATGTCACCAGTTGATAGCCCATTTATTACAAATGTCAATAGGGACTTCATAGTTGTTGTTTATTTAACCATAAGTGTTTAAAAATTATTCTAAAGTGGTGTAGGTATTCAATGAGGAAATTTTCGGTGAGTACCATTTTTTTTGAAATATTTAGAACCAATTCATACATAGTGGTATGAAATATTTTATTTTTCACAAAATGCAAATGAGGTCATCAAATTTGCATAAACATGAACTAAACAACTTCAATCATACACAGATATAAACTTTACTATATCCTCTTTAAGAATATATATACTTGTATATATCTATATAGGGTTCTAATTTTTTTTTTTTTTTTTTTTTTTGAATTTATAAAATTGTCACTTCAGTCATTTCTGTACTCCCAAAAAAAAATGGCCCCGTCTTCTTCAGAGGGAAACCTAAATTTGGCCCAATGTTGTTCCGTCCTAAAAGGGTTAACGTTTTATTTTCCCGTGTGGGATACCCCGCTTTAAACAGAGACATTGACTTGTATAGTCATTTATTAATTCTTTTGGGTAACAGTTAGTTACTTAGCTTGTGAAGTATTTTTTTCAGGTTAATTATTTGTTGTATGTTCTTTAATTCGTTTTGTTCCGTGTTTGCATTATATTCGTTGGTCTAATTAGTTATATCGTTATAATATTGTCATTTACTTATCGATTTGTATTACTGATATTTTGTAAGTTAATGTAATTGTGGTTATTTATGATCTTGTATTTTTGCTTAACTTTGACTAATTTACACTTTCTTCGTGGATGAAATGTCTGAGAAGTGGCACCACTGGCTCAATAAGTCAGGAATACGCCTTGGACTCTTAAACATTTGCAGCTTATTTAACAAGCTACCAGAGTTATCTTCTATTCTTAATCAAAATTTTCATTTATTCGGCCTTAGTGAAAGTAGGCTTAATGATAACATTTCAGATGAGGACATCTCTATTAAAGGGTACACAGTTTTTAGAAGGGATCCCTGTAGGAAACAAGAGACAGGCATAGTAACCTATGTTTCTAATCTACTAAATGCTCACCGTAGGCTAGACTTTGAAACTTGCGAAATAGAATGTATTTGGTTAGAGCTAAAACTTCATAACCGCACTCCCCTGATAATTGGCTACCTCTATCGAAATCCCAGTGCTGGACACATCTGGTACGAAAACTTCACTACCATGATGGATGTGGTTTTTGCTTCCGGGAAGGACATTATACTACTCGGATACTTTAACATTGACACCAACAAATCCAACATAATATGGGGAAATATAATTGCATCATACAATTTCCAACAAATAGTACAACAAGCGACTAGAGTAACAAAGTCATCTTCAACAGTCATATATCACATTTATGTAACTTGCTCAGACAACATCATAGAATGCACCGTACCCAATTGTGCAATGAGCGATAACTATCCAATATGCTGCACGTGGTCTAAAAAAGGAATTAAAACTCCTAAACATAAACACATAAGTGTAAAATATAGAAGTTAAATAAATTTCAACCAAAACGCATTTTTACAGGACTTGCTCAGTTAACCTCTAGACAATGTTTATCAGCTTCCTGACCCGGATGATGCTCTGGAATTCTGGATGAAAACCTTTATTGATGTTTTTGATAGACATGTGCCAGTCAAGGAAGTTCGAGTGAAACACCACGTCAAGTCACCTTGGACCACCCAGGAAATACTTGAAATTATGAAAGACAGAGACGAAGCACATAAAATGCGGGATCTCAGTGCATACCGTACTCTTAGAAACAAAGTTCAGTATACCATAGGACGGGAAAAGAAAAATTACTTTAAGAACTTAGTAATGGATAAAACAAATAGTAAGGATATATGGAAGGCAATTAACACCTTGACAAACAAGTATAACTTCCGAAATTCTTTACCATCAAATCATATTACATGCGACCAATTCAGTGATTTTTTTCAAAGTGATATAGACCAGTTGAAGGCTTCAATACCTAATTCTCCTTGCAACTTATCTTTATTGTCATCGTTTTGCGAGAATAGATGCTCCCGCGATATTCTTTCCGACATACCGCTAATGACAATCACTGAAGTATTCACTTACCTCAGTAATCTAAAAAAAACACACAAACTCATCTGAGTTAGATGGAATCAGCAACCGGATTCTCCGTTGTGCTGCGCCAGTGATCTGTATATCACTAACCTACGTATATAATAAGTTTCTCACCAAAGGCCACTTTCCATCAGCTCTCAAAATCGCTTCTTAAATCTGGTTCATTGGACAATGGTCTCCCGAACAATTACAGACCCATTTCCTTACTATCATCACTATCTAAGCCACTAGAAAAACACATCCATAAAGTAACATTACAGTATTTAGTTCGCAACAAGCTTATTGTTGACAGCCAATCAGGATTTCGACCAAAATATTCTTGCCATACGGCCCTAACAAACATGATAGAAAATTGGCATAAGAATATAAACAACAACAGTCTATCTGGAACTGTGTTTATTGATTTCAAGAAAGCATTTGATATGATAGACCATGTTATTTTAATTAAAAAACTTGAGACAATGAAAATTGGCCCTAATGTAGTCACTCTAATATCATTTTTTCTGTCAAACAGAAAGCATGTAGTATCACATAATAAATCTCTGTCTCAAACCACTACCTTCAATATTGGAGTACCGGAAGGCTCTATTCTTGGCCCTCTATTATTTGCCATATATATTAACGATCTACCTTTGCATCTTTCGTTGTCCTGCGATCTATTTGCAGACGACTGTACAGTGTACACAAACGCTGAAAACTGTATTTTACTGGAGTCGTCTTTACAACAAGAATTAAATAATGTAGTTAGGTGGAACTATTCAAACCGTATGCATACAGGGCTTTGCGTTGGAGCTCAAGCCAACGAACACAAGCAAGCAAGCAAGCAAACCGTATGCAAATTAACATCACTAAAACAAAATCAATGTTATTAACAACCAGACAAAGACTTCAAACTCTAAGCTCACACACATCACTTCAACTTCACATCGATAACATTCTAGTAGAAAGTGTAATTGAGCACAAAACATTAGGCCTAATCATTGATAGAAACCTAACCTTTAATTCCCACGTTCAAGCGCTCATTAAACAGACAGCGAAAAAAGTCTACCAACCCGCCAAAATTAAAAACTTCCTTGATGAGGACACAAGGAAACTATTCTATACTTCTCATATACATTCACACTTTGACTACTGCTCTACAATCTGGGACGGTTGTTTTAATTCAAACACCAAGCGACTTTACTCACTCCAGAAGCGGGCCATGAGTCTAATTTATAGCAAGCATTTAACTGACAATCCTAGCCTGTATAAACGCCTTCAGTTACTACCACTCCGCAGACGCCTGCTTTTCAATAAAGCTAAACTAATTCACAAAATCCTGCATCGGAATGCCCCAAATTACCTTTGGCCATTGTTTAAATATAATGCTAGACACAGTAAAAGTTTAAATATATTACACATTCCGAAGCCTATTATTGACTTATACAAAACAAGCTTAACGTACTCTGCAGCTCAGCTGTGGAACAATCTTCCACAAGAAATCAAAGACATCACCAATCCCTATTCATATAATCGCAAATTATTCGAACACTATCTCAATACGGATTACCTTCCCCCTTAATAATAGAGATAATAATAATAACATAACCCTAGTATAACAGCCAGTCCCCTTTTGGTTAGTTAGTTAGTCTTTCCTCTTGAGCCTAAGGCGGCGCATAGGGCAGAAGTCCTGACTCTCCATGCCTGGCGGTTCGCTGCTACCTGTTGTAGATCTTGGATATTTACTTGGCCATTGAATGAGCCTTCTCTATTGATGGTTCTACGCAGGGTCTCTCTTGGTCTTCCCCGTTTTCTTTTCCCTACCGGTGACCCCTTTTGGTAGGCCAGTATATTCCACATGGCTAATAACAAGTGTCAGATCATTATCTAATATTACTGTGTCGTGTAGTTTTGATGTTCGCATTTTGCCCATGCCTTTATAATGCATATCTTTTATATTGTTGCTGTTCTCTGTTAGCCTTGAATGATGTGTGAATGGTATAATGTATGAAAGAGAGTGATAAAAGGGCAGAATGTTAGACGGGCCTGCGTGCCCAATTCTTAACACTTTCAAAATAAAGTTTTGTTGTTGGTGTTTTTTCCCCTATGTAAATGTAACATGCACATTTGATGAATGAAAGATGAGTGATCGAAAGGGCCAAATGTAAGACGGGCCTGCGTGCCCAATTTGTCACCCTTTTAGAATAAAATTTGTTCTATCTATCTATCTATCTATCTATCTTTCTATCTATCTATCTATCTATCTGTCTATCTGTCTGTCTGTCTGTCTGTCTGTCTGTCTGTCTGTCTGTCTGTCTGTCTGTCTGTCAACATTTTTACACATTCCCTACTGTACATCTATTGAACTGAAGAATTTTCGAGGATCCAATTGTGTTATTCTGCAGGCTACAGTAAGTTTTACTTTGGAATTGTAACTCTTGAAAACAACAATTTATCCAAATGAATTCAAACATCGCTGCATTTGCCATTCCAGAATAATAAACAGGATGCAGTCATTACACAACATTAGAGAATCTTGCTGCATTTGACGTCTGGGGTGTTGTAGTATTTGCAAATGTAAAGAAAATACACAATGCACCTTGTAAATACACACTGTTTTGTAAGAAATAATACTAAATTAAACCGAATACATAATTTAAATACTGGAAAGGGACGTAAAAACACACTATTATTTAGAAGGGTATTACAAAACAAGCATGAATGTATTATGTGACTTAAATAAGTATATTATTTAATTTAATCTTTTATAAAATTGTCATAGATATGTGATACAATTAAGATAAATAAAGGGGTAATACTTTTACATGATCTTTAAAGTTTATGTAGAATTGAAAGTTTTCTCTTAGTCTTGTGAGAAATTTATAAACCATTTTCCCATGTCTCCTCGATATTTCATGAAATAGTTTATTCTTTTAATGATATTGCTGCTGATATTGTTTATTTAACATATTTTTGTCCGGCTTGTAAAAGGCTGCTATAAGTTTTGATAACGAAGTGAGACAATGAGAGGTGTGAGACAGGATGTGTAATGTCTCAAGATTTATTTTTATCCATCCAGCCATCATGTGCCATGGCGGAAAGTGTGGGCGGTCATCACACGTCATTTCACTCGATCACCAGAGTCGTGGATCAGCTCAGTGTTCCTGTCTCGACCATGCCATGTGGCCAAGCCATCCAGGTATTTACTTCTCGGTCTTCCCCTTGGTCTGTTCCCTTTGATCTTGCCAGTTGTCACCAAGTTCTCCAGTTCATTTTTACTCATAACATTTTGACTGTCTACGTCTAATTTCTCTAATGAGTTTCCGATTTTCATTTGTTTCCTGTAGTACTTGGTCATTGGTTTATCTGTCTGTCCATGGTATTCTTTGCATTCTCCTCAGAAATAACATTTCTACAGCCATCAGATGTTTTTCAGCTTGACTGCTCATTGTCCAAGTTTCACATCCATACTAAAGTACAGATTCAATGTATCCCCTCAACACTCTTTTTCTCGTTTCAATTGACATCCCTTTATTGGTCAGTATGTTTTTAATCTTGGCAAAGGCTACCTTCGCCATGGCGATTCTTGTTCTAATCTCTTCAAGGCACCTCCCATCAGATGTTATGACTGTTCCAAGATAATTGTACCGAATAACTTGTTGAAGAATATTCCCATTTACTAGAATATTAAAATTTTTAAAAATTATTTGCATATCCTTCACAGGACGTAGCAGTCAACCCCAGCATTTTCACTGTTCGTGATTCCTGGGCAAATTTTACGTTCAGTAATTTGCCATTGCTTTCTGAACGACCGGCACCTATATCTTTTTTCGAAAAAACCACCACCGCTGTTTCGAACCCGGGTATACGGGCTCAAAAACCGCGTTCGTAAGCTCTTAGCCACTATTACATTGTGGTATTTCTTTCTTCCAAGTGACAACCACAATCTGTGTATTTTTACAATTTAATTCTAATCCCAGGTGTTCAATGTCTGTAACAACCGCATTTACTATTTGTTGCAGATCCTGCTCATTGTCTGCAATCAATACTGTATCATCTGCATATATAATGTTATTGATATTTCGTCCTCCAATGATGATTCCATTTATACCTTCTACATTTCGGAAAATATTTTCACCGTATAGGGAAAAACGATCTGGAGACATTACACATCCCTGTCTCACATCTCTCTTAATATACTGATATTGTCCCACTTCATTATTAATCCTTATGGCAGCTTGTTGTTTCCAATATATGTTTTTATAAGTCTGTCTTTCCCATCAATTTGTAGATCTGCGAGCATATATGATACCGGACATAGTGACATGTCTTACTCTATCTGAAGCCTTTGTGTTGTCAATAATGCAAAGATGTATATCTTTGTTTACTTCTATGGAATGTTCAATAACAGGTCGCAATAACAGTGTTTGTGGTGGTTCATCAAGGGACTATATTACATACCGGTTTATCGTTTGTGTAGAACTGAATGACACTAACTAATCAAATCATCCAGTGGTGTTCAGACTTTTCAAACGTTCCAGGATATATTGGAATAAGTCAAAGATCAATCAGAGGGATTCTTCATCTGGTGAGCTCCTTCCAGTTCTGTGCTATTGTGAAGTTGTATGGCCGTAGCATGATGAGAACTGTGATGCTGATCCTAGACTGAATAGTCCTATCTCACATACATGATAGAATACACTACATAGTTCTATACACATACACTACACACACACACCGGACATCATTTTCTTCATTAAATAATTTATTGATTATGTGGTTGTTTCGGGATTTGAAATTTAAATATTGAGCACAACCCACTACTGGCAACGTTGATCGCATTCTGGTATGAACCTAAGGCCTATCCACGTCAATATGGAAGCACTATACTCGAGTTTCGCCCTCATTTGAGCTCGTCAGTAGTGCATATCCCTGACCGGATCCGGAAACAGTCCCGGATCACGCGTGTGAAGCGGGTGTATAACCAAGCGGCACACACTGGACACACCAAATTATCACAACAGAACATCACAACGCTACCCATCGCAGGCTATGCTCAAGATTGCCCAATCGCCGCGACCGACGTCCGTCAATCGATGGGACCCGAACGATCAGGACTTCTCACTGGCAAGGAACACCAGGCCTCCTAAATCCAGTGAGCAATAATTAATTTATTAGGTGGTTGTTTCGGGATTTGAAATTTAAATATTGAGCACAACCCACTACTGGCAACGTTGATCGCATTCTGGTATGAACCTAAGGCCTATCCACGTCAATATGGAAGCACTATACTCGAGTTTCGCCCTCATTTGAGCTCGTCAGTAGTGCATATCCCTGACCGGATCCGGAAACAGTCCCGGATCACGCGTGTGAAGCGGGTGTGTAACCACGCGGCACACACTGGACACACCAAATTATCACAACAGAACATCACAACGCTACCCATCGTAGGCTTTGCTCAAGATTGCCCAATCGCCGCGACCGACGTCCGTCAATCGATGGGACCCGAACGATCAGGACTTCTCACTGGCAAGTAACACCAGGCCTCCTAAATCCTCCTTATACACCCGCTTCACACGCGTGATCCGGGACTGTTTCCGGATCCGGTCAGGGATATGCACTACTGACGAGCTCAAATGAGGGCGAAACTCGAGTATAGTGCTTCCATATTGACGTGGATAGGCCTTAGGTTCATACCAGAATGCGATCGACGTTGCCAGTAGTGGGTTGTGCTCAATATTTAAATTTCAAATCCCGAAACAACCACATAATCAATTAATTATTGCTCACTGGATTTAGGAGGCCTGGTGTTCCTTGCCAGTGAGAAGTCCTGATCGTTCGGGTCCCATCGATTGACGGACGTCGGTCGCGGCGATTGGGCAATCTTGAGCATAGCCTACGATGGGTAGCGTTGTGATGTTCTGTTGTGATAATTTGGTGTGTCCAGTGTGTGCCGCGTGGTTACACACCCGCTTCACACGCGTGATCCGGGACTGTTTCCGGATCCGGTCAGGGATATGCACTACTGACGAGCTCAAATGAGGGCGAAACTCGAGTATAGTGCTTCCATATTGACGTGGATAGGCCTTAGGTTCATACCAGAATGCGATCGACGTTGCCAGTAGTGGGTTGTGCTCAATATTTAAATTTCAAATCCCGAAACAACCACATAATCAATTAATTATTGCTCACTGGATTTAGGAGGCCTGGTGTTCCTTGCCAGTGAGAAGTCCTGATCGTTCGGGTCCCATCGATTGACGGACGTCGGTCGCGGCGATTGGGCAATCTTGAGCATAGCCTACGATGGGTAGCGTTGTGATGTTCTGTTGTGATAATTTGGTGTGTCCAGTGTGTGCCGCGTGGTTACACACCCGCTTCACACGCGTGATCCGGGACTGTTTCCGGATCCGGTCAGGGATATGCACTACTGACGAGCTCAAATGAGGGCGAAACTCGAGTATAGTGCTTCCATATTGACGTGGATAGGCCTTAGGTTCATACCAGAATGCGATCGACGTTGCCAGTAGTGGGTTGTGCTCAATATTTAAATTTCAAATCCCGAAACAACCACATAATCAATTAATTATTGCTCACTGGATTTAGGAGGCCTGGTGTTCCTTGCCAGTGAGAAGTCCTGATCGTTCGGGTCCCATCGATTGACGGACGTCGGTCGCGGCGATTGGGCAATCTTGAGCATAGCCTACGATGGGTAGCGTTGTGATGTTCTGTTGTGATAATTTGGTGTGTCCAGTGTGTGCCGCGTGGTTACACACCCGCTTCACACGCGTGATCCGGGACTGTTTCCGGATCCGGTCAGGGATATGCACTACTGACGAGCTCAAATGAGGGCGAAACTCGAGTATAGTGCTTCCATATTGACGTGGATAGGCCTTAGGTTCATACCAGAATGCGATCGACGTTGCCAGTAGTGGGTTGTGCTCAATATTTAAATTTCAAATCCCGAAACAACCACATAATCAATTAATTATTGCTCACTGGATTTAGGAGGCCTGGTGTTCCTTGCCAGTGAGAAGTCCTGATCGTTCGGGTCCCATCGATTGACGGACGTCGGTCGCGGCGATTGGGCAATCTTGAGCATAGCCTACGATGGGTAGCGTTGTGATGTTCTGTTGTGATAATTTGGTGTGTCCAGTGTGTGCCGCGTGGTTACACACCCGCTTCACACGCGTGATCCGGGACTGTTTCCGGATCCGGTCAGGGATATGCACTACTGACGAGCTCAAATGAGGGCGAAACTCGAGTATAGTGCTTCCATATTGACGTGGATAGGCCTTAGGTTCATACCAGAATGCGATCGACGTTGCCAGTAGTGGGTTGTGCTCAATATTTAAATTTCAAATCCCGAAACAACCACATAATCAATTAATTATTGCTCACTGGATTTAGGAGGCCTGGTGTTCCTTGCCAGTGAGAAGTCCTGATCGTTCGGGTCCCATCGATTGACGGACGTCGGTCGCGGCGATTGGGCAATCTTGAGCATAGCCTACGATGGGTAGCGTTGTGATGTTCTGTTGTGATAATTTGGTGTGTCCAGTGTGTGCCGCGTGGTTACACACCCGCTTCACACGCGTGATCCGGGACTGTTTCCGGATCCGGTCAGGGATATGCACTACTGACGAGCTCAAATGAGGGCGAAACTCGAGTATAGTGCTTCCATATTGACGTGGATAGGCCTTAGGTTCATACCAGAATGCGATCGACGTTGCCAGTAGTGGGTTGTGCTCAATATTTAAATTTCAAATCCCGAAACAACCACATAATCAATTAATTATTGCTCACTGGATTTAGGAGGCCTGGTGTTCCTTGCCAGTGAGAAGTCCTGATCGTTCGGGTCCCATCGATTGACGGACGTCGGTCGCGGCGATTGGGCAATCTTGAGCATAGCCTACGATGGGTAGCGTTGTGATGTTCTGTTGTGATAATTTGGTGTGTCCAGTGTGTGCCGCGTGGTTACACACCCGCTTCACACGCGTGATCCGGGACTGTTTCCGGATCCGGTCAGGGATATGCACTACTGACGAGCTCAAATGAGGGCGAAACTCGAGTATAGTGCTTCCATATTGACGTGGATAGGCCTTAGGTTCATACCAGAATGCGATCGACGTTGCCAGTAGTGGGTTGTGCTCAATATTTAAATTTCAAATCCCGAAACAACCACATAATCAATTAATTATTGCTCACTGGATTTAGGAGGCCTGGTGTTCCTTGCCAGTGAGAAGTCCTGATCGTTCGGGTCCCATCGATTGACGGACGTCGGTCGCGGCGATTGGGCAATCTTGAGCATAGCCTACGATGGGTAGCGTTGTGATGTTCTGTTGTGATAATTTGGTGTGTCCAGTGTGTGCCGCGTGGTTACACACCCGCTTCACACGCGTGATCCGGGACTGTTTCCGGATCCGGTCAGGGATATGCACTACTGACGAGCTCAAATGAGGGCGAAACTCGAGTATAGTGCTTCCATATTGACGTGGATAGGCCTTATGTTCATACCAGAATGCGATCAACGTTGCCAGTAGTGGGTTGTGCTCAATATTTAAATAATTTATTATTTGTTGAAGGATAGTGTAGTGTGGGAATGTTCTGGAGGAATATGAAGAGGGGTATTGTCTTGTGGTGTGTGAGAGAGAGAGAGAGAGAGAGAGAGAGAGAGAGAGAGAGAGAGAGAGAGAGAGAGAGAGAGAGAGAGAGAGAGAGAGAGAGAGAGAGAGAGAAAGACTGAACGGGGGGTGTGTAGACAAAAGTCCGGCAGTAGACTAAAACTTAGAAAAGAGTATTTAAAAGGTGCGCTTGTTGATTCTACTCCATGGCGAAAGTAGCCTTTAGCAAGATGAAAAATATACTGACAAATAAAATGATGTCAATTGAACCGAGAAAAAGAGTGTTGAGATGCTACATAGAGCCTGTACTTTTGTATGGATATGAGTCTTGGACAATGAGAACACAAGCTGAAAAACATATGATGGCTGTGAAAATGTGGTTTCTGAGGAGAATGCAAAGCAGCATGGCACATGATGGATGGATGGATGGATGGAAAAGGTAAAAACATTCTGAATATTCATCACTTCGGACAGTTACTTAATGCCGCTAAGTGTCGGTTTCCCCGACAGACTGCCATCCAACCTCGGGGACGCTGAAGACTGGGAGCTGTCAGTAGATCTGCAAATACCCCGCGAACGTCCTAAAGTTTCAGTTGCGAAAAGATATTGAAGTGTGCTCTGTGTCAGTACAACAGATAGCACTAATCGAGATTAATAGTTTGTGTCACAAGATGTTCATTTGTCATGTCTAGAGGGTCTGTCTGTCTGTCTGTCTGTCTGTCTGTCTGTCTGTCTGTCTGTCTGTCTGTCTGTCTGTCTGTCTTTTTGTCTACTTGTCTGCCTTACTATCTACCTACCTTTTGCACGCCTTTCTCTCTGTTTGTCTGTCTATATATTTATATGTCTCTATTGCTCGCTTGTCTCTTCACTATCCATCAAAATCATATTTTAAAGTGCGTTCGTATGTGTGGTGTGAGTGTGTATGTGAGTGTATGTATTTTGTTCTTGTTCTTGTTATTTTCTTGTTCTTGTAGTTCTTCTTGTTCTCATTGTTCTTGTGTTTCTACTTGTTCTTGTTTTTCTTCTTGTTGTTCTTGTACTAGTAGTTTTTCTTGCTCTTGTTCCTTTTGTTCTTGTTCTTCTTCTTGTTGTTCTTGTTGATGTTCTTGTTCTTGTAGTTCTTCTTCTTTTTCTTGCTTTTCTTGCTCTTGTTCTTTTTGTTCGTGTTCTTCTTGTTGTTGTTCTTATTGTTGATATTCTTGTTCTTGTAATTCTTCTTGTTCTTACTGTTCTTGTTGTTCTTGTTCTTCTCCTTGTTGTTCGTCTTGTTATTCTGTTTGAGTCTGCTGATGTCACAATGCAACATTAACAATAAAAGCACGAGTACACAGAAACAAGACTGATCCCCCAGGACAACGCCTGTAGGGCAATCAGAACTTTAATATGTAGAATGATATGTAGAACAGGAGACCAGCGTGGCCGAATGGATAAGAGCGTTCGTTCTTAAACATCCGGTGTGCTGATGCCGAGGTAGCGGGTTCAACACCTACACCGGCCTGTTGGACTGACATTTTGACTTCTCGTCCTGGACTTAGGGACGTAAATTACAAGTACCTCAGAAGTCGGAGTGGGTTCAGCTGATGGCGAGGGACACTGGAAATAGGGAAAGCTAAACCACACGTTAAAATCAAACCATTGAACTAGAAGTAATGACACGCGTATGAACTACGATGTAATATCGAAATAATTAGGGGGCTGGGTGGTCTTGAGGTATGGTGTCCGCCTCGAGTGCTGGAGGCCCCGGGTTCAGGTCCCGGTAAGGACCGGGATTTTTTTCTCGTGGACTTCTAGTAATAAAATTTCCCCTGGTCTCTGGGTAGTGACATCGGACGCTCGTGTGTATTGTTGCGCACGTTAAAAATCCCTTGGCAATTGGAAATCGAAAAAGTGTAGCCTAACGGTGCTGCCCGGGCAAAATTTGGAGTTAAAATTCTACCCAACAACAACAACAAAACTTTATTTTGAAAGAGTTAAGAATTGGGCACGCAGGCACGTCTAACATTCTGCCCTTTTATCACTCTCTTTCATACATTATACCATTCACACATAATTCAAGGCTAACTGAAGACAGCAACAATATAAAAGATATGCATTATAAAGGCATGTGGAAAAGGAAAAATCAATACTACACGACTCAGTAATAGTTATAACTGGTGTGGCACTTGTTATTAGCCATGTGGAATATACTGGCCTACCAAAAGGGGACTGGCTGTTATACTAGGGTTTTAATATTATTTTTATTATTTCTATTATTAAGGGGGAAGGTAATCTGTACTGAGATGGTGTTCAAATAATTTGCGATTATATGTATACGGATTGGTGATGTCTTTTATTTCATGTGGAAGAGTGTTCCACAGCTGAGCTGCAGAGTACGTTAAACTTGTTTTGTATAAGTCTATCCTAGGCTTTGGAATGTGTAATATATTTAATCGTTTACTGTGTCTAGCATTATATTCAAACAATGGCCAAAGGTAATTTGGGGCATTCCGATGTAGGATTTTGTGAATTAGTTTGGCCTTATTGAAAAGCAGACGTTTGCGGAGTGGTAGTAACTGAAGGCGTTTATGCAGGCTAGGATTGCCAGTTGAATGTTTGCTATAAATTAAACTCATGGCCCGTTTCAGAAGCGAGTAAAGTCGCTTGGTGCTTGAATTGGAACAACCGTCCCAGATTGTAGAGCAGTAGTCAAAATGTGTCTGTATGTGAGACGTATAGAATATTTTCCTTGTGTCCTCATCAATGAAAGTTTTAATTTTGGCGAGTTGGTAGACTTTTTTCACTGTTTGTTTAGTGAGCGCTTGAACGTGAGGATTAAAGGTTAGGTTTCTATCAATGATGAGGCCTAATGTTTTGTGCTCAATTACACTTTCTACTGGCATGTTATCGATGTAAAGTATTTAAGGACCATCGCCGGCGCTATGGAGTTCGTGCACTGAGCTGAGTTTCTCCGGACTCAGGCTTGAGTTAGGAGAAGAATGGAGCACTCATGGGTTACACCCGTGTGCCGTGATGTTGATCCGTCGACTAAACTAAACTACGATGTAATTTGGGCAACAACAAAAAAGTTGCATATCCTTTACAAGGCGTTTGCAGTCAACATCAGCATTTTTAGTTGTTGTTGATGTCTTGGCAACTTTTACGTTCTGTAGTGTGCCATTGTTTTATGAACGACCGGCATCCATACCTTTTTCGTAAAAAACTAGCGCTAAAGCGGTCTTCTGTCAAATCGCACGCAGCTGTTTTTCTAACGCGGGTATACGGGATTACGAACCGCTTCCATAACTCCCTTCGCCACTGAGACATTTTGGGAAAACCCATATGAAAACCTTATTGCATATAATACATTCAATATTTTTACACATTCCCTTCCGTCCTCTATTGAATTGAAGAATTTACGAGGATCCAAGTGTAACATTCTACAGGGTACACTGTAGGTTTTACTTTGGAATTGTAATTATCGAAAACAACAAGTTATCGATATGAATTCAAACATCGCTACATTTGCCATTCTAGAATAATAAAAAGTATGCAGTCATTACAGAGACATTAGAGCTGCATTTGATGTCTGGGGTCTTGAAGTATTTGCAAAGGAAACACACACCGCACCTTGTAAATGCACATTGTTTTGGATGAAATAAAACTGCATTAAACAGAAGACATATAATTTAAATATTGGAAAGGGGCATAACAACATAAAAATATTTAAAGAGGCATTACAAACGTAGCATCAATGTATTATGTGATCTAAATAATTATAGTATTTATCTTAATCTTTTATAAAATTGTCATGGAAATTGCCGAAAGTCGTCATAAATAACGGGTTCATAATTTTACATTAACTTTAAATTTTGTGTAATATTGAAAGCTTTGTTTTAGATATGTGAGAAATGTATAAACCATTTTCGTATATTTCATCGATATTTTATTCATCTCATGTTCCTCTTGTACCTTGCGGTGTCGAGGTGAAGTATAAACTTCGTGAGAGTGCCCGATTATGGGCTTCATATATCGATATTCCCATGGACTCTGCTATTCTGCAAGGTGTGGAATGCGCCTGGTCCTGCAGCCAGCAGGGTTGGGATCGACTAGCATCTCCCATGAAGGGTAAAGAGCGAAAATTAGTAGACTGCCAATGACCCGCAGACTACACAAGTCAACCCCCACCTCCACGTGGTGCAGACCGGGCAACCATGACCGCGAGGCCATGGGCTAACGGGGCTATGGCTCGCCATAGGGGATGGACTCCCTATGGCCAGATTAGTGTCCTAAACCTGCGACTGGCCTAGCAAGCCGGCAGGGGATCTTCATACTGCTCGTAGAAAAACTAAGAAGTATAAACGGACTGACCCAATCGGCTATCGACCCGGCAATGTTAATGGACTACGCGATAGATCAGCGATATTTCATTGAATGCTTTATTATTTTAATGGTGTATTGTTTTGTAATCCAAATGTACAGATTTTTGTCCGGCCTGTAAGAGGCCTGCGATGTCCTGTAAAGGATATGCAAATCATTTAGAATACGTAACAAAACTGATCCTCATATACACAAGCGATATACCAGAGGGTAATGCGCGAGAACTCTGGGAAACACTTAAACAAACTATACGAGAGAGAACTCAAACACTAGCAGAAGTAATACACAGGCAAACACTACAAGAACATCCATCTATCCATCCATCCATCCATCCATCCATCCATCCATCCATCCATCATGTGCCATGCCGATAAGCGTGGGCGGTCATGTTCTGCCATCTCACTCGATCACCAGAGCCGTGGATCAGCTCCGTGTTCTTGTCTCAACCATGCTACGTGGCCAAGCCATCCAGGTATTTACTTCTCGGTCTTCCCCTTGGTCTCTTCCCTTCGATCTTGCCAGTCGTCACCAAGTTCTCCAATTCATTTCTTCTCATAACGTGCCCAAAATATGTTGACCGTCTACGTCTAATGACTTTAATCAGTTTACGATCTTCATTTGTTTCTTGAAGGACTTGGTCATTGGTTTTTCCTTCTGTCCATGGTATTCTTTGCATTTTCCTCAGAAACCACATTTCCACAGCCATCAGCCAAGAACAAGGGTGAGCAAAAGCTGCGTGCTTATGCGGACGATACCATTTTCTTTCCGGCAACTGAACAATCTGTTCGGATCATTTTGGAAACATACTTGTTTTTCGGCAAAGAGAGTGGGGCAAAATTAAACGTCCAAAAATCTACCATAATGGGTTTTGGCAAATGAAAAAATAAGGTGGTTTTACAATTTGACTTAACATCAAACAATCTTATAAAATTGTACGGAATAGTCTTCGCATGTCAACCAAATCAGTCACATAAACACACATGGCAGAATCTAGAGAGGAAAATACCAGCTATGTTACATCGGTACAAATACAAAACAACTACCATATTTGTTGGAAGTACTATTGTTAACACATATATAATTCCAAAATTACTATATCTGTGATAAGTCCTAGACACCCCCTCCTCGCCCCCCCCCCGCCCTTACGTCAGACTGTCACAAACATAAACAAAGAGATCTCATGCTCGGCTATTGCTTTATGCCGTTTCCGAGCGGCTTTCCACTGAACTCTTACCTCCTCTAGCAGCTTCTGTCGCCTGGTCTTCTGTGGGCTAGCTGCTTCCTTCCTCTCGCTGCTACCAAATTGACGCAGTGAGTGGAGATATACAATCTCTCCGAACGTTTGCACTTTCTCATCTAGTGACGGGGTTTAGCTCATATTCTAAAACACGGGACAACGTCTCATCTAATAGCACCCAATCTGCCTTATCTGTGGCAGGAGGAGTATTTGGTCTTCGCCCAGAGACTATCGGAAGGTTGCTCCGATGCGTCACAGGGGACATCGACTTGAGTCTTCTCAGCTCTGTGGGGTTCTCCCTGGCTGAGATCCTCTGACGACTTTTTGCTATCCATTTCACGGGAGCGCCGTCGTGTTTCCTGTGACGTACTCTCGCTCTTCTTTCGTCCAGCGTGATTTCTCATTCCACGGTTGGAGGCGAAGCTTTTACCACAAACGCACGCCCAGTCCGGTCGTTCGGCTGAAGTTGAAATCATGGTTGGTTGGACGGATAGGGTCGTTACCGTGTGGTCACTGGTGGATCCTTCATGCTCACCACTCCACCCCCATTTTCGAGGATCAAAGGGGCATCTGTTTGTTATTCCATTTGACGCGACAAGCACATTATACAGCATTAGAGGTTGTCAGCCCGGTCTGCTGTCGGTCCCGCAGTTTCACCGGTAGAGCCTGTTCCACCACTGCGCTGCAGCCGTGCCAGTCTTTCCAGGGCGTCAGTCAGTCTTTACAGAGTGTCCATCAGTCTATACGGATTGTCTGATGGACTGGCCATAATTAATAGTGATAAAAACTCCGCCACGGAACAAATACGGTAGGGGTTTTGATCATCAGATGTAGCCCCACTTCCCCGAATGTTTCGGCCAACATTTACCTACTTAACATTCTCTAGGGGCGGGCCAGTCTAGGACATGACTCTAGGCGTCTTCCCCTGTTGTGCGAGACGTTCGGTCGATCTTGTTGTTTATGCTTGTCCCTTAGCTATGAACATATCAACTTTCAAGCGTTCCCTCCCTCAGTGAGGAGAGCCTGTGCAGCTGGTGCTTGTGCGACGGCAATTCGGCAGCGCAGCCTTCCTTGTCTCTGCGTTGCTGCCCGGCTCCGACGAAGTAAATATCTATCGGCCTGGCCCCCTTCTTCGCCTGCATTCTTCCAACACTCGCTATGTCATCCAACTCAGTAAGTACCTTGTTGTGGCGCCATGTGAATAGGCCTTGGGTTAGGGCTAATTTACATGCCGACAATACGTACTCCGCTGTCTGGATCATTTTACAGAAGGGACAGGACAGATCGGTTGTTTTACTCCAGTTGACCAAGTTGGCAGCTGATGGCCGCCCACGCTTACCGGCATGGCACATGATGGATGGATGGATGGACTTGGTTCCAGTAAATATTCTCTATTATTCTTAAATCTTTCTCATCAATGTTGATATCTTCTAACATTTTAATCAGTTCATCATGTTTTACTTGAACAAATAATGCCTTAGTATAATCTATGAAGCACAAATATATAGCACATTGTGAATACATTGCTCTGTACAAAACAACATCACATTAATTAAACGGTAGACATATATTTAAACTACTGGAAAGGGACATAACAATATAAGTTAGTTCAAGGGACATTACTATCATTATCATAAATTTAATTTGTGATTTGAATATTTATAATATCTATCCAATATTTTATAAAATTATCATAGACATTGGCGACATTTATATTCTGTATACATAAAACGGTTAAAACTTGTAAATTATCTTTAATCGTCGTGAAAAATTGGAAGCTTTATTTTAGATGGATGAGAAGTTTGTAAACTGTTTTGCTATATTTCCTTGAAATGTCATTTTTTATTTTTATTCATTCAAGGCAAGCAGACCAATTATATTGATGGAGAATTTTTTTCTGGCCTGTAAAAGGCCACATTTCCTTAGTGATAAAATCTCCGCCGCGGAGCAAACACGGCATCGGTTCTGGTCGTCAGAAGTTGTCCACTTTCAACAAATGTTTTGGCCTATTTACCTGCTTAACATTCACTAGGGGTGGGCCAGTCCAGGTCGTGACTCCGGGCGACTTTCCCCTGCTGTGCGGTCGATTTCGTTGTCCTTGTTGTTTGTGCTTGTCCCTTAGCAATGAACATATCAACTTTCAAGCTTCCCCTCCCTCAGTGAGGAGAGCCTGTGCAGCTGGTGCTTGTGCGACGGCAAGACGGCAGCGCAGCCTTCCTTTTTCTCTGCGTTGCTGCCCGGCTCGGACGAAGTAAATATCCATAGGCCTGGCCCCCTTGTTCGCCTGCATTCTGGCTACACCCATTATAACCGCCAACTCAGTAAGGACTTTGTTATGGCGCCATGTGAATCAGCCTTGGGTCAGGGCGACTTTACATGCGGACAATACGTGCTCCACTGTCTGAACCTTTTTACAGCTGGGGAAGGACGGGTCGGTGACTCTCCCTCACTTGACCAAGTTGGCAGCTGATGGCAAGACATCGTAGAGGGATCGGACGACAAAACTTAAGCGCAGTGATGCCATACACCATATCTCATTCCAGGTTAATGACTTCTGCAGTATCCCTTCCCAAGACAACCACTGGCCCTGGTGCGCCTGCATAGCAACCATTTCTACTCTCTTTTCGTCCTCTCCATCGCGGATCTCTTGAACCACCATATCTCTGCGTTCTTTGGTCGTCGCCTTTGACCACATCGGAGCTCTGTTATGGTTCCCGAACCCCATTCTATACGACTGGGTGTGCCCCATGACTTCCTTCAGTTTAAGTGATGCCTGGGAAGCTTCGACTGCTCTGTCGACTTAATATTGAGCAATGTGGATATGGAATGGATCTGGCTTCTCAGCCTTTTGACTAAGATCAAAGTGTAATATCTGCACTCGATCTTACCAGGGCCACATGCAGAGGCTGCCATCCATATGACACATTGGGATGTGGGACCTGAAGGGACGGCTGTGATCCCCTGGGGATCCGCTAGCCCTTATTTAAAGATAAAATAAAACATTAAACTCGATCGATGAACTATGGGCAAACCCATATAAAAACCTTAAATGTTTTACATATTCACTTCTGTCTGTCTGTTGAACTGAAGAATTTAACATGATCCAAGTGTGTTACTCTAAAGGATACTGCAAGTTTTTCTTTTGAATTGCAATTACTGAAAAAAAAAATTACGGATAAGAATTCAAACATGGCTACATTTGCCCTTGTAGAATAATAAATAATATGCAGTCATTAAACAGACATTTAGAGAATCTTAGTGCATTTGACGTCTGGGGTCTTGTTGTATTTGCAAATGTAAAGGAAAACACATTTTCATCGTCATCATCAAGTGTCCTGCCAGCTGGCATAGGCGTTCATGGCTCTCCACAGATCTCGGTCTTTGGTGTTCTGGATTAACTCTACTGATGATATTCGTCCATGTCACCGTCTCAAACTATTGTAACATAATGTGATCAATCCCACGAGTTCGCGGCATTAACACTGAATTGGATAATTACATGTACCACCTAGCACCTAGTTTCAAGTACCTAGGAAGTATAATATCATCAAATGGCAAATCAGAAGACGAGATCGTAAATAGATGCAATAAGTCAAACCAACTCATTGGACAAATGGCACCAATACTAAAGAACAAATATTTATCAGTAACTACCAAGAAAGCTCTTTACATCACAATCTTTCTACCAACTCTATGTTACCAATGTCAAACCTGGACAATGACAGAAAAAGAGAAAAGAAAAATCACAACAGAAATGAGATTCCTGAGAAGAATACTCAGTGTGTCAAGAAGAGATAAGATCAGAAATGAAGAAATCAGCACTAAAGTGGGGGTTGTAGCTGCACTAAATTTTATTAGAAGGCAGCAAGTCAAATGGTTTGGCCGTGCAATTAGGTTACGAACTAACAGTATACCACAACAAGCAATAGTGTACAGACCAGAGGGAAGCAGAGGAAGAGGTCGACCACGTAAACGATGGACTCGGGGAATAACAGCGCCCATGGGAATATCGATACATGAAGCCCATAAGCGGGAACTCTCCCGCTGTTTATACTTCACCTCGACACCGCAAGGTACAAGAGGAACATGACGAGACGAACGAACGAACGAACGAACGAAAGAACGAACATCTTTATTTTCAAAGGGTTAAGAATTTGGCACGCAGGCCTGTCTGACATTCTGCCCTTCTTCTCTATTTCCCCTCATACATTCTTTCATTCAACATCTCTTATGAAGCAATTCTTTGACAAAAAAAGTACAATAAGCATTAAAACGCATGAACAATAATCAATAATACATGACTCGTTGAGGCAATGTTTAACATGGGCATCATAAATACCCAAGTTTCTGGCTAGTTGTCGTTCGAGATAATTTACCATTATTATTGTCTTTGTTGCTGTTTTTTTTTTTTTAAGGGGGCATGTAGTCTGTTTTGAGGTAGTGTTCAAACAGGTTGCGACTGTATGTATAATGATTGGTGGTGTCTATGATTTCTTGTGGAAGATTATTCCACAACTGAGTGGCAGAGTATGCTAAGCTTGTTTTATATAAGCCTATCCTAGGTTTAGGGACATGAAGAATATTTAGTCGTTCACTATGTCTTGTGTTATATTTAAACAATGGCCAAAGGTAGCTTGGGGAATTTTGAAATAGGATTTTGTGAGTTAGTTTAGCCTTATTAAAAAGTAGGCGTTTGTGGAGTGGCAGTAACCGAAGACGTTTATGAAGGTTAGAATTGTCTGTAAACTTATCACCATTGATTAGAAGCTCTGCCCTTTTCTGGAGCGAATAAAGGCGTTTTGTTATTGATTTGGAGCATCCATCCCAGATTGTGGAGCAATAATCAATATGTATTTGAATATTGGAAGTATAGAATATCTTTCTTGTGTTTTCGTCGAGGAAGTTTTAAATTTTGGCAAGTTGGTATACTTTTTTGGCTATTTGTTTAACTAGAGCATGAACATGGGAATTAAAGGATAGATTTTTATCTATGATAAGACCCTGTGCCTTGTGCTCGGTTACACTTTCTATAGGTGTGCTACCAATGTGCAGCTGAAGAGTTCCCTGCAAGTTTAGAGTGTGAAGTCTTTGCCTCGTTCCTATTAACATAGATTTTGTTTTAGAAATGTTAATTTGCATGCAGTTTGCATGACTCCAGTTAACTACACTATTTATTTCCTGTTGCAAGGATAATTCTAGCACATTACGATCAATAGCGTTTGTATATACTGTGCAATAGTCTACAAATAAATCGCAAGACGATGACAGATATAAGGGAAGATCATTTATATAAATGGCAAATAACAAAGGGCCAAGTATAGACCCCTGAGGTACTCCAATATTAGTGGTAATAGCTTGGGATAGAGATGTATTGTGTGATACTACTTGTTTTCTGTCTAATAAGAATGAGTTTATTAATTTCACTATATTAAAGCTTACTTTCATTGCTTCTAGTTTTTTTAAATTAGGATAGTATGATCTATCATATCGAATGCTTTTTTAAAGTCTATAAACATCGTTCCACATAGAGTATTGTTGTTAATATTTTGATGCCAGTTTTCTATCATGTTTGTTAGGGCCGTATGGCATGAATATTTTGGCCGAAATCCTGACTGACTGTCAGCTATTAGTTTGTGGCGAACTAAGTGCTCTAGTGTTGTTTTGTGGATGTGCTTTTCTAGCGGTTTGGATAAAGAGGATAATATGGAAATTGGCCTATAATTACTCATGATACCATCGTCTAATGAACCAGCTTTTAAATGAGGATACATTTTAGCGATTTTAAAGGCTGATGGGAAGTGACCTTTGGTGAGACATTGATTGTATATAAAAGTTAGTGACTAGCAGATCGCCGGTGCAGCATAGCGAAGGATCCGATTACTGATTCCATCTAGTCCTGATGAGTTATTGTTTTTTTAGGCTACTGAGATGAGTAAATACTTCAGTGGTCGTCACTAGCGGTATGGTTTTGGGAATGTCTCCATAGCATTTGCTCTCACAGAATGATGATAATAAAGATATGTCATGAGGCACATCTGGTATTGCAGCCTTCCGTTGGTTTGTGTCGGACTAAAAGAAACTACTGAATTGATCACATGTAACCTGATTTTATGGTAACGATTGTGATGATTTGTGTTTGTTTGTCAAGGTATTAATTGCTTTCCATATATCTTTAGTGTTTGTTTTATCTATTAAGTTCTTAAAATAGTATTTCTTTTCCTTTCGAATAACATATTGAACTTTGTTTCTCAGACTACGGTACATAGTTAGATCTTTTTTTTTTATGTGTCCTGTCCCGGTCTCTCATAAGTTCAACTACCTCCTGTGTGATCCACGGGTGCTTAGTGTGATGTTTAACCTGAACTACCTTAAATGGAACATGCTTATCAAATACACTTAGAAAGGTCTTCAGCCAGTGGTCCAGAGCATCATCTGGGTCAGGAAGCTGGTAAACATAGTCCAGAGATGAGTTGAGCAAGTCTTGTAAGAAGGCATCTTGATTGAAGTTTTTGTAATTTCTATATTTTATACTTATATGCTTATGTTTAGGAGTTTGGGTACCTCTTTTCGATCACGTGCAACATACTGAGTAGTGATCGCTCATTGCATTAATAGGTACTGTACATTCTGTGATGTTGTCAGCACACGTAGTATAGATTTGATTTATAAGTGTTGCAGATGAATGTGTTATTCTAGTGGCTTGTTTAACTAACTGTTGGAAGTTATATGACTCTATTATGTTTTCCCATGATTTGTTTGATTTGTTAGTGTCTATGTTGAAGTCGCCTAGCAGTAGTATTTCTCTAGCATTACTAAAGACTACATCCATCATAGTGGTGAATGTTTCATACCAGATATTTCCTGCACTGGGGTTTCGATAAAGATAGCCAACTACTAGAGGTATGCAATTTTGCAGCTTAACCTCAAGCCATACACACCCTATCTCACAGGTTTCAAAATCTAGCATGCGGTGGGCGTTAAGCGAGTTAGAAATATAAACTGCAGTTCCCTTCTCTTGTTTCTGATAGGGTTCTCTTCTAATGGTTTTAAAGCCTCTTATAGTGATGTCATCATCTGAGATGTTGCTATTTAATCGACATTCGCTAACGCCAAACATGTGAAAATTTTGATTAACTATAAGTGATAGTTCAGGCAGCTTCCCTAATAGATGGCAGATATTTAAATGCCCGATTCTGAGCCTATTATTACTGAGTCAGTGTTCGTACTTATTAGACATTTTAACAATGCGTAATCATGAATATTTTAAAACACAAAATGAATACAACATACGTCCTTATAACAAATACACCCTAAAGTACAGAGAAACAGTAATATCTCTATCAATATAAACACACACACACACACACACACACACACAAAATAGTATAAAGATAAGTAAGGATGATCAGTGAAGACCCCCTCACTCAGAGTATAAACGCGATAAAAAGTATTATAAAAGATATCTAACTAAGTGTCAATCTCTGTGACTTCAATACGAGTCAATGTTTACAGCCACGTACAATCTAATACGTTGCTATATAAAACAATAACCAACTATGCGCATAAACTTTCTAGGAGAAGCTCTTTCTTGTACCGAGATCCGGACGAGACGAGATGAGACCTAGCACCAATTCGTACCATGCGTTATGAAGTTGTCATACGTATTTTTGGACGTGTCGACTCAGAATCGAACCAGGGTGGCGTTCCAAGTCTAATAGACGATTTGTTTAGAGAGGGATTGATAGCGTCTCGCAATGCCTTGTGGGATAGCCCTGTCCGATTTACCATGCACTTTGTCAAACATATTTCTAGGCACAGGACGGATCTCTGTCCAGGGTGGAATTAATGTGCCCTCGATGATCCCTGGTAAGAATGTTTTTATGGGATTCATGTGATATTTCGAAAGGGAATGGTCAAGGTAACTCATGTTGTCCGTGGTATTTGTGTGATTTGTAATGTCCCTACACCAAGAAATACTCTCTCCAATTTAGGGAGACAGCCTACAGACTCTGCTACAACCCTGTCGCCATTTTGCAGTGCCTCGTTTCATTTCTACTGAAATATTAATCCAGTGAAATTGTTCTGGCGACTACATAAAAGCATGAGCGGGGTAGTCAAGAATAAGAGCATTTATGACTTCCAAGGTGCTGACCTCATCTGGCAGAGGACTGACGAGAACAAGGGAAAAACCCTCTTTGAACGCTATCTAGAGCAGAGCAACCAGACAGACACTATGTCTTCATCCGAAGTGTTCTGGGCCTTGCACCTGTCGAACGTGACCTCCTTGGCAAGATTTCGGCCTCTCATGTCTGTCTGGTTAGAAGACTAACTAACTAACCAGACAGACATGAGAGGCGGAAATCTTGCCAAGGAGGTCACGTCCGACAGGTGCAAGGCCCAGAACACTTCGGATGAAGACATAGTGACAGTGAAAGAAATCAAGACTGTGCTTCGAAGATCAAAAAGCAGTGCTCCAGGGCCAATATAGGTGTACCGACAACGAGCTAGAGGAACTAGCAGACATGTACAACAACAGTATAGGGAGTGCTAGCATCAAGGCGGAGTGGTTACACAGCTATCTGATTCCCTTGCCGAAGCCGGGCAAAGACTACACAAACATTCAGGGATATCGAGTTATAACCATGCAGAATACAGTAGGCAAGCTGCTGGAGAAGTTAATTGCCAGGAAAATATCAAGCCAGCTAGAGAGGCAAGGTGTTTACCCACCTACCCTAGGTGGGTACCGTCCAAAAAGAGAAACCTGGACCAATACAGCAGTTTTTGCCCATGATGTCTATGAAGGTTTCCACTCAGGCATTGAAACCTTTGCTGCAGCTATTGATCTTGAGGACGCGTACAACATAGTACCATTGTATTTTTTTATGCTTCAGCGCCTTGAACTCAAATTAAGTCCATTCCTCCTTAGTTGGATCGCTGCAGCCTTCTTCCAAAGGAAAGCAGTTTTTAGATGTGGCTGTTGGCCGTCGACACCAACAACAATATATCCTGGCCTACCACAGGGATCACCATTATATCCGGTACTGTTCAACGCCTACACTGTGAGAATCACCAGTGAGCAGATCACTGGACCGGGGAGGACATTGTCATATGCCGACGATATTTTAGTGTATCGCCAGGGTAAGTTTAGAGATCAGGTTGCTGTGGAACTACAAACCGAACTCAATCGCATAAGTACTTGGTTTGTTAAGGCTGGGGCAATGGTCAACCCAACAAAGGCAACAGTGACTTGGTACTCGTTGAATAATCATATTGTCAACATTCCAACACCGACGGTAAATCTGTGTTCAGAGACGGCGGAAAGAACACAGGCAATGAATTACCTGCGAATACGTTTTGACCGAAGCCTTGTTTATAATGAGCACATAGACCAGGTGATAACAAATGCCAAGCGGGGTTTGGCTGTGATGCGGGTGATGGCGGCAGCAAACTGTGAGCAGCGCCATCTATGTCTTCTATACGAAGGGCTGGTCATGTCTGTTTTTGAGTATGCGATGGCAATCCTGACTCTCAGGCGTAAGCAGATAGAAAGGATGGAAAGGATACAAAATGAAGCTATGCACATTATTCTTGGATATACAAGAGATACAGCATGCAGGGCGATGCGCTACCTTCTTGATTTTCCAACCATTGAAGACAGAATACAAGTCTGCAGAGCTCGCGCCTACCTCAGAGTTAACGCAAACACACAACATCCACTGCATAGTGAAATTATGAAGGTGAAGGGCAGCAGGTTAAAAAGAGGACGGTCATGGATGGGTCAAGCCGAAGACATTCTTCAACAGGTGTGTTCACTTGAGGACTTAGAACCTGGCGAGGAGTGGGTACAAGTGCCAACAGATTTCTGCACATCCTTTTCAGTTTGCATCCAACTAGACGGAAATTGCAGACAAGAAAACCCGGCAGCTCTGGAGGCGGAAGTACAAGCGTTGATTTTCGAGAATGCGCTAGACGGTGATGCTGTCGTTTACACAGATGGGTCGGTCGTCCGATATGTGAGAATCTCATGGGACCTTACAGCTCAGGCCGGAGGGAGAACTGTGAAGGAGGACACTGGTGCTTTTGCTGAGACCACAAGTAGACTGACTATGTAAGTCATGACAATAAGTAAAGCAATAACATGGCTCGAGACACAGACATTCACTAGGGCATATTTCCTTAGCGAATCAATGAACATGCTCAAGAGGATAGAGATTGGGGAGATCCGAAGAGAATGGTTGCTGTCTCTGGAGCGGTCTCGGCTGGCAAAGATTAGTTTCATCTTCGTGCCAGGGCATGCGGGAGTACAAGGGAATGAGCGGGCTGACAAGCTCGCAGGTAACGCTACTGTGGAGGGCGGATGCGCCATGGACCAGGCTGACATTCTGAATGCTCTACGAGAAGTAAGACTTTTGCGAGAACCAAGTGATGACTGTGAATCTACAACCATGGCCAGACTGCGAGAACAGCAAATTAAAAGAGGGGTGGCCAAACAAGAACACTACGCAGGAAGCCAAAGAAGACTGATAAACCAACACAGAACTGGTGTCGTTAGCCGCTACACGCTGCGGGATTTGCTGAGGAGGGGATCCGAGCACTTATGGACTGAATGGTTCGATGTGCAATGAAGATGATCTGTCAACTAACTAACTAACTAACTATTAATCCAGTCTATGATTCTAAATGCCATTCAGACATGCATTTCATCCACTGCATCTTTATGCTGTAAGAAGTAATCTTATATGGCACGTCATGCATTTTTCTATATGCTAAATGCTAGCCCTCTTCTCCAGCAAGAGAACTATTTTAGAAAGACAACCATTGCCTTTCTTGGGCGCTGAAAAATGCATTGCTTCTGATATACAGTAATTCCTATAACACACAGAGAGTGAGAGAATGATTATTTCTTCTCATCTGTTCTTACTTGTAAGTGGAGATGGGAGGGATGAAATTTATGTTTCATGACTGGCAGATCTTGCACTCAGGCCCAGCTTGAATTATCTCGCTGTAGGTTTTATATTTACATTCAGTATCTGCACTGTTGTGCTGTAGCAGTAAGTGTATATGGGGTGGGCAAAACTACAGCACGCTTGAGCATCAGGGTAGAATGGGAAGAAAGATGCTCAAGTCGTGACGTAGTTTGTGGTTACGGATCAGTTAACATCGGGGACTGGAGAAGAGATGGACGTATGATTTAACTGAGTAACATCTGGCTTGATTCTGAATAAAGTAATATGAAGCCAGAACCGTCTTGGATTTGTTGATAGTCCATCGTCCCTTAGCTGTACTGTTACAGTACAGAATTGTTGCCCAGACCAGGACGAATAACTTCAATTGTCGCGGTACCGCTATGTACTAGGCCACTATATTTGATGCAGCTACTACTTCATACAGCGTTTGGGGAAAATGCGGTGCCTTTGAAACATTAGCACGTTATCAGATTGTTGCTGAACGGACTTCAGGGAGTTTTCCAAAATGCCCGACCTAAACTGACACCGGAACAGATCAACCTTTAATGTCTTCATGCGGTGGTGAAGTCCGCTCTCAAATCGTTTTCGAGCGTTACTGGTGGTGAAGTCCAGGCCGTTCTCAGATCGTTATCGAGACAATCGAGCCGTTGTCAAGTCATCTCCGGACTCTGTTGTGTGAGAGAGCCGCTTTGTCAAATCAGTCAGCCGCTGATCTACACTGTCGATTGTTTTGGGAAGCTGACTATCGTTCATTGCTGATTTCAGAGGGCTAGCCAGTGCTGTCCTCTGATCACAATCGTTCCTTGCCGTGATTCAAGAGCCCGTCCCTGGGTGGCTGATACATTCAATCATTCCTTGCTGTGTTTCAAGAGCCCGTCCTTGGGTGGCTGATACGTTCAATCGTTCTTGTTGTTCCTGGGGAATCCTATCGAGCCCCATCGAGCCCTATCGAGCCTTGTGGAGTCTTATCGAGCCCTATCGAGCCCAGTGGAGCATTTTTGATCCTTACTGAAGCCGCTTTGTCGATCTTGGTTCAAGTACTCGAGTACCAGATACCGTGCTTCTCAGTCTAGGCATACATGGGAAGAGACGTCAAGGACTTCATTTTCGATTGGAAAATTTAGTTCAACAAGAAAAGGGGTAATATAAGACTGCATATTGATTGTTTTTTTGCTTGAATAACTGTAAATATTTCAGCATGACGGAACAAGATTCATTGGCACAGGTTTTGACGGGGGTAGGAACAGCGGTAGGTAGACTTCATACGGTCATAAAACAACAGGGAATGGCAACTGAAATTGTTAAGTTTAGTGGACAGGCCAGAGAGTTTAAGAAATGGATAACTTCCATAGAGAAATATGCATATTTGGTGTCTGCATCAGATGAAGAGAAAATGAGACTTGCTTATCAGGCGGCAACAGAACCGGTTTCGGATCATATCAGAAGAAAGTTAGAGGCTAGAGTAGATGAGACATGGGAACAGTTCAAAGATGACTTAGCACATAAGTACGCGGAAATAACGGATCCACAACATGCGTTTTCGGTGTTGAGACAGTCTAAACAAAACACTGGAGAGACTGTACAATTGTTCAGTGATAGGTTGATTAACCTGGCTGAAGAAGCATTCTTAGGACAGAATGTACGAGGAGAGGAGGTGGAGAGGATGTTAGTCGGGATTTTTGTAGATGGCATAAAATCCGATGGATTGAAGTTTAAGCTAATGAGAGAAAACCCTGAAAGGTTATCACAAGCTGTAGATATTGCGGTACAAGAAGAAAATTTGAGACGTAGATTTAGATTGAGAACAGGACGAGAAATAGGAACTAGTCGAGAAGACAGGATTGAGGAGCCTATGGAGATAGGACAAACAAGGTTCGGATGGAATAGGAGAGGAGGTATACAGACGTTACAAGGTAGTAATAGAAGTGCTTATGATGAAAGAAGACAAATGAGGTATCCTACAAGTGAGACAGTAGGTAGAACGAACAACACAAATATAGTCTGTTGGTTTTGTGGTCAACGCGGACATGTTTCTCGTTTTTGTGATAACAGGCGTGCCCAGTCGAATACACAAAGTAGAAATGGCAATAGCAGGTTGAATAGGAATGTTGAAGATAGACACAGGAATTTTACAAGTACAAGAATGCAGGAAAACCTGCGCCCTACCTATTAAATAGGACTTGTAGTAGGAGGGAAAATAATAAGGTCCCAAGGTTTAAAGAATATGTTAATAACAGGCATAGTAGGACGAGTAGAGAATACTTTCAACTAGATGAAATCAAACAGTTTACAGAAAATAAAACAGATCATAGCTCATGTATAATAGAAATAGGAAAATATAGAGTTCGTACATTAATTGATTAAGGAGCTCAGGTTAGTGTAATTAAAGAAAGTTTTTTATATAAAATAATGAGAAATAGTAGAATATTTAAGAGTCATAATAATCTTCACTCTGTTACAGGGCAGAATTTACAAGTAATTGGACAGACAATGATCAATTTTAAATTAGGGGGGATCAACGTAAGACATCTTTTTCATGTAGTGAAAGATTTAAATAGAAACATGCTTATAGGAAGAGATTTTTTAATAAAAAACGGAGTAAGACTTCTCTTTGATTTACACAAATTAAAATTCAAGGACGTGTATGTAGATATGGAAGAAGACATGCATATATCGGCACTAGTTAGAATTAAAATGTCCACGACGTTAAAACCACAGTCGGTTAATTTGATACAAGCGAAGATAAAGAGAAACCCATATTATGTGGCAGGACACACAGTTAGAATCACTGAGTTGCAAAAGGAAGTTATTGATGAGCCTGGTCTTGAAGTTCCGGATGGAATAATATCCTTAGACAAACATTTAACCTTTCCAGTGATGATTATTAACAACACAGGTAGAGAAATCAAATTATACAGAGGATGTGCAATAGCAAAACTAGAACATATCATTAGTGACATATTGGCAACGGATAGAGTAGAAATGTCGGGAACAAATTATTCAGAAACTTCTAGTGAAAGAGTTAATAACAGACGCGGACGCGGAAGAAGAAGGAACGTACAAATGGATGAATTGATCCATCCATCCTGAAGAAAGACAGCCCAAATACATTCACTAGACAAAATGACAAGGGAACAAGAATTGTTGGCACAGTTAAAAGCGCCACCAGAAAATAAGGAAGTATTAGAACAACTTATAAAAGAAAATCAGGATGTATTTGCAATTAATGATCTAGAATTGGGAAAGACAAAAACAGTTACAATGGAAATAGATACGGGAGACCATCCACCAATTAGTTTAAAACCATATAGAACTCCATTAAGAAATAGAGAAGTTGTTGAAAAGGCAATAGAAGATATGTTGAAAGCAGGGATAATAACTAGATCGAAGTCAGAATGGTCATCTCCGATAGTAATCGTGACCAAACCTGATGGTTCACATCGATTCTGTTGTGACTACAGGGCGTTGAACAAAATCACTAAGAATGTAGCGTACCCACTGCCGGTGATTGATGATATTTTGGGGTTGCTTAATTTCTCCACATTTTTCACGACACTAGACGCAAGATCAGGATTCTGGTGTATCCCGATGTCGGAAGACGCTCAAAAGAAAAGTGCTTTCTGTACTCATATGGGTTCTTACGAATTCTTACGAATGCCATTCGGGGTTCGAACGGCCCCGTCTCACTACATGCTGTTAATAAATGAGGTATTAGAGGGTATGCAAAAGTTTGCATTAGCATACATAGACGACATTCTGATATTTACAGCAGGGGATGTGGATGATCATTTAAAACATATTAGATTAGTATTCGACAGATTAAGAGTACATGACGTTAAATTGAAGCTTAGTAAATGCCAGTTTTTAAAGACAGAAACAAAATATCTGGGGTATATTATAAATAGAGACGGAATTAAACCAGACCAAGACAAGATAAAGGTTATTAAAGAATTACCTCCTCCAACTAAAGTTAAAGAAGTGTGTGCTTTTATAGGAACCTGTGGGTATTATAGGCGCTTTATCCCAGGGTTTTCAAAAATAACGGAACCAATTACTAATTTAACGGGCAAATACGCTAGATTTAAATGGGATGATGAGTGTCAAAAAGCGTTCGAATTTTTGAAAAACAGTTTAACACTGGTACCACTATTGACGCATCCAGACTTGAATAAACAGTTAATATTATATACAGATGCTTCGGACAATGCTATAGGAGCGTGTTTGGTTCAACCATATGAAGGAAAAGAGTCTGGAATACCAGGGGTTAAAAATGAACGACCAATTTATTTCTTGTCTCATAAACTTAGCAGGTCTCAACGGAAATGGACGACTATTGAGAAAGAGGCTTATGCTATACACTATGCTCTCCAAAAACTAAATTACTACTTACATAACGCAAATTTTGTTATTAGAACTGACCATATGCCTTTAAAATCTCTGTTAGAAGCTCCAGTTCAGAACAGGAAGATACAGACGTGGGCATTGAATCTACAGGGATACAATACGAAAATTGAATACATTCCAGGTAGGATTAACACGTGTGCTGATTTATTGTCTAGGATCCCGTATCCACAGTCATCAGGAGACACAGAAGATGAAGGTGAACCGGAGATCGACGACCGAAACTGGCAAGTAAATATATTAGATTCTGCCATAATAAATAGAGAAGAGTTTGAGAGTTTACCATCGGAACAAGAGTCTGAACCTAGAGCAGAAGACCCACATTTAGCACAGTTTAATATGAAAGAAGAACAAGAATTAGATCCAAAAGTCTTACAAATAAAACAGAAATTAAAAGAAACGGAGGAGAACAAATATAAGAAGAATTATTTAGTTTTACAAGAGGACGAACAGTTATATTATATGTGTGAAAGGAAAGAACAGCTAAGGAAATATATTCCAAAACATTTGGAAAATGAAGTTTTAAACGCATATCATGATGAGAATGGTCATCTCGGTCGTGATAAATTGGTGAAAGCACTTACGAGTAAATATTATTGGCCGAACTTGTTCAAATCTGCTTGCGAATATGTAGATACGTGTGAAAGATGCAGGTTAAGGAATATGAAAACAATTAAGTGTCCCTTACAAGATACAGATATTCCTCAGTTTCCTATGCAAAAAATTAGTTTAGATATATCGGGTCCTCACCCTAGAACATTGTCAGGAAACGTGTATTTCATTCATATAGTAGACGTCTACAGTCTTTGGCCAGAAGTTTATGCAATCCCAGATAAGAGCGCAGATACTGTCATTAATATTTTTTTACAAGAGTTCGTACCAAGATTTGGTTGCCCACAAAGTATACTTACGGATAATGGTAGGGACTTTGTAAATAAAAAATTCGAAAAGTTATTAAAAGATTTGAATATAAACCATATAAAGATCTCATACTATAGACCTTCTTCAAATGCTAAGAACGAACGTCAACATAGGACATTGTATGATATCATAGCAAAGATCGTCGATGAACATGAAAAAGATTGGGATTTATTCTTGGGACCAGCGCTTAGCGCTATACGCATAAATCAAAATGAGAGCACGGGGTTTTCACCATTCTATTTAATACACGGGAGAGAACCAGTACTACCTATAGATAATCTGTTAAAACCAAGACGGAAGTATATGGGGGAAGACTTTCAAGAGACCATCATACAAGAAATGCATAAAGCACACGTAAGATTAAAGAGCAATATAATTAAAGCTAGAGAAAGACAGAAAAAGTACAAAAACGTGAATACAAAATTGCAGGAGTTTAAAGTAGGTGATAGAGTTTATTACAAGAAGCATAGAAGGAACTCTAAGTTTGATGCTCGTTGGGTCCCAGGTTATTACGTTTTAGAAAAGCTAGGAAATGTATCGTATAGTATCAAGAACCAGATCACGGGACATTGGCAAGGGCACACGTGGAACACTTAAGAAGAGATGATGATGAGAAGGGAAATGATAATTATAATAATAATTATTATTCAGACACCGGATACTTAGATGAACAAGGCGTCAGGGGAACTACAATAACCCCAGGTTTTAGAAAAGATCCAGCACAAAGTCAGTCAATAATAACTCCAGTTGACGATGATACTCAAGAACAGACAATACCGAAAACGATAGAAGAAGAAAAAGTGAATGAGAGTCATTATGATAGTATAGAATCTATGGAAGAGAAACAGGTGCTCCATTTAAGAATACTAGACAAGCAACGAAGAGAAGAGTGGATAGACACAGAGAAAGAGAGGTGAAAAGACAGAGGAGAATTAGGGATTATTCAACAAGCGGTGAAGATATGCCTATACTAGAAAGGTCCTTAAGAAAGAGTGATAGACAAATTAGATGGGATATTGAACGGAAGAGATTAGCGGCTGCTAGCGATAGACATACAGATGAAGAAGAGGAAATGGATGAAAAGTCAGAATCAAATAGTAGTATGGAAGAAACTAATAAATTATACGAAGAAGATGATATTGATGTGGAGATAGCACTTATTCAAAGAAACTTGGAGTTATTGAAGAACTGGAAACGTAAGAAGTAAATGATTAGAAAATACTGCAGATGGCAAGATATAAGTTTCATGATGTGAAAAGGAAAGAGATACTTGATGAAGTATATGAAACGGTGGAAATGGAAAAGGCTTCTATAGATATTTTTCATAAATAGTCTTGAGGAGTAATTAAGTATTGAGATAACTAATATAGAGGTAGGTTCGAGTGAGGCATATATATTTTTTCCTCTCTGTGATGGAATGGCTGGTTGATTTTATGTTTCAACTTCTTGAGTTTTCGTAGATAGACAGGTTTTTGTTGGTGCTAGTAATGCCGTGGTTAACAGTAATGATTAAGAAGTTGTAGTGATGTTTGGTACAAAGCCAAGAGAAACAATTGGTGTGCCGAGCCACAGGTTAATTAGTAGATAGATGACGGCTGGTACATTGAGATGACATTGGGATTATCGCCACATTAGTAATAGATAAAATGAGTTGACCTGTAGTTACAGTGCTTGCTTAAGATGATATTTGTGATGTGTTAGAAGTTAGGCTGGAAAAAGATAGAAAATTGTGAGGGGAGAGAATCAATGATAGTACGGTCATTGCTGATTAGTGATTTTTGTGTGTAGAGAGAACAGATATTGTTCTAAGTTAAGAAATTGGTCTGTAGTTAACAGATATACATACCTGGCAGTGAAGTGTTTTGTTTTCTCGGTTATAGAAATAGTGGAATGACTTGTATAAATAGATATGTGTTACATTAGTTCGTATAGGAGGCCAATGTTGATGGGCCACTGTACGTAGTTAACTTTAAGGGAGTTATATTTTTTTGAAAACCTTCTCTTTAGCGAGAAGACAATTGTTTTATTGAGTCTGAGTTTTAATACCTCATATATAATATGTTTTCTTTTGCTTGAGTTGGTCCTGTAAAATGATTGTTATTATTTGATTGTTTTATTGAGTCTGAGTTTTTAATGTCTCATATATAATATGTTTTTTTTTGCTTGATTTGGTCCTGTGAAATGGTTGTTGTTATTTAAATAGGATTATTGTGTTCCTAGACTTTTGCGTACAAACTATTGGTCCGTAAAAGAGACCAATAGTGATAGGTAATAATAGAATATTTTCTTCTGATTTGATAAGATGCATGTAATATTATTTTAAAATGTGTTTTTCTTTGAACAAGTTGAGGGGTATGATGTCTTGTTTTGATTTTATTTCGCTTAACTCATAATTTGATTAAGTTGTTTTGTGTATTAGGTTACCTTGTTAGTAAATATGTCATAGATTTAATTAAGTAAGTTTAATTTTTAAATAGTTATGGTGTTGGCTAGAATAAAGAAAATATATGGGGTTTTATTTAAGACCCTTTGTTCAGAAAAGAGTTAATAAAACTACTAAGGGCTAATAGAGAGACACATTCTCTTTGGGAATATTAAGTTGCTGTGAAAATCGGCATGAAGATACAAGGTTGGAGGGGAGAATGTGAATGGCAGCATATAAGCGGGGGTATATATATAGGTGGACAAAGAAGCAGATTATGGGATGTGAGGGGGCAAGATATAGGAGCTGTGAAAAACCAGCGTTAATTTAAATTAAAAATGTTCATGGAATATGAACATTGGTTCGTGGTAAAAGATGAGGTAACGGAAATATAGACAAGATTGTGGATGGCAATATAAATGTTGAATATATAAATGTTGAGAAAACTTATGTCAACTTGATTTATAGAGAACAAAGATCTATTTCATAAGATGTATTTTAAAAAATTATTTGACAAAAAATTTTTTTATTGGCAAGGGAGGTAAATGTGATTGTGTTGACTATTCATTCTTTATGCTTTTCACTGGGTGCGAACCCTTCTTTGCTTTTTCTAACTACATTGTTGCTGTCCATCCTGTGTTGTGAAAGAGTGAAGAATTTCATAGTGTCAAGTATACAATAACGATTTATACGAGCTGTTCTTGTGATATATATATTTTCTATAGGAACCTTGAGGAGCCAAGAACGAACAAGAAATATATAGTGGATTACTATATGGCAGGGGAAAGAGTTACGAATAGATTGTTTTACTTAAAATAAAGTTGGTTTGGGGAAGATTAGAGGAGCTGTGGGAAGTAAGGAAAGAGAGGGAATAGAGTAGGGGGATTGGGAGTAAAGACTTTTTAAGGGAAAAAGTCTTTAGAAAACATAGGAAGGTGTAGCAGTAAGTGTATATGGGGTGGGCAAAACTACAGCACGCTTGAGCATCAGGGTAGAATGGGAAGAAAGATGCTCAAGTCGTGACGTAGTTTGTGGTTACGGATCAGTTAACATCGGGGACTGGAGAAGAGATGGACGTATGATTTAACTGAGTAACATCTGGCTTGATTCTAAATAAAGTAATATGAAGCCAGAACCGTCTTGGAGTTGTTGATAGTCCATCGTCCCTTAGCTGTACTGTTACAGTGCACTGTTGTCTGATTAAAGACCATTTGCATTTGTGACGATCCTGGTGTCAACTTTGTCTGTCCAGAATAGGGATTCAAACCCCTGCTCCCAACCTAAGGTTGATTGCCAACTAAAGGAGGGATAAACTATGCGTTCAGGCAAAAGAAGAAGAAGATGGACTTTGATGTGAGAAAAGAAGACCCTGTGTTCTGCCGTTCTCATATCCATATATATGTTTGTTGTCCATTAATGAGAATCAGTGTGAGTTCCTTTTTGGTGAATGCTTTACCTGAAGTCTTAATTTATATTAATTCATGAATATGAACTTTATGATCTCAGATGTGGGATAGTCATTTATATGATTATTAACTCATTGTAACTTCTAAACATTATGGGAAGGTTAAGAAGGGCAGGTGAGCTGATGATGATTGAGAAAGAAGTAATGGCACTCAGGAATTAAACCTGACATGTAACAGGCAATTAACAATATTGCACTGCCCTGATTTGGAATAATAAGCAAATAACATTGATGTTCGTGCCATCATTTCTGTCTTTCTGTTATCATCAATGCCTATGTCCTAGCTTTGGTGACTTTGCCTGCTCATCTATTTCCCTCTCAGACTTATGATGCCTTGTCTGTTCCTCTGATGTTCAGATCACTATTATCAGCAAGGACCAGAAAATAGTAGCAATGAAGATAAATGTTGTATCCATCAGCAGTCAGAGTTGATCAAGCATCGAGGAGAAAAATGGGCAATAGGTCGCACCTCTAGGTATTGCCTTATTCTTCCTCCTTTGCATCCTTCTATGTTTAGTCTCCTTTTCATTCTTATATACTTCGCCATGACATTAAGTTTTAACAACATATGAATGGGTGAATTATATTTGTATTACTAGAGAGGAGAAGGTGTTCGTGGATGATTCCAGTATAAAATAAGCAAACGATTTGTCTGGGATGAATATGGAAAAGCTCAGCCTTTTGTCAGAGCGATTGATCAGTCATCACAATGTCTGGTTGTCATGGAGTCAATATGAAATGCTCCTATATGGAAACACATTCTAGTGAGATCCGCCCAATTCCATCATCTCCAGCAATCACAAGCTGTGAATTAAGTTACCCAGAACACTCAAACCAATCTTATACAAAATTTTATTCCATCTGGATCTAAGAGAACTTTTGTCATCCTTATAATATGAACTTTCTCGTCGAGCAACGATTGAACTGAATACCCTCTCAATGGAATCTCAGCTTCATATTATTTGATAGGGCCGTTACCTATATCTATAAAACACAATGTATGTATGTATGTATGTATGTATGTATGTATGTATGTATGTATGTATGTATGTATGTATGTATGTATGTATGTATGTATGTATGTATGTATGTATGTATGTATGTATGTATGTATGTATGTATGTATGTATGTATGTATGTATGTATGTATGTATGTATGTATGTATGTGTGTGTGTGTGTGTGTATGTATGTATGTATGTATGTATGTATGTATGTATGTATGTATGTATGTATGTATGTATGTATGTATGTATGTATGTATGTATGTATGTATGTCCGTTCTTTATACGTTCGCGAACGGTCCATCCGATTGAGATGAAATTTTCTACATGTTTTCTTATCATTCCTGTGCATCCAACTGTCACAGTTTTTTGTTTGTTTCAGCTATTTACTTACTAAAATTTAATATTAAAATTGCATGACTAAACATCCGAAAAAATATATAAAGGGACATAACTTTTAGTAGCATTGTTATATCTTAGGTTAAGTCCCATTGCTATAGATAGATAGATAGATAGATAGATAGATAGATAGATAGATAGATAGATAGATAGATAGATAGATAGTAAGATAGATAGATAGATAGATAGATAGATAGATAGATAGATAGATAGATAGATAGATAGATAGATAGATAGATAGATAGATAGATAGATAGATAGATAGATAGAACAAACGAACGAACGAACAAACTTTATATTCAAAGGGTTAAGAATTGGGCACGCAGGCCCGTCTAACATTCTGCCCTTCTGTCACTCTCTTTCATACATTATTTCATTCACACATCATTCAAGGCTAACAAAGAACAGCAACAATATATAAGATATGCATTATAAAGGCATGGGCAAAATGCGAACATCAAAACAAACGACACAGTAATATTAGATAATGGTCTGACACTTGTTATTAGCCATGTGGAATATCATTGCTATTCATTGGCACCTTTCCGTCTTGACAGACGATAGTTTGGTACATTGTGCTTCAAAAAGGCTTAATAACTACGATCCATGGCGGTGGCGAGTGTGGCTGGTAAGGCCAATTCTTGCTGCAAATGTTTGCCCACAGTAGGTGCATGTGAAAACATGGTCATTTCCACCATTTTGCACTATCTTACGTCTCTCACGAACTGTGTGTGCTTTATCTGCAATCATTTTCTCCTTTGTCTTTATTCCATTTCTGATAGTTGCCCTCCATGCAACACGTTCAGTGGCGACATGCTCCCAATGTGCATTATCAATGCCTGTATCAATCATGTCCCGCTTACACACATCTTTGTATCGTACTAGAGGCCGACCCTGAGATCTCCTACCTGTCTGTAATTCACCAAAAAAGATGTCGTTTGGTATTCTACCATCATCCATCCTCCTAACGTGTCCTATCCATCTAAGTCTACGAAGACTGAGCATGGAATACACCGTCACACAACCTGATCTTTCCAATACTTCAGTATTTGTGATTTTGTCTTGCCACTTAATACCAAGTATTCTTCGCAGACACCGCATATGAAAGGTGTTTAAGCGTTTCTCTTGGCGTGAGTAAGTTGTCCAGCTTTCACTGCCATAAAGAAGAGTACTAAGGACACAGGCTTGGTAGACGAGGACTTTTGTTTTGGCAGTAAGCTTCCTGTTCTCCCAGACTCTTTTTGCTAACATGTTCATTGTTGTTGCTGCCTTGCCAATCCTGATGTTGATTTCCTGATCGAGGGATAATTTGCTATTTACCTCTGATCCTAGATATGTAAAATGGTCTACTATCTCCAGTTCAGCGTCGTCAATAAAGATTGATGGTGCACCTTGTGACATAATCTGTGTCTTCTTTTTGTTAATTGTTAAACCAAATTCAGAACAAGCATTGGAGAATGCAGATAGTAGATGTTGTAATTCTTCCTCAGAGTGGGTCGTAATCGCAGCATCATCCACAAAAAGCAACTCTCTGATACCCTGCTAATTTTGGTCTTGGCCTTCAATCTCTGAGCATTATAGAGGCCACCATCTGAGCGTGAGTGAATGTATATACCGTCATCCTGATCACGAAAGGAGGCATATTTCAGTAGAAGTGAAATGTATATCCCAAAGAGGGTGGGGGCTAGTACACAACCTTGCTTAACTCCATTCTTGATTTCAAACTCTTCTGAAGTTGAGCCATCAAACTTGATTATACCCGTCATGCCTGTGTGGAACGATTCCACAATGGACAGAAGAGTTGGTGGGCAGCCAATCTTCTTTAGAGCTTTGAACAGACCCTCACGACTGACCAAATCGAATGCCTTTGTGAGGTCGATGAAGGCAATAAACAGTGGCTGATTTTGTTCCCGGCATTTTTCTTGCATCTGTCGCAATGAGAATATCATATCAATGGTAGACCGGTTCTGACGGAAGCCACACTGTGATTCGGGGTAGACCTGATCTCCCAGGACTTGAAGTCTGTGCAGGACAATTCTGGCAAATACTTTCCCAACAATACACAGAAGTAAGATACCCCTATAGTTGTTACTGTCGCTCCGATCTCCCTTGTTCTTGTACAGCGTTATGATGTTTGAATCTTTGAAATCCTGTGGGACTTGTCCTTCTCGCTAGCATAGCTCTATTAGCTGGTGGATCTGTAGTGCGAGTGTGTCTTGCCCACTCCTGATTACCTCTATTGGAATCCCATCCTTACCTGGAGCCTTGCCAAATGCAAGCTCATTTATAGCACACTTAACTTCTGTTATAGTGGGAAGTGTGTCCAGGTGGTCAAGAGTTGGCAGGGCCTCTATGGCGTTGAGGGCATCATCCGCTAGCTTGGTCTCACTTGAGTAAAGCTCTAAATAGTGCTCGACCCATCTATCCATCTGCGGTTTCTTATCAGTTATGATTTCTCCAGTCAAGGTTTTCAGCGGTGCACTTCTTTTGATCATTGGACCACAGGCTTTCTTTATCCCTTCATACATGCTTCTGATGTTTCCCTTATCACTTGCGATTTGAATGGACTCACATAACTTGATCCAATAGTCATTCGCACACTGCCTGGCAGCCTTTTGTACATCCTTCCTCGCTTGCTTCAGCTCACTCAGAGTGTTACGCGTTGGTCTTTCCTTGTTTCTTAAGAGAGCTATCTTCTTTTTTTTCAATCAAGGGCTGCAGTATCTGGCTGTTTGCCGCAAACCAGTCCTGCCTCTTATGATCCACAATGCCGTAAACCCCTACCGCTGTTTTATAAATAGTTTCCTTAAGTTTACTCCATTTATCATTTACTATACAATTTTCTGATGTATCATTGAAAGCGTCTTCAAGTTGCTGTTGAAATTCAAAGCACTTTCCAGGATCGTGAGTGTTAGTAATATTAATCCTGGGGCTAGACTTGTGTTTAGCTGTGTAGATTCTCTTTGGTCTCAGTCTAACCCTTGCAACAACCAAAGAATGATCTGTATCACAGTCAGCACTGTGGTAACTTCGAGTTAATGATGTATGGTTCAGATGTTGTCTCCGTGTGATAATGAAGTCCAGCTGATGCCAATGGCTGGATCTTGGATGTTTCCATGTGACCTTATGCATCTCTTTTGTTTTAAAAAAGGAGTTTGTAATACATAGGTCATTTCTAGTGCAATGCTCCAGCAGCCTTTGCCCATTATCATTCATGCGACCGATGTTGTAATCTCCAAGGCACACTGGCCATGAACTCGAGTCCTTGCCCACACGAGCATTGAAATCACCATTGAAATCAGCCTTTGCCCATTATCATTCATGCGACCGATGTTGTTTTTTCCAAGGCACACTGGCCATGAACTCGAGTCCTTGCCCACACGAGCATTGAAATCACCGAGCATATAATATGCTCGGTGTAGAATATACTGGCCTACAAAAAGGGGACTGGCTGTTATACTAGGGTTTTGTTATTATTATTATTATCTCTATTATTAAAGGGGAAGGTAATCCGTATTGAGATAGTGTTCGAATAAATTGCGATTATATGAATAGGGATTGGTGATGTCTTTGATTTCTTGTGGAAGATTGTTCCACAGCTGAGCTGCAGAGTACGTTAAGCTTGTTTTGTATAAGTCAATCCTAGGCTTCGGAATGTGTAGTATATTTAAACGTTTACTGTGTCTAGCATTATATTTAAACAATGGCCAAAGGTAATTTGGGGAACTTCCGATTCAGGATTTTGTGAATTAGTTTAGCTTGATTGAAAAGCAGGCGTTTGCGGAATGGTAGTAACTGAACCCGGGTAGCGGGGTAGGGGTATACCCTATCAAAGGAGAAGTAAGGTGCCTCCTTCCCTCCGCTAGCCTACGGGACACCCTTGGGCAAGGTGGAGTACCCGTTTAGCCCCCCCCCCCCCCAACAGGGTAACGTGAAGCCATGGGAGCAGGTGGTGGATTGGACTTGGGAGCAGCCGACAGATAGTTGTTGGTTATGGTTTCAAGTCAGTGACGGTGGGCAGAGGATCTCTCAGTAGAGACAATGGCTACGGTCATCCGATCAGTATGATCACTGCCAGGAAGGAAGAATGGTAGACTTCCCTCCTTATTGATTCCCGGGCAGAGGAGGCTCGTCAGCCTTGGTTGGTATCTCTTCTAAGAGAGGGAACTCTAAATCTCAAACCTCTGCTGCCTTGCGGGTATACCCATATGGGAAAGGCTTCGGGAGTAAACCCTGAGGACAAATCGGGAGATGGAGTCCCTAAGGCAGTTCCATGTTGTAAACAACATAGTTCTGGCAACTCCTGCGACGGCACCGATGCCAAGTTGCATTGGCTACTGCCTTTCCCTTGGTCAACATCGGCGACGTGGAGAGGGGGAACCTGCTACTGGGCAACAGCTGGTTCTCCGATTTCCATTGCCCAGGCTTGTGCCCTGAAGACGTCACTTCAGCACCGCGTAAAGCGGTGACACAACACGGGAAGTAGCATTTGCCGGTTAAAAGATCGAGCGAAACAAATGGATCGCTGGGTAGAACACTACTCAGAGCTATACTCAGTGGATAACACTGTCAGCGAAGAAGCTCTGGAAGCCATCGATCAACAGTCCGCCATGCATGCCTTGGATAATGAACCTTGCCTCACAGAAATCAGCAAAGCACTAGACTCTCTCAAATCCGGCAAGGCACCTGGAAAAGATAGTATTCCACCTGAAATTTTAAAATGTAGCAAAGAAACAATCATCCCAGAACTGTATGCAATATTACAGCTCTGCTGGAGAGAAAAATCAATACCACAAGATATGAAAGACGCAAACATCGTTACCCTTTATAAAAACAAAGGCGACAGAAGCGACTGCAACAACTATCGCGGCATTTCCCTTCTCAGCATTACAGGCACGATTTTTGCCAGAGTAATCCTTAAAAGATTACACATTCTTGCTGAAAGAATCTACCCCGAATCGCAGTGCGGATTTAGACCCAACAGGTCCACCATCGATATGATTTTCTCACTCCGGCAGCTCCAAGAGAAGTGCAGAGAACAGAGGAAGCCATTATATATAGCCTTCATCGACCTCACAAAGGCATTTGACCTCGTGAGCAGAAGCGGCCTTTTTAAGGTCCTTGAAAAGGTTGGATGTCCACCCACCCTTCTTAGTCTCGTGAAATCATTCCACGAAAACATGCAGGGGACCATTTTATTTGACGGCTCAACATCCCAGTCATTCAGCATCAGCAGCGGAGTAAAGCAGGGCTGCGTGCTTGCCCCTACACTCTTTGGTATCTTCTTTGCTGTTCTCTTAAGGCAAGCATTTGGGACTGCCACTGAAGGCATATACCTCCACACAAGATCTGATAGCAAACTTTTTAACCCATCAAGACTCAAGGCAAAGACCAAAATAAGACCAAGATGCGTAAGAGAACTACTTTTTGCAGATGATGCAGCACTGACTACTCATACAGCAGAAGATCTCCAAAGGCTCATAGATCGTTTTGCAGCTGCCTGCAAAGACTTTGGGCTCACCATTAGCCTAAATAAAACACAGGTGATGGAACAAGATGCTGATGCGCCTCCGTCAATCAAAATCTCTAATTATGAATTGAAAGTCGTCCACGATTTTGTGTATCTGGGATCGACAATATCAGATAATCTTTCATTAGAGACAGAAATCGACAGACGCATTGGAAAGGCAGCCACAACATTTTCCAGGCTAGCTAAAAGAGTTTGGGAGAATAATAGACTAACAGAGCGTATAAAAGCTCAAGTATATAAAGCTTGTGTTGTTAGCACACTACTCTACGGGTCTGAATCCTGGACCCTGTACTCAAGACAGGAAAGGAAGTTGAATTCCTTCCACATAAGATGTCTGAGACGTATCCTGGGCATAACATGGAAAGACCACATAACAAACAAACAGGTGCTTGAAAGAGCAGATATTACCACAGTGCACACCCTCCTCAAGCAGAGACGCCTCCGGTGGTTGGGCCACGTATCTCGAATGGAGGACGAACGTATTCCCAAAGATCTCCTTTACGGAGAACTAGCCACAGGAAAGAGGCCAACCGGAAGACCCCAAATGCGATATAGGGATGTGTGTAAACAAGATATGAAAACCATTGGAATAGATCCAGACACGTGGGAGAGAGTTGCAACAGACAGATGCTCCTGGAGAAGAGATGTACGAAACGGACTGGTGTTCTTTGAGCGCAATCAGATCCAAAAAACTGAGGAGAGACGGCACAGGCTCAAAGAGCAGACACTTACTGCGGGACTTGCCTCGTCTCACAGATGCGGAAACTGTGACAGAGATTGTCATTCTCGAATTGGACTATACAGTCACCAGCGGTGCTGCCAGGCACCTCCCAAGCGGCACAACTCTATAGTCCTTCAGGACTGAAAGAGGCCTACTAGTAACTGAAGGCGTTTATACAGGCTAGGATTGTCAGATAAATGTTTGCTATAAATTAGACTCATGGCCCGTTTCTGTATATGAGAAGTATAGAATAGTTTCCTTGTGTCCTCATGAAGGAAGTTTTTAATTTTGGCGAGTTGGTAGACTTTTTTCGCTGTTTGTTTAATGAGCGCTTGAACGTGGGAATTAAAGGTTAGGTTTCTATCAATGATTAGGCCTAATGTTTTGTGCTCAATTACACTTTCTACTGGCATGTTATCGATGTGAAGTTGAAGTGATGTGTGTGAGCTTAGAGTTTGAAGTCTTTGTCTGGTTGTTAATAACATTGCTTTTGTTTTAGTGATGTTAATTTGCATACGGTTTGAATAGCTCCACCAAACTACATTATTTAATTCTTGTTGTAAAGACGACTCCAGTAAAATACAGTTTTCAGAGTTTGCGTAGACTGTACAGTCATCTGCAAATAGATTGCAGGACGACGAAAGATGCAAACGTAAATCGTTAATATATATGGCAAATAATAGAGGGCCAAGAATAGAGCCTTGCGGTACTCCAATATTGAAGGTAGACAGAGATTTATTATGTGA